>CANSGD010000921.1:0-387161 GCA_947645195.1 Patellifolia procumbens
CAACAAAAAGTTTTAACAGATTAACAAACACAATTGGGAAAAACATATAAATGAAGTAATCACACCCCTTCCTCCACGTGGATACTGCCCCTCCACCCACTTCTATCCAACCCCATGCTCTCCTCGATCCCAAGTAACCCCTATATCAGTTTCAAATACCTTCCTCCAAGTCATCTTAGGTCTTCTCCTACCCCTTCCAATTTGATTACTCCTCCACTCTTCAATTGTTCTCACTAGCACATCACTTGGTCTTCTTTTTCAAGTGACCAAACCATCTTAAGGCATTTTTCCCACATCTTTTCTTCAATAGATGCAACTCCAACTTTTTCCCGAATCACTTCATTTCTTAACCGTTCCTTCCTTGTGTGGCCACACAACATACGCATCTCAGCCACATTCATCTTATGAACATGGCATCATTTCCCCGCCCAACATTCGGTGCCATTAACAAACCAGGCCTAATTGTCGTGCGGTAGAATTCTCCCTTCAATCTATAAGAAATGCAGTAATAACAAAGGAACCCGGTGGCGCATTTTTGCTTTAACCAACCCGCGTTAATTCTTTGAGTCACGTCTCCATCGAGTTCTCCATCTTATTGGAAAACAGATCCAAAGCAACGGAAGACGTCCAATCCTTGAACCACTTTGCCATCCAAAGTGACCGATCTTGCCTCGCTGCTCGAACACCAATAAACTTGCACTCCAAATACTCCGTCTATACTCCGTCTTGTTTCTGCTCAATCTAAAACCACGAGTTTCGAATGTATGTCTCCACAATTCCAACTTACTTTCAAAACCTTCCCTTGTCTCATCAAACAACACAATATCATCCGCAAATATCATACACCACAGTATAACATCTTGAATTGACCTCGATAATTCATCCATGACTAGAGCAAAGAGAAAGGAACTAAGTGCAGAACCTTGATGCCCTCCGATCGTAAGAGGAAAGACAATTTTTGTCTTCCCTACAATAGCTCGCACACTCGTAATGACCCCCTCATACATGTCCTTGAAGATGTTTATATATTTTTGTGAAACACCTTTTTTGCCAACGTCCACCAAAGTATTTCTCTTGGTACTTTATCATATGTCTTTTCTAAATCAATGAAAACCATATCTAGATCCTTCTTCCTATCTCAGTAAGGTTTCGTTGTCTATCTTTATGAGGGAGACCATTGTTTGCTGAACTGGTATGACCTCATCCCACTAACTATTACCTTTGACATGAAACTCAACTCTGCCACCATTGTTTGCACTAGACTTCCTAGTTCCTACGTTACCACCTACCTAATCACCCTGTCAATCCTGAAACATAATTACAGCAGCTACAGTATCTCCATGAACTGAAAAGTCCAATATAGCTTCCTGAACGATGTCTTGTCTACATCTATCAACTGAGAAGCATCCTCCATATCGTTAGTCATTAGCTATTGCAACATCGAGGGGAGGCACCAGTTTTTAGGAGACCGTGTGATGTAGAGAGATATAGAAAAAGAAAGCAAGCACAAGCTACAGAGATGACATCCATAACAGAAATCATTGTAACTTAAGAGAATAAGGAAGTAATTGAACATAATCAGAGATAAGTTCTTCTTAGTTCCGCCATCATCTTCCTCACAGGAAGAACAATCATTACTACCTTCGTTCGAATTTTTCCTCCACAAATATACTCCCCTCTATACATATACATTGAAACTCATTGCCAAATCAGTTTATCTACAACATGGAGCTCCTCTTTCATGCAAAAGCCTCAATTTCCATGTCAGCCACTCAATTATTTTTTTTTTGAATTATCATAGCAAGTCTCTAGCACATGACCTTTGGTTTGGAAATATTGGTTTGGAAACAAAAGATATTTCCAAGAGATTCTTGCAGAAGGCTTTACACATGTACTGCTATATCATAAATAGATAATAGCAAAAAACTGCTATTATATATTCTTAACTACTCTAAAAAATCATTCGTTTTAGCTACTTTTTCAACTATATTTTTTATGATTCTTCTGATCACGAAAATTACTAACGACTATAGTGTGGCGCCTCACTGGAGTCTAAAGAAACCGTACGCCATGCAATTGCCTGAGGCATCACCAAGGCCACACACTAGCTATTTCCAAAAACACTAACAAATTATTAAAAGAGGCGGTCTAATTTTAACATAAAATTAGACCAACCAAAGCTCACATTCTATTAACAAGTCCATTCTATCTTACTCTAGCTCAATACTATTCCGAGACATTTACCACCGGTTTAGTTGTTCATTTTCCTCTCCTTTCCTTAATTCAATTTTCCTCTCGAAACATAACAAGCGATTCCTAAAAAACATGACTTACCGAATGAATTAAACTAGTCACTAGATGGATTAAACTAGTCACTAAATAAATTTAATACCGAGTATTGAATGAACTAAACAGGTCACGAAATGAATTAAATAGGTCACAAAGTGGATTAAATTGGTCCCTATTTTCAGAAGACGGTTTGTTAATTTTCTCTTCTTATTATTGGGCCTATTGGGCTGTTGGCTAATTTTATTTTTAAAATAGACGGTCTCTTACAAGACCAGTTGGTCCGTGCCTGTACCTCAGCAGAGGAACAATCACATTTCTCTTTGGTCAAGATTTTCCAGACCTGCTTAAAGTAACTATAAACTAACATGATTCTCCTTTCTAACCTTTCCACAAGGATTGCCAGCTAAAATTTTGGCACTTGAACCCTCTATTGGAGAAACCTGATTTTGAAGATTAACTTTCTGGGCATCTGCATCTATCTCTCCTAATTAGAAATAGAAATTTGGAGCCCTGCCACTTTATTCCTTAATTCGACACCCTCCCAAAATATGAAAAATAAGGTGGTTTCAAAACATTGGAAGAATTTTGCTTACATGAATGCACTAATTGATGGGAAAAACTTTTGATTGCCCTGTTCCCGAATTGCATTATTCACTATTTCACAAACAACTTATCTACTTTATGCATCTTCTCAAATACCCACATGCACACAAAATCATGGGCTTCAGTCACCATACACTCCTCATGTGCTGCCAACCACCACATCATCCGCAACCCCACATTGGCACAAGCACTCTGCTTGGGGACCTTTTAGCCTTTTGGGTGCCTCTAAGGCCCTGGCATCATCTACAATGATTAAAACTCACACACCACCCTGCATCATTTTACTTCTACCTCTTTATAGCCAATCATCCAGCCATCTTAACCTGAAGGCCTAACCCCGAATCACTTATCCACTAGAAAAATCAATTAGACAGTAGTGACCTAACAATTAAGATAACTCACAACCTGTCACCTCGGCAACCACCTCACTAAGCACGGGAGCCACTTAAACTCCATCTAAAGATCAAAAGTTAGACTTCATGGAACAAGAACCATGGCTGACTTTCCCTTTTCCGGCAGTTGAATCTCCAAATCCGGAATTTATTTAATATTGACACATCAAAGAAATCTCAAATCCTTCTCAATAAATTGACGCAACCTGGTGAATGGAGACAGAAGAACCTCACAGTTCACACGGTAAGCCATACCCACCGACAAACCCAAGGGTATTGCAAGAAGAAAGAAAAAAACAGAGAGAACAAGAAAGAAAGAGAAAGAAAACTTTTAAGAAAGACCTTGAGATACATTCACAGTCTTCCATAGAAACGTTGTTGAACGAATTAAATGAGTGAGTTTTTATTGATTATGAAGGCATATTACATGTGAAAATGCAAAACAAACCGAAAGGAACTCACTTGGCTCGCTCTAGTGCTAGCTCTGCTTCATATCTTTCTCTCCATGCCAGGAAAGTTTCAACAGTAACAGGTTCACCATGAGGTACTATAACCTAATAATTAGATATAAAGATGTAGTAAGGATACGGACAAAGAAACGGCAAATTATATAAAGCATTCTGATGTTATCTATACCATAGAAACTACAAACATAAAGGATCCATGGGCCTGGAAAGAAAAGCAGATCTCAACTAACAGGATGCTGAAAATATCATGATGAAAAGCTAACATTGGGAAAGGATACTAAAACCTAGAAAAATATAAACAAAGCAGTGTGAAATTTACTTTTAGATCCCCTTAAGCCCACTTACATAATAACATAAACATATTTCCCGGGTATGTGGACAATAGATGCCAATATAAATGATGAACGAACAATGCGACATACTTTTCTCAGATCCTATAGGAGCATCTAGGTAAGACATTAGACTTTTCATAGACAATTTAACAATGCACTATATTGCCATATCTGCATCTTGCTCCATCAACTAATGAGATAGCATTAACAATTTTCTTGAATATCATTCACCTTAAGGCAAGCGTCCATACGCCTCCTGCCTCCCGCCCATGGTGCAAAAATATGGCCGTATCAGAATTGTTCGTCCGAGTTGGAACGGTTTTCAACTTTGGCAAACCGAATTCAACTGGTTCAACAAGATGGGTTTAAAAAGCCCGATATTTTGGCCATTTCGGCCATATCGTCCATGATAACAAGGGTTCGCTCGCCACAACAACACGTCACTTTGCATGTTTTTTGCGGATGTTTTTAGAGATTTCTTATATTTACTTATACAATAGCACCGATCTACCTTCAATAATGACTTAGAGACAAGAAAAAGAAAGAGAAGAGGCATCACCCCACTACTTACCCTAGATAACTCCACTAAGATTTAAGGTTAATTGAAGCAAAAGGAACCAAAAAAAGTCTAAAACTAAATTTCTGCCGCAACCAACATATCTGTTCCATAATACCCTGTAACCGCGACCGTTCCCATTTCCAAAACCTAAACCGTATTTGCGAACCATGCTCTCGCCTCCCCCTTCTCTCAACAACAACAAAAAGGTAATATAAAACAAAGAGAGAGAGAAATACAAAGAAAATTGAGGAAGTGAGACAAAAGCATGAGAAAGGACAAAGGAGGTGTGAAGTGAAAACCAAGAAGGAAAAAAAAACATTTTCTAAAGTTTGACAAAAAAAACATATAAGAATATGTCTATGAGAGAAACAACTCAAAAAAAACATAGTAAAATGCTTAGAAATCTTAAGAAAGATAATACTTCCTACGTTTCTTTTTAATTGCAACAATTGTCAAAAATGAAAATATCAAATTAATTGCAACAAATGTCTTCTTTCCTTTTTTGCAAGTCATTTCTTTCTATCTCTCTCTTTATCACATGCCCACTTTCTCTCTCCATCCTTTGCACACTCACACTAAAATTTTGCTTATAAGTCTACCCACATGAGTTTGTTGCAATTAAAAAGGAACGGAAGAAGTACATAATTAAATGTAATTAAGGAAAAACTTTACACATTACATGCAATAAAAGGGATCAAAAGGAAGAAAATAAGTCAATGACATGTCCCCGGCACACATACTCAACCACTTAGGCGATTTTACCTCATCTTATTCTTATAGGTGTACGGTAAAGTTTTCTCTTCAATCTTTGGGGCGTAATTGTGGTACTCTTCGACTTCAACATCCGTCTTTGATTTTATGTGCCACATCGCAATCCAATTCTCCATCCTTTTGGATTAGATCCTAGATAAGGAAAGAAATCAAAGCCTCGAGCAACCTTCCTATCTAACGTGACCCCAAAAGACTTGCACCTCCTCATATTCCGTCTTAATTCTAATCATATTTCAAAGTTTGTTACAACAACTTAATCTTTACATCTTTCGTCTCGTCAATGAACACTATAGCATCTATAAACGTCATGCACATTGTCCACGTCCAAGGCTGTAGGAAGAAAATGAGGGCTAAGTGCATAAACTTAATGTACTCTAACCATAACAGCATATTCCGAACCCATAGTCAAAGTCGTGCTAACTCCCTCATACATATCCTTAATAATGTCAATATATTAACGCAACATCACTTTCCTTGTTCAAACCCAGCAGAATACCTCCCTCGATACTCAATACCTTATCATACGCCTTCACTAAATCGATGAAAACCATACGTAAACCCTTCTTCTTATCTCGATAGTTTTAAATTATCTCATTGCCTTTGTAGTCCATCTTCAATCTTCGGGGCATAAAGTCAAATCGGTTCTCCGGAATCTTCACACTTCTTAACCTTTGCTAATCACTCGCTCTTCAAGTTTCATAATATGCCTTATTGGTTTTTTTTCTAATTTATAACTTTAAATTTTAAACATCCAATAAGCACACCGAAAGAGTATAGGCTGATTGCATTAGACAGCACCGTAAAGGATATCCATCAGCATTTTATACAATGCTTCTTATACAGTACAATGGACGACTCAGCTGATAAAAGCTCCACAAAGGTTGATCAAAATTGTCATTTGTCATTCATTCAAAGCCCTTGATATATAAGAAAGAGGGAATACCGGTGGAAATTGACTATTGCCGGATTTTTCTTGTTCCCAACAGTCTCTAAGTTTGCTTATCTCCTCAGCTTTTAAGTTCCGAGGATTGAAGAATGACAAGAAAAATAGAAAACCAGCTAGAGGGTTGATAAATAACAGAAAAAGAGAAGGAACATACTTCATCTTTTGCAACATCATCATGTGCAGCGCTCTCATTGGCACCATCTTGTCCGAATCTTCCACTCAGCCATTCTTTGGCAGATGTAACTAGTGTGTACACCATAGCCATCCCCAGGTTTTCAGTTGCCTATTGCAAGAGCAGAAAAATAAAGAATGAGCCTAGAGAAATAAAAAAATCATATTTTTCAGCGTGAATTTAAGTCCTTTCGGAAAGGAAAAATTATTAGAAGCAAGGAAATATAATAGAGCAACGCAGTCCTTGGGGTAACAAAGAAAACAGAACATCAAAACCTAACTAAAGAAACCACACTATAGGCCACAACCTTCACAATTAACATCCGGTTTCAAATTTTCACCGAGTAAAGTTAAAAGATTGCATTCAGCATCAGAGAAGGTTCTACTCTAGAACACTGGATTAGCGCTTCCCACATTTGCAAAAGTACCCGAACCCTATCGATGCTCTTTACATATTAAACAATACATGTTGCCTTCAATTTACACACAGCTGGAAATATACATGTCACTGACACTACCCACATAAGCAACGAAGAAAATTCAGCTTTCAGAGAGGTTAATATTTCATCATATGTTTATTCTTATCCAAGAAAAAGTGTAAGAGCTATCCAGCATCACGGTAACAATTATATAGATAAGACAATCTTATTAGCTAAGAAAAGGAAACATAGCATGAAAGGAAAATTTAACAGGGACGTAACATACCTCTTGCCCAAGTTTTTCTTTCAAAGTTCTGAGATCTTCAAGCGGTATTCCCCGTATACTGAAAATTGCATACATTACTCAGACCATGCTGGAAACTAAAGATTACAATGCATAAACAGTACTACAGTCCACTCTACAAGCACTCAGCCACTCATTCACAGCACAAGCTGAATAACTGAAGATAAGGGCCTGTGTGGGTCATGATTTGATACTTGACATGAGTATTAGTGTTGGGTGGGTACGTTACAATCCAAGTGTGGGACCCACCGGGGTATAAAAATTGAACACTTATGAGTCGCTGATTCTATAGTCTTTCCTAAAATTAGACACGGTGTGGGGATACAACATTCATGAAGCAAATTCCTGACTCTAAAAGACTTATGCATGTTTGTTCACATTACATATACATATTCACTTGTTAGCTAACTTTGGCTAGCATTCTTGTCTCAAGCCTATATTCAAGCATTTATAGCATAAATTTCTCTTCGATATCGCTCCTTTTTTCAGATTTATCAGGGATGAAAATCGAAGTGTAGGGATAAGGAAACCCCGAAGTGTAGGGATAAGGAAACCCATACACTTGTCAGAGTTTTTGTATGTTCTATTTGGCTTGTTTAGCTAAATAGAATAAGCATCAAGTATTAGAGTCAAGGAAGAAAATTAACGCAGCATAAGAGGCTTGTAATAGATGAATGGAGCGGATAAATTGTCATTAATAAACTTCACCTTGAATTTACAATTTTCAAGTTTGCGAACAATTCTTTTAACTTAATATGACCAAACCAATCAAATAACTAGGTTGTATATATGGTGCATAAATAATTACTTAAAACATGAATGCCCCATCCCAGCATTTATTATTAATTTAAACAGTTACTAACTCAAATACATTACCTAAATTGTAAGCTTAAGCCACGTTATTCTCCCTTTTGTGGTGTGTGCCAATTGTTTTTCGCTATATATGTTTTTCTTTTCTTGTTTTTGTCCAACTCTAATAAGTTTCGGGCATAACAGGAAAACACAGTGTGACAGGGTCACTGTTGCGAAAAGGACGTTTTATACCACGATGTTGCTTAACGACATTTCCCAGAACGGAAAGGAACGGCCGAGTTTTAATTTTATGATTGAAGTAGTTACTGTTCTCTCTTCAGAGAAGAGGAACATTTTATTATAAAGGACAAGATATGTACCAACGGAAGACGACTATTTCCAAAGAGAGTATGAACGCATAAACATATTCCAATCTGACAATATTTCAGCAAAGCCCATAGTAAAGGGATGCTATTGATGCATGTCTCCTCCACATAGAAGTTACTAGACACCCTGCCTTGGAAGATCGTATCCTTTGTCTAAATTATCTACACATGAAGAAAATAGGCTCAACTAACCAATACGCCATCAAACAATAAGATAGAGTTAATAGAGAAATTTTGGGAAGGAAAAAATTGACTCGTGGCAGACTTATCATCTATCTATATACTTCCTCCATATTTTTTTTAGAAGTAATAACAATCTAGATTAGAAAGACACTCCCAATTACACACACGGACGACTAATAACAAGAAGGTGGTGTTGATTTACTAAACCTTGACTACAACCATTCAAGTCTCTAATATGGGACTTGGAAGCTTCACACTAAGAAGCTAAACACACAAAAAATCGTTGATTTCTTCCGTTTTAAGTGCACCACAAATTTACCAGTGCAATCATTTTCCAAAACTCGGCAAGCTAACCTTACTTCGTCCTTCTCTTCAAGGCAACAAGAGCATCTTTGAGGGAACAAGATTGGCCCAAGCACAGCCAAAACAAGGTCAAAGATAAGTGCCAGGGAGAAGAAAAAGGCTACAAAAGGCAATTAGCAAATTCCTCCTCTATGTAATGAAGAAACTCTTTCGCTTAAGAACATCCTCGGTAAGAATCTTATCTTTCAATAAAGGTGAAGCAAAAAAAAATTTAGTCTTCTAAAGATTGAAAGGAGGAAAGCCATGGGTCAAAAATATTCAAAAAACAGAAGCTCTTATCTAGAAAAGGAGCCACTCTTACTTTGATGCCATATAATCTCAATCAATCCTCTGCATAGAGACCTCTTGAACACAAAGGGTGTAATACCCCATATTTTTACAAGATTAAATAATTATTTAGCTAGGATATTTTATATAATAAGATCTTTTACCATTATATTCTATAAAATAAGTTCTTTCATATGTTATACATTAAAATATATGATGTATTGTATATTAAACTTGAACATTAATTTTTCAGATTTTTTTTTAAAATAAATCTTACTGATATTGATTTTCGGAACATACAGAAGCAAGCCTGATCCAACCAGTTTAGAAACGGCTAATATATTCACAAAGTCTATATAAAAGATAACTACTATTGTGCACGACAGTTTGATGTTCACAGATCTGAGCATCTGACCTTTTAACATTAAGCAGCGGAGGTTCATCCGGATAATGTTGTGTGTGTGAGAAAATCAATGCCAATTGAACTGCAAAACAAGTTTAACACAGCTAAATCCTCAAGATAAAAAGAAAGTAAATGAAACAAACACACCAGACAAAATTTGTCATAAAGGATTGGGTTCAAATAATGAAAGGAGATCTCAATAAGCTCATAATAAAGCACGAGGTAAGATATTTAACCTGGCATCCAGGCGGATTCATCTTCTTCATCATCCTGCACCATAACAATATTAGTCGTAGCGGCTCTTTTTTCCATTTTTTACCCTTTTTAGAATGTGTAAAGTGCAAATGGCGCAAAGATTTTGGGACAAAGAGAGGACAAAATAACAAAGTCAAAGTATAGCAATTTTTATATTATAGGAGAGGAAGCAACAACTAGTATATCCTTTCGCCAAACAGCCCGGCATGAATAAAATAAAAGAAATGGTTGTCCCAGCTTGTACAATAAGGTATGGGGTCAAATCCTAGAACAAGCATGACCCTTGTGTATAGTAGTCAATTTGAATTTGAAGCCCCAGATAGACTACACACCTGAGGAAAACGACATGTGCGTCAAGCCACAATGCCCCTCATGTCCAAGGCGAAACACTTAGTGTAGCTGACACATATAATCACAATCCCACAGAAGTGAGCTAAGCCACAATTGCTTAAGCTCGAATGAATGAAAAATCTATCTCAACATAACTTACATATATAAATAACCCGAAGACATCCATGACAATCAGACATCTAAGTCACCAATACATCACCACCGACGGCCAAAAAAAAGCAGCAACACCGTCACTTTTAGTAGTGAACTTGGAGATGGCCTATCTATGACTATGTACCAGATACGTACATCATAGGGGAACTATTCAACATACCAGTTCATACTTCCATAATCTACTCCAGCTGTTATGGCTCCTCTTATTGCTTGCATCACTTTCCACTAGTAGCCCAAAGAATAGTGGAGTCTATCATTACAAATTCCCAGCGGGATAGAAATTTGAGCTGCTGCCTTGTTGGGCAATGAAATAGGTATTTATTGGGTGAATTATGGTAAAGCGTATTACCATGAAGAAGAGGGAGGTTGCAACATTAGACTTTTTTGTCCAATGAACGAAATTCCTAAAATAAAATGGCTTTTGGAAGAAGAAAAAAAGGCTATTTTGGGGTAAACTCATCCAAGCTAGCAGGTTCCTTGTACAACTCTAGATATAAATTGAATAGTAGGGACGATGTCTAGCTCCAACAAAGAATAATACCAACGAATAATAGATCGAAAATAAGCAAATAGAGACTTTATCTTCTAAAAGCATATTTGTAATAACCTAAGTGATAACCAAGGCAGCCATTCAATAGAAAAAAGTCAAAAGAGGAACTCTACTCTTACTCCTCCTTATATGATATTTTAGCCTATAATATCCATGAACAAAAAGCATGCCAGTCACACTAGATATCTAGCCATAAGTGGAAGAGGCACAAAGTAAAAGACAATTGATCATAACACCTCGGTCCTATTCGCTCCAACAACATCATCCAAACCATCAACTGGAATACAATGTTCAAAACACATCATCTTAAACCAAACTATCTCACCCTGCATGTGGCGAAACCAAACATCAGAGTGCAATTGAAGACTACGGTTGAACCCAGAAAACCAACTCTATAAAGCACCGACAAGGTACAGCGTCCATATGTTCCATCGTTATAACATGTGATACAAACATTAAGAGAGAAGAGTCTTAAATAACCGCCTTGGTGTACAGATTATATTAGTGTTGACTTTATTGAAAGCTTTTGTCCACGGAAAGTCTAAACCTTCACACAAACCTTAGCCTTGCATAACAAATTCAACGAGAAACATGGTGAGCATCATATAATTTCCGAAGTGGCTATAAAGTTTATTTACAAGGCAAGTGGCTTAAAGATTTCCCAAAGCCGAATCATAATCATCATACTACACAAGCCATGACACTCTTAGGAGCACGGTGAAAGTGGTAAACGATGAAATTAGGAGGCAAGAAGGAAAAACGGTGCTCTCCTACCTTGGATTCCACCCAAAACCCTAAAATAGTCCCACAAGGAAGCAAAATTAAATAAAAAAAAAATCTAATTTGATCTTTGTCAACAACTTCAGAAAGAAACAAACTATTGAATCACCAACTTAAGTCCAATCTACAACTTGTTCAAGCTTACATTTAGTAGTATAAATAAGGACATTGTTGTGAAAATCATTGAATTAGTTCCACTCACCTCAAACTCTAGATTCAATTGTGTTAATCTACAATAATACAACAACACAGCCTTAGTCCTTTTAAAATGAATTTGGCAAATGAGTCAATAATTTAACTTCAGTAATTATCCACATGAATCATCACCCTCCCTTGTCTTCTATCAAGATTCAAAGTGCTACATGCTCCTGTAAATCTAATTTCTCTATATCCTTTCTCACGCCCTCCATCTAAATCCTCTTTGGCCTCCCCCAACTTCTCGTAAAAATCTTCAATATTCATCGTAAAAATCCTCTAGATGTTGTTTCACATGCCAAAACAACCCTAACCGGGTCTCTCTCATTTTAACCCTTAAATACCCTTGTTCTGAATTATATATCCTAATGTGTTTTCACACATCCATCTCGACATCATAATTCTGCTACCCCCATCTTTTTAAAATGATCTTTCCTTTGGACCCAACACTCAGACCCATATAGTAATGCAAGTCTAGTGGCTGCTATTAAATTTTCCTTTCAAACTTACGGGTATAATAAGGTCGAAGTCACATAGAAGCTAACTATAAGTTGAACAAATTCCAAACAGATAAAGGTTAATCACACTAACAAATTTAACCACATAAAATATTGGAAAGTACAGCATGCAGATCAAAGGCAAGCACCAAAAGCTTCAGCTCACATTTAGATAGATCATTATAAAGGATGCATGGTCAAATACCTGTGGCGATATTGTGATATGATAGCATTTATTAGAAGTACTAAATCCACTCTCCGCTGAGTGAATTTCTGTATCAAACATAAACAGTGAAGACGATAACAAAATTACTACTCAAATTACAATGGCCAGCATAATGGAAAGCAGAACTAAAACAGGAAGTGGCATTAAAAGCACGGACCTCTAAAGTCATCCATAAGAATAGCTTCTAGAGCTTCAATTTCCATCTCCTGCTCTTGCAAATAGTCTACAACGAGCCAAAAAGATTTAAGTTCATAGAAAGTAAAGGAATATTTCAGTCCCATGGCCTGAGGTATTAACTAATAACAGAAGAAGTGGCCTCACATTTCAATAATTACAGCGAGGTGGCCTGGGGTTCGAAAAGATCACCTTTTTGGGACTTTCGGGTGACCGGAAGATTACCCATTTAAATCTTCAAAAGACATGGTTCTTTTCTAAAACAAATTAATTTGAACTCTTGACAATTGGAAAACTACTCCATCCACTAAGGTCTTTCTTATTAGAGGAACTTAATTGAGATATGAGATTTTTAAGTTTTTCTTCATTGAACGGGTAGTATAAATAAACTGCCTCATTCCTCTAAGAAAGAACATTACGTATGTGCTCCAATTTTAAGATCATATTGGTTGTTTCTATACTTTTACAAACGAACCTTAAGTAAGGTTGGGGTAGGTTGTATTTAGGACAATGAGGGTATTGATAAGATTTACGTAACCAACTTCCATATTAAGAAACAAATAGGAGCATCGAGTAGCTTTGCATACTTCGGTCCAAGTTCTCTTTCGCACCATATGAATAAGTTATGTAAAGCAAACGCAATAACAATGGTCATTTTCGGTCATCAGAAACCGACCAAGAGGAGGATTTTCAAACCTGTCACCTCATTGAAATTATCAAAATGTGAGATCGCCACTCAGTAATTAATTTCACTTAATAGCTGCAGGCCCCTAAATAAAATTGACCCTAAAAGAAAAAGGCGGGAAACGCAAGAGTGATGCAAAGAACATGGAAGTAAAAGGAAGATTCTAAACATAACAAATAATCTTCTCAGGTTTCATGTAAAGGCCCAAAATGCAAATTATGCCGAATATCGGAACATGAGATACTAGCTAAGGACATCCATCCCAAGATTCATCTAGCATGTAAAGAAAGGCCCAAAATTGCAAATTATGTCAAATTCGTAACGTTTCGAACTTCAAGGAGCAGAATTACCAGCCTCTATAGAAAGACAAATTAACACACACAAAATGTGATTCTTTAAGCACAAGAAAGACAAAGACAGCACAAAATTGTTTCTATATATTTTTCATCAAATATGAGTAAAATCAACCGATAATGTCTTAAGACAGATTAACGTATCAGATTCTTAGTCAATCAGAATTAAAACTGGGTAGAAATTAAAGTAGCAAGTAAAAAGAATCGAATCATTAATTATATATGATCAAAAAAGAATCAAAATTTAAGAGCTCAGAAAAACATAATTTACCAGTCATGGCGATCAGTGGATAGCTTTCTCTTCTTCTTGTGGAATTGCTGGAGTGCAGACACAGAACACAAGTAGTAGGAGTATAACCTAAGAAGAGCTATCAGAGAATGAATGAAATGAGCAGACCCTCTATTACAATGTGGTCTTCGGAAATTCTTTTAGATGTAAGGGCAATTTAGGTCTTTGAGGAAGGTTGTGTTTATTAATCATATATTGCATTTAGCAATCATAAAATTAAAATTTTACAAGCTCTATTATGGACAAAAGGGGGTGGACGTAAAAAAAATCAACTGCTTTTATGATTTGATAAATAATTGTTACGTTTTTGCACGTATTGCGAGCATATGACGCTAGTTTGTGATGACTTGGGGAAAATATGAAGAGAGAAGTAGAATTAATAGGAGTAGAGGGAAATTGTAATTGCCACTTGTTTGTATTACATTGTGTGATCTTATATTTATATTTTATACTACTAGATTTTACAACATATATTGACAATTACCTAGCAAACATATATTGACAAGATTTGACAATGTATGGGGCTCCAAATCCCTTCTAAATTTTCTCTTTCCTACTCTCCTTTTGCTATATCAGATTCCACTAATTTTTTCAATTTATCTCCCATATTTCAGACACCTTATTGCAACGCTAAAACTCTAAATACACTATTCATTTATCTCTCCAAATACACTAAAGAGTTTTTTATTTCAAGTTGCAGGACACAGGTCAGATGATGGTGATGTTAAGGGTATTTGAGGCTTCCATTTTAAACAACCTCCAACTATATTTGGAGCATTCTTGCAACAGATTTGGAGGGTATTTGACTCTCATTTCAAAATTTAGACCCCAATAAAAGCTCCATTGTTGGAGCTAAAAAATTTTTACAAGAGTAAGATATTAAAGCATGGGCATTCACAACTTTTTTTTTGTAAGAAGAAGCGGTTCGGACCCCGTTCGGGTCCTAATGGGCCAGACACTTGAGAGTAAGAGGAAGGGTAAGAGAAATCTCTACCTTCAAAGTGTCACTAGTGGCTATTGATCCCCCAACCTTGAGGTTGGAACTTGGAAGGATGCTCTCCTTACCACTAGACCAAGTACTACTTAGTGGGCATTCACAACTTTTGCTCTGTAATCTCTAACTTACAATACTCTCCCTTAAATGTCAATTGCCTCGTTAGAAACTTTGCCAAGGAAAATTCCAATGGGACAATATTTAGTTATGGAAAAAGAGAATAACTTTGTTGCAATATCTGCCTTTATGTACAGCCTAATTGAAAACTTTGTTAAGAAAAAAATTGTGAGATAAAAATCTAATAGAAGGGAAAAACTAGTGTAGGGCATATAATACTCTGTCTTAATCTAAAAGAGGTTAAGAAAGCGGCGGATATCAATCTTATGCACCAATTGATCAAAATTCTTTGAAGGAAGGGACTTGGTAAACAAGTCAGCAAGATTTCCCTATGAATTTATTGGATATTTATCTTTCTTTCTTTCTAGAGGTTATGTGTGAAGAAGAGTTTTGGTGATTAATGTTTGGTTCTATTTTCTGTAATATAGTTTTCATTGACCTGGGTGATACAAACAATATTATCTTCTTAAATCGATGTTGGATTATCTATAAATTCAATTGCATTCTTCTTGAATACGACTAATCATTAACCAGAGCCAAACATATTCTCGTCCAACTTGCATGAATTGATGATGTGGTAATTAATATCACTTTTGTCGATCTTCATGATATTGATGTATCTGCATAAGTGAATACTCAGATTGCGAATTGCCATTTGAGGGTCTGAGAAGTATCTAGTATCTACGTACCCTACTAGTGAAACTTTTTTCTTTGATTGGTCGAATAATCCAATATCTCGTGTTCCTTGGAGAAGACGAAGTAAATGCTTAATTATGTTCCAACGCCACTTCTATTGGTGAATTATAATATATAGCTAGCTGATTTACTGAATAAGCTATGTCTGGTCGAGTGTTATAAGCCAGATACATCAAGGCACCAATTGTACTTAAATATGGTATTTTAGGACTAAGAATTTCTTCATATTCTTCTCGAGGTCAAAATGGCTTGTCCTGTGCTTTTACCATATGGACACGTTTCAATACCTTCTCTAAATAATTTAATTGATGATCGAACAAATAAAAGATCTCATATTTCAGAATATTCCATTCGTAAGCGAAGGAAGAATTTTATCCTCCAAATATCTTCATTTCTAATTATTTCATCAAGTATATTGCAGTTATTTGAAACTATTGAGATTGTTCAAATGAAAACACGTGTTGATTATGTTATTCTTGAATCCTTCTCTCACAAGGTATTCACTAAGACAATTGTACCACATCCTTCATACATATATACAACGATGACTCTTTTCGGGAGCATTAGAATCACCATGTAAGCAAATATCCACTTTTTACCAATGAGCAAATATCCACTTTTAACAATACTTAATACATTCCAAATTTAAAACATCCCATCACTGAATAAGCAAAATTGCCCAATAGGATTTACCAACATCACCACCCATCTTACTCCACTTCCACCATCGAAACCGCCAACCAGTGTTGCCGGGCCCAACGAGGAAGATAATTTCATGTTTTCCAGATTTAATTACCTTTAAATAAGCTGGCGTCCATTTGTTATCATAAACATAACTTGGAGCTCAGTGGTAGAGTTATATCCGTGCAGTATCATGTCCTAGGTTCGACTCGCGATATCCACCACATTTACCCCTTCAATTCTATTTTTTGCTTTTCTTTCCCATCCTTTCTTAATTCCAGTCATAAGAAAAAAAAAGAGTTACTGGCAGCACACAGGTGCCTACAAGAATTGGTCTAACTTATCCACCATTTCAACCTCCAAGAAACTTTTCAACTTTGGAATTTCTATCTCGTTATAGTTTTTTACGTGACTCATGACTATGGTTATGTTGCTCTTTTACCTCCTTTCCTCTTTTTATTGCCCTTATCGCTCTCAACACTTTTATCTAATTAACTACTACAACAATAATCAAATCATCCCTCAAACCCTCCATGAAAAGATCCTCTTAAAACTAAAAAAACATTCCTAATTGTTTTAAAAGAATGTATGACAAATATTTATGTAATTTTTTTCGAAACATGAAATGCGTGACATTAAATATTGAATAGTATTTTGGTTTGTATTTTTTTTTGGAATGTGAAATGCATGATTTTTAATATTGAACAATATTTTGAGTAACAATTTTTTTTCATAAGAAGGTTTTTTGTTTAATTAATTAATTTATCCCCAATGACAAAATCATGCCTCCGCCACTGTGTACAAGCATTCAACTCTATTTTTTGGTTTTTTCCCATCCTTTCTAAATTCTCACCCTTCTATACATTTTTTATTTCTTTCTTAACTAAATTATGTGTACAAGCTTTGTGATTGCAAATCATGTTTGATTATCATAATTAATTAGATTATGCAATATTAATTTATGTTAGTCTCATTTCATATAGAAATGGTATATTAATCTCATTGAAGTGTCATTTGTTTAAACCATTAGAATAATTATCATCATTAATATTTTTTATTTCGATCACTAAAATTTATTTATATACTTTTATTATTTTTCCTTTTCTACATCATCATTTTCAATTTTCTAAAATATTGAATAAATCTAACCCATAGCTAATTTTAACAAATATTTGTATATTATTGACTTTAAAATGCCTCTTATTGGTTGTTTTGCCTATAGGCCCCCGAGATGGCATAAACGTCCCTCAGTGACCATATACCTTATATTTATATGATCGTGATGAGCTAGGGGACCATTTTTCTAGCTTCACCCCAGGGCCCTAAAAAGGTCAGTAACGACCCTGCCACCCCCTCAATTACCCACAATCCCACCGCATTCACGGTAAACCACCACAGTCCTCGTAAACTACCCCAACCCACTCTCAGCCCACTCCCCATTTACCACTCTAGCACTATCGGAAACCACCCTACTCCCTGCCAAACACTCGAACTCACCCGAAAGCCCACTATAAACGCAACTTCTCCTCGTAAAACCCTCAGCCCCTCCCGAAAACCCAATGGAACCCCACCAATAACCCACCCCTCCCTGTAAAAACTCAAATCCCAGATGAAACAAGCCCATAGGCATAAGTTGTGGTATGAACGGAAAGAGAGCGGGGGCAGGGGGCTGCCGATCGAGAGGTTATGGGAAGGAGGGCGTTAGGGAACGCGACAACAAACCAAAGAGAGGGTGGAGATGGGTGGTGCAATGAATGGTGGAAGAGAAACAAACACTAACCAAACAACCTTTTTGATCTAATGTTTTTGCTTTCCTTAGAGATGTTAATCACTCATAGGTAAGCTCATCCCAGCTATATTCTAAATCGTTAAGCCCCTTTCCTTTGTTTTGGGCTTTCCCCCTTTTGCCTTCTAACCCTTTTTTATTCCATTCCAATCTTCCTTGTAGGAACCAAACGCCCACTAGATGTAAATATACTCCTTCTCAACCCATTAGACATTGTATGAAAACTTTATTATGATCTTCTTATAGGCTCAATGAGCATGACGTTATTTTTTTAAGTTTCATGAATGAACTCCCCTTTCAACAAAAAATAAATAAAACTAGACAATTAAAAATTAAGTACAGCCATCATAATTTTTATATTAAGTGGTCATCTGGTGTATGTGGTAAATAATCTTTTCATTAATTTGCAATTCCCGTAAACTCCCAATTCGTAGGAATATTGGAAAATTGGAAAATTGTTTAGTTGAATGCGGGAGATTATAATCCTCGCGAGAATTCCTACTTACTAAACTCCCCCATCATGTGGGAAGTAGAAATTCCTGTAATTTGGTTAACCAAACATCCTGTCATTCTTGTATTTCTTAGGAGCTTTCAATTCCCATGAATTTGTTTGTTAACTAAACGACCATTAAATTTAGATCTTGGTCATCTTAAACGGTCAATTTGACCCAATCGAAGTCACAAACAATCTAACCTGAGAATATTGGAATGAAAAGGTTTGAATCCACCCGAGATTAAACATAGTAAGTCCGATCCGAATCCGAGCTAACTACAATCCATTTCCATTCCTACACATATTGCCATACATGGTTGCTAACCAGTCCACAACTAGTATTATTCGAATGCATGACATGATTGACATCTATATGGAACTAGACATAACACATAAGCCCAGCCCAAGCATCAGGTTAAGCTTAAGCTAGGGTTTTGTTTCCAGCGACGATATAAAACCCTAATTTGTCGTCCCCTTCATTTCTTTCTGTGATCTCTCCTATACCCTGAAGAACTCAAGAACCCTAAATCCCTCTCTTCGGATCTTAGGTTTGTCGATTTCTTCATCATCTATCGGATTCAATGCATTTATTCTTCACTGATTGAGGTAAAATTTTGTATTAATTCTCTTATGAACTTGTAAATCTACAGGAGTAGAAATGGCGACAATACCAGGGGCTTTGGTATGGGAGATAGTGAAGAAGAACAACTGCTTTTTGGTAAAGGAGTTCGGTAATGGAAATGCTAAAGTTCAGTTTAGCAAGGAAAACAACAACCTCTACAACGCTCATTCTTACAAGTATTCTGGTATTCCTTTTCCTGATCTACGTTTTTTTTACATATTCCATTTATTGTTGATATTGATTGATGCTTTTTTTATATGTTTAGTTTGTTGATATGTTTGATTGTTTAGAAATGGAGAAATTAGTGAAATTGTTGTTTTAAAGTACTTGTTTGGTTTTATTGTGTTGTTTTGAGTGGATCTACTTGCTTAACCTGAGCATTTTTTATGCCTTTTGTGATATTCTTTTTGAGAGAAATGTATCTAGATTTTATTTTATGAGGCGAATGGTATAGATTTCTGGTTTAACAATGATTTTATTAGCTTCAATTGATATTGCTTTGGATTTGTACTGGATGTTGATTAAAAGTACTTTTGTGCTATATTGGACTTAGATTTATTAAGAATTGAACAAGCACCTAAGAATTTGAGAAAATCGGCTTGAAACATGTTGGTTTGAATTTATACCTTATAATTTGCACTGGCTATTGTTAATGATTTGACTAGTTGATGGAATGGTGTTAAACTCACGGTCTTTTTTATTCTAATTTCGAACTTTAATTAAAATCCTTGATCGAATAAATAACTTTAGTTTGTGATTAAATCCTCCAAACATACAAGAGTTCTTACTAGGTTTTCCATAGAGGAAGTGTATTGTGAAATTTTCTTTTGTTCTATAAGTTGATTAATATATTTTTGGCTATTTGTTGTAGATGGGCTGTCTTATGGTGTGCAATTGCAATATTGTTTTGACTGGTTTCCGCTTAGTGTTAGCTTCTGTACGTGTACTTATTTTTACACTTTACTAATGTAATTGTTGTTGTAGGGCTTGCAAACACCAAGACCGTATCTGTCCAACCAGGAGGTAAAGACTCTGTTGTGCTCGCTACAACAAAGACTAGGAAGCAGAACAAGCCCTCAAGTCTGAGTCACAAGTCTGTCATGAAGAAAGACTTCCGCAGGATGGCCAAGGCTGTTGAGAACCAGGTGAAGATTTGTACTATGCTTGTAGCTAATTTGATTTCTTGAATGCTTGTTTTTAATGTTCCTTTATTTGTCTTAGTGAATTAGTTTTTAGGACCAAGAGATTGTCTTTCATATAAGGGTAAAGGGTTTATGTATATCAGTTTTTTCATATTGTGCTTTTGGTGTTTGGAGAGAAGTTTCTATAGTGTATAGCATTATGCAGTTGCTTTTGGCATGTTTAATCCTTGGCCATATTACGGAATGGGAGTACTAAGTTGGGGGGGGGATTAGAAATAGGAGGTAGGCGTTGGTCTAGATTGTTGTACAAATATTAGCTAGTGAGGTTGGTTATTTTTTTGGACGCAGAGGAAGGTTTTGTTTTTTGACGGAGAGGTTGGTTGTTCTCTAATTTTGACATAGGTTGGTTGTTTTTTTTTGACGAGGAGGTTGGTTGTTAATATGTTTATGTGTGTCTATGATTAGGTGTATGCAGATGATACAGTATGTATGATATCAGTCATTTGTTTGTACAATGGATGTAGCAGCACTTTTCAGATCCATGTCTATCTGACTTGTATTTGTTTCTGAGGTTAAGATTTTGATATGGTTTCTGAGAGTAAAGAAATAAAGATATTTGATACTTAAGGACCGGTACCTAATGTAGTTAGGAATTGCGGCTTTGGATGATTTGTAAAATGACATCACTTGCTGTGTGTTGCAGGTTGCTGATAATTACTACAGGCCTGACTTGAAGAAAGCAGCCCTAGCTAGGTTGAGCGTTGTGAACAGAAGCCTCCAAGTCGCAAAATCTGGTGTGAAGAAGAGGAACAGGCAGCCACCTAAGTTCCGTGGCAGGAAGTGAATTAGGTGTTGAAATTTTGTCATACTCTCCAGTAGTGTCTTCTGGACGACTTTGAATTGATATCCTATTTTGGTTTTTCTTTGTAGCTTTTGTTGGTGTTGAGACGGTATATTTTTCAGTTAAAGAGAAATAGACGGCTTGATTTCTATGTTTGTTCATCTTACAAGATTGTAACTAGTGGAATGGAGGCATTTGTGGAAGTTTGAATGCTAGTCCTGCAACCACTTGTTTTTGGGTAGTTTATCCCTCTACTAATATTCCAGTGTGTGGAAATCTGATTTTTATTAGTTTGAAACAACACTACATAGTGCACAATTATTTAAGAGAACTAAATGCCTTTTGAAGTGTGAACTTCGGTTAAAGCAGTTCACAACAGCTAATATCAAGATACAGAAGGGTTTCAGAGGGCGGTAGGTGCCTCAATTTAGCATGCTCCTTACTAAAGTAAAGGCAGTGAACTAAAGGTTCGTCAAGGTTCATGCTTGTGTGTGTTGGTTAAGTATGCTTGATAGGCTATCTGAAGAATAAATAATAATCCATGTCCAACCTATGTGATCTTGAGTTCGTGATGTTGTTTGCGATTGGACTGAGGCGACTTCTCTCTGGTCTCTGCTGCTATGATGTTTGGCTTACCTTCTTTTTTGTATTATGAAAGTTTAGCATTGTAACTGAAGTGAGAGAGTCCTTTTCCGTAGATAGAATAGACTCAAGCAGCTTCATCAGTTATGAATCTTGACTTTCCTCTCTACAATTCATTATTTGTAGTAGGAAGATCAGCAATTTATATTTGAGGCGCTTGAAGAAGCGATCTATCTGCCACTAAAGGGATGCTACTTAAAGGATTTCAGTTTTCTTAATTTAGAGGGTTGTTCCATTGAAACACAATGCCATTTTTGTATGTGCGTGGTCCTGGAGGGACAGATCAGAAAGGTACCAAAGGAATCCTTAATCCTGTTTCAGTGATCTTTAGGTATTTAGGTCCGTTCTTTTGATGGATTAATTAATAAACACATGAGTCTGCATCGCTCCATTAGTTTTAGTTCAGTTCAGCTCCTTTTGTCTCACAATTTTAGTTTGTTTTGAGTTTAGTCTAGTCTAATTTAATCTAGTTCAGTTCAGTCTAAATAATAGAGCCTAGTAGGCAGTTTCTCAGAAACAAGAAAGAAAAAGAAATCGGTTCAATAATATTCATAGAAGGATCCTTGTCTTAATCTGCAGTGTCCATACCATACCATTTACGCAAACATCTAGTACAAAATTTTGTTCAATCATTGCCTAGAGATTGTTTGTATGGTGAAAGTGAAATATTAGATTAAGTTTCCGGCTTTTCTTTGTTTGGTTTGCAAGGCTAATCACTATTTCTTCCCTCTTGCCATTCTCTTTCTCTTCCCCCTATCCATGCTTTCTCTATTATTCTTATTTATTTTCTCTAAAACTTATAGGTTTTTTCCGGAAAATTTGTTTTTTTATTTATTTTTGTTTGGTTTGTCAAAGGTTGAAAATAGTTTTCCTGATGATGAAATGTCAAATATTTTCTGTTCTATATGGAGGGAAAACACATTTCCTTTAACTTGCTCTTTCCTTTCTCCCCTCTATTATTTCATTTATTTCCATTATGTTTCCCCTCCACCTTTTATGTAAGGAACCAAACAAAGAATATTGATCTACAACAAAGTTTTACCTTGGAAAATTAATTTCATTGAAACTCGTTTTCTGTGAAAAATGATTTTCCATCCAACCAAACGGAGCCTTAAGAAAGCAAATAAATGAAAACTAATTAACAATTATGCTTTTGCCTGAACATGTTTTTCATGGAAAATCACTTCCCTTTTCCAACCAATGAGAATTGAGAAAACAGAGGAAAGAGGGAACGTGTGGAAAGGGAATTCAAGCTTTTCAGTAAGGCAACTACATCAATCATATTTTACAGGTCAAGGTTTCGTCTTAAGCTCAGATCAAACAATCTGTTTGGGCGATTTTATGTTTTCAGCCTTTCGTTAAGAACCAAGATCGAGCTCAGTTTCTTTTCTATGTACAAGCGAAAATACTGCCATTATGCAATAAGCCAATTAAGAGCAGCAATTCGAGCTTTGGTTGACGGGTTGGCCACGGATTTGCACAGTGGAAGGCTTGTCGGCACCAGCTCCAGGTTGAGTAACCATTCTGCATAATTCAAAAAAAGAAGATAAAATCACCTGCAGTTTTCTTCATACCTATGCTGCACCCCATAGGCCCATACGATAAAACAAAAATTAAGGCTAAAATATGAAGCACACCGATTCTTTATATCATCTGTCATGGTCAGAAAGGCCTGCTCAACGTTTGTAGCGTCTTTGGCACTTGTCTCCAAGAAGGGAATACCAATTTCATCAGCAAATGCCTTGAATTTTTTTTCACGGAATGTTAGCAAAGCGGTCCATATAAATACATGATGCTCTTTAGCTTGCACAGATATACACGATGCTCCCTTATCATTAGAACTATCAGCACGTACATACCTTAGCAGTTTCATAAGGAACTGCTCGATTGGCTGTCAAGTCGCTTTTATTTCCAACCAAGAGTTTGTTGACATTATTGCTAGCATAACGATCAATTTCACTAAGCCACTGTTTCACATTATTGAAACTTTCTTCGTCTGTGATGTCATAGACAATCTAGTAAAAGAAAAGAAAAAGCACGGTCAAACCCGAATAATAGTAGAAAAACTTTAAGGCTGTAGGAAAACACATGTTTGGTTGAACGGAAAACATTTTCAGTGGAATATCGTTTTCAATGAAAAATCATAAGCTAGGAAATTTATATTTATCGTTCGTTTTCCTTACTTTGCCTGTTTAGTTATTATCAATCAGAAATTTATCATCCACCAAACAGAGGAAAATAGGAAACATATTCTAGAAAAATATTTTCTTCCAACAAAACACTCTCGTAAGCTTACAATGATTCCATGTGCACCACGGTAGTAGCTACTCGTAATTGTCCGGAAACGTTCTTGGCCTGCAGTATCCCACTATAGAACAAGCAAAACACAGATGTGAAAGTTGACTTACAATATGCTGGTAAATAATTAACTAAAAGAAACTTACAATCTGCAGCTTTATCGTCTTTCCATCCTGGTCCACCGTGCGAATTTTCTAAAGCAACAAAATATGACTATCATCAATTTACTGAAACTGTCTAGTGCGGATCACAGAGGATAATGTCATTACTCACAAAGTCGACTCCAATCGTGCTTATGTAGCTATCCAGGTATGAATCGTCCTTCAACATAATCAATTTTTTTGTCAGCAATATAAAACCATATAAGTCCAAGGGAGTACTTCGAATGGAGAATCTACACTGAAAGAGACAGGCAGAGATAAAACTACGAAGCAAACACAGGAGGGAAATGTTAAGGGTCCGAGTTGTGCATTGACAAACTTAAACGTCCAAACATTGCAACTAAAAGAAGTGAAGGAAGTGCCAAAGAATCATTTACAAAACCGATGGGCATAAGACTACATAATGATGCATCTCACGGACACATTTCTCAGAATATATAGGAAAGCCCCAAAACAGTCTCAAGGGCTTTAAAAATCTAAAACTGTTTCCTTGAACACCACAAAACCTTTTCCATCATTAATCAAATAACGGAAAAGTCATAATGCACTCATTATCCACAGATTGTGTTATGGCAGAAGTTGCAGTTGCCAGAATATGATATTCGATCATAAATTTGAAACATTATATGAACTAAGATGGAATGGACATACAGCAAATCTGAGTAAAAGACATGATTTGCCCACTCCAGAGTCACCAATAAGCAAGAGCTTGAAGAGATAATCGCTGCAAAGTGCAAAGACCAAGAACAATCAGATTTTCATAAAGAGATGCCTTAACGCTAGAGATTAACAAGACTAATTTCTATAACCGTCATGAAAGGCTAAAATTGAGCAATGGCCTGATTAATTAATGGATATTTGCAGCTGATTTGATCGTAATCATACACAAATATGTTTCAAATCCTGAAGGTAAATGCATCATGTGTAACAACATAGTCACCAGATTTGTTCACTTGCTAATTGCTCTGCATAAGATTACACTCTTTGTTCTCCATGTTAGAAAATGGATAGAATGTGCATATCTAACTAATATAACAGAAAAGCCACCATGATATTTCACTTACTATGCATGGACATTGCACTCTCCCTTCGTCATGTTAGACAATAAAGAGCTTACAAGAAAACTGAAAATTGACACGGTATTGGAAATCGCAAATATAAAACCTTTATCATCTATAGACTAGAAATGCCGTTAATTTTTTTAAAAAAATTTCAAAGGTCGATTGTTTCACCTAGTTTGAACAAAGTTTTAAAGATTATAAATGATCACGAGGATGCATTATACATCTGTTTATCCATAGAAATAGATACATGCCGTACATCTTAGGCAGCATTTATAGAGTCTCATGTAGTCATGTACTAATATAATAAAGTCACTAAATAAATCCCCTTTCTCAAACATAAAATATCCCTTGGATGCATAAGGTACATCGAGGTGTATGTAAGAATAGCAGATACACTTAAGAAGTTAAGGTTGAGATTATAGATGAATAGAAATGAGCTCTTTTTAAACCCGATTCCAAAATAAAATCTACCACTAACGAGATGTTTGGTAAATGGCTTTTGAGTGTCTAGCATTTTTATGCGATCAACCAACCAAAAAAGTGCCTGATAAGTGACTTCAACACGTCTACACCTACAACCAAAAACTTTTTATATTGCCCTTTTTTGGTTTCCCCTTGCTATTTGCACTAAACAACCGACACCAATAGATTATTTCGCCAAACACATAGCACACCGCCAGTAGTCAAACCAACCAAGTACAACAGCCAGCAACTTATCGCCAAACACTCCTAACTTGTTCGAGTTAGGCTTGTCAAGAAAAAATACACTTGTAAATTTTGGGGGTGTTGGGGGAAGCTTTTTAGTAGCTTTTGATTAGCTTTTAGCTTTTCAAAAATTATATATGTGTTCGATAATATAGCTTTTCAAGGTAGCTTTTAGCTTTTGAGTAGCTTTTAGCTTTTGAGTAGCTTTTAGCTTTTGAGTAGCTTGAAGCTAATATATGTAGCTTTCTGAGTAGTTTGTCTACAACTACTATTACACCACACTAATTATTTAAACAACTAGTTGAAAGCTAACAACTACCTCCATACCTGAAAGCTAAAAAAATTAAGAGCTAGAAGCTAAACACTAACAATTACTTTGTCGACCAGACCTTTTGTTTAAACGAAGGAGCTTTGACCGAGCTAGTTTGCGAATTATTAGCTAATTAACCGCACTTAATCCTCTCCTTCCCAAGAGAATAAAGGAAACTTCAGTTTCAATTAGGCTCCGTTTGTTTTTGGTGGAAAACCATTTTCTCGGAAAATGATTTTCCTCCTTCTTTCATCTTCCTTTGTTTGTTTTGGTAAGGGGTGAAAAATAATTTTCCTAAAGATGAAAAGTGTTCTTAGGAGAGGAAAACCAATTTCATTTTATAAATAAGGTATGCTACATTTTCCTCTCCAATCCTTACTCCTCTTGATTCTCTCCTTCCCATTTTTCTTCTCTTTTGCTTTATTTCACCTTTTCTCCCCAAGTTTTCCTCCACTCAAACAAATTTTTCTAAAATCATATTTTTCACTAAATATTGTTTTCTTTGAAAAGTGATTTTCCGTTAAAAGAAACGGAGCCTAAAAGATCACTCTCAACTACAGGTCTACAGCCGATCATGAAAGCAATTTGTTTCCAATTTCCATCTTCTCTTGCTTCTTCTTTTGATTGTATAATTCAATTTTTAAATATGACCTTGTCAATTTCTTTCAAAAACATTAGACTGAAAAATTAATTGAAAAATTCTATGCAGCAATCAAGAAGATTTCAGCAACAATCACAGTCAAACTATACAGCAACATAATTTGAACCAATAAAAGCAAAAAATAAAATAGTAATTGTTTTGAGAAATGAATTGAACAACAGAGAGATAGGAAAAAAGCTTACTATTCGGGATTCATGGCAACTGAATTCAGTGAATTGGGAACGAGAGAAGAGAGGAGAGAGAGAGAAAGAAAGAGAGAATTGAATGATTGAATGATTGAATGAGTTGAAGAAGTTAATGTTTCGTCATTTGACAGGTATATGCGTCACCTCTTTTCTCCATTTCTTCAACTTTCGTCCTTTTTTTTGCATAATTGCTCAACTAAATAATCAACTAATCGCAAATTATCAAGTAAAACGCTCATCTTAGGGAGTGAGGGTGAGGGATACTTCATGGGTTAGCGCTTGTTTCATTAGATTTACGGATCGATTTTCATCACCCGTCCTTCTAACACAAAAACTAAAATAAAATAAGTTAAAACGCGTAGATTAAGGGCTTAAAGACACTCAATGAAAAGTTGAAAACCATCAAAGTTTTTCTGAATAGAGGATGACTAATATTGAAATCTAGGTAGGTAACACTCAGTCGTTGTGATTAAAAATGTATTCATGTAACTGATGTAAGTAAACTCTTCAAATGCTATTTTGTAGCCAATAACTCTGATAAGATCGTTGATTTATTAAGAGCATAGTCATATTTTTTTTTTTTTGAAAGTAAAATCATTTCATTAATAAGGAGTCATACGACATCTACAATAGAAATTCGAAACTAACAAATAGATTACAAAATGAAACAAATAAAGGTTTCCATCATGAAAACTACAATCGTTGAGTAAATCTTGAACTGTGGAGCATCCCCCGCTCATATCGCTGGAATCTACAACTTTTCTGGAGAGACAATCTGACTATTTAATGTAGCTGTGAGGACAATTATTATCTGGATCATCTGTATAAATTTGAAAATTCGACAACCGTTGTAATCCCGCATAATTCTTCATCAACGAACCAATTTTACGGCAATTCATCTGACCTTGAATCCGGCAGAGTAATTTAAGAAACACAAAAAGTCTCATAAAGAGAAGAAAAACCCTATCTTTCGAGGGAGAAAAGTTCCACACAGAAGGAAAGATCGTTATTCGAAACTAGAAAGCAAAAAAATAAGGGGAAAAAAGTAAAAACAGAAAGATTGGGGCTTTCCACCGGTAAAAACCGATGGAAGCCCCTCTAAAAAAACTCTAATGGAGGCTAGGGTTTGAGAGAGAATAGAGAGGGAGGGGAAGTATTAGTTGCTGTGGTAAAGAAAAAGTAAGAGCATAGTCATATGATCAACCTCTAAAGTACATATAAACTAGCTGTAAATGCACGCGATGCGTGTGAAAGTCTAAAAAGTTATGGAAATATGTATACTGCTAATTTATTTAGAGTGTCTTATATTGTTTTTCAAAAACGAATCTGTAAAACAATTAGTTATAGAGAGGGAGTTGTGTTGTGTCATGTAAATATAAATCAAATAAATTAATATTGATGTTTCTTGTCCCCTCTCCTTCCCTTATTAAATAGAAATTTGGCCAATCTTATAAATGCTTCTTAACAACATAACTTTTTTGATAGCTTTCTCTTGTCACAAATACTCAAAACCCTAATCCGCTAGTTTCTTGCCCCCCTTGCTAATTTGCAACAAATAATTAACGTTTTAGGCCAATACTTTGGGACTTAGTTTGACATGATTTTCTCCCCCTCCAGAAATTGATTTTAACATTAGGAGAAAAATGTATCTTACCTTGAACTCAAAGAAAAATGAAGCCAATTTGCTTTATGGAATCCTGTCAGTGCTTCTCAATTACAAAAAGTTATAAAGACCTACAAATTTCATGAAAACACCAAATCCAAATGCGTAAGGAAACTTTCAAAATTAGCATTAAAGAGAGTAGGTCAAACTAAAGTAGATAACTCCAAAAGGGGTTAGTTTGAACTCATGTAACACATTAATCCTTTATAGGTTGGTTGAGAGTAGTCACCAAATACGCATCTAAGACCAATAATTATCTCCACAAACCAACACAAGTCTTTCTACCACATCTTTACTCACAAACAACTTGGATTAATTTTAGAAGGGCACCCATTATGGGATTAATCCTTGCCAATCACACTTAAATGTGGAATATTTTGGCATATGAGCTTCCTAAGGTGAAGATGCACGTTGTGAATATTGGTTATGCAATGCAACCAAAACCTTTAAAGCAATAATAAGTTAATAACAACATTACAATTCAACCTTCGTAAATGCTTTCAATGCGATTTAAGTGCATAAATTGTAGGGATTTCAGACTAATTTCTATATATGTTAGAATATCATATATGCACTCTTTAAATATATTAATTAACTTCAAATCTTCCAAACATGGTTGATCCATCACAGATTCAAATCTTTCACAAGTTATCACCATTTAGATTATTTCAAACTTAAAACGATCACCTCTAGTATTTCTCCTTCACTTTCTAAATCTAAAAACTACAATTACATAATTAATCATATACAATAAGCACCAAAGTTTGATACCAAACAAATGTAAGTTTTTTTAGGGAAAACAAATGCAAACTAAACAACACTTAGGGTATGTTCGACAACAATAGCTGTAGAGATCAGATAGTTGTCAGTTGTAGGGGTAGCTGTCAACCGTCAGGGTAGCTGTTAGCTGTAGTAGTAGCTGTGAGTTGTTAGCTGTCAAAATAACTGCGTAAAATATTAGTGTTCGGTAAAAGTAGTGGTTGGAGTAGCTGTTAATAAATATTCTTTATTATTATTTAAAACTTTTTATGTATATTTTTCAACCTCTACCTCTATCTTCAACCACTACTTTTTTTAGCTTTCCACAACCATTGCCTAAACTCTACCTCTACCTCTAACAGCTACCTTAACCACTACCTTGCCAAACACTTAAATTTGTAATTAAAAATTTGACCTCTACTTTAACCACTACCTCTACCTCTACCTCTACCACTACTTGCCGAACACGCCCTTAATAGTTCAAACCCCAATAACGAAATCTTAAATCAATTAACTTAATTCTATCATTTCCAACTCATATATTTACTGCAAGCAATTCATTGTTGAGGGAGGAAGTATTTTTTTACAAAAGTACATTAAGAAAAGAAGAAGAAGAAGATCACATTTGATTTGTCCATATATTTGGTGAAGGGGACATGGCAATAACCTTATATTTTCAACTGACTTTTGTAATATGATGATAAAATATACTGATTATACTCCATAGATTAATTAATGTTCTTGACTATGGTAATTCATTCAATTAGTTGATTAGACTAAATCAAATGACCAATAATGTTCTTCCAGAACAAATAATTATAAAGTACTATCTGACTGAATCAAAACATCATCTTATGCGGAATATTATCAAATGACGATTATCACCCGAAACAACATGCGTAATTATTAATGGTGATGGATTATCATATGATTTTCTTTGTTTCTCAATAATTTTATTTCACGCTGTTGGTTTTTGTCTCTTTAATTATATTGCAATACGTCCTATATATCAGAAATAATTGTTGCATTGACTTAACGACTTGTTTTGTAAGTGGTACTAAACAATGGAAATTACAATAAAATCATGTGTTATTTTTGAAAGGAAATCCACCATTCATTACATAGTAATGAAAACCTCAGAATGAAAACCTCATTCCGAACATGCGATTTTCTTCACAAATTCTTTCCACTCAATATCAACTTTCAACCAATGGATGTTATTGAAATTTTATGAATAAAATCACATACAAGTTTAAAATGCAAAAGCATTATCGTAGATATTAACATAATAATTTTGATAAAAGAATAACATCATATAAATTTAGTACAATTTTATATGAAATGATTCCCTATACTACTTCCACCTAAGATGTGCAAATGAAGTGCTACCTAAATTTTAGAAATATAAAGATTTATACATTTATTTATTAATATACTTTTACTTAAGTGACGAAAAGAGGATCTATAAAAAAAATGATAGAAAGAGGGTACATATGATACAAATATAAAAATTGTGATGGTTATAAGATTTATATTACTTTATGTTTCCAGCTCCTCGAAATTCTTTATACTGTTTTTTTTCATCTCGTATATGTAAAGCATATTTATTTTTCTATTCACAAAAAGCTAGATTGTTCAAAGTGAAAAATTTTGGTCGTACTTAGCTCTATAATATCTCACTGCTCCTAAACCGTATTCTCTCTCATATTGTTAAAAAGTGATCCGATTTTACATTTTTTACGAAAGGCATTCTGTTTCTCAAATATGAATAGTATCAAGGATCATAATGATTATTAGGCTATGTTCAGTTCAACTTATTTTTACTGAACTGAACTTATTTTTACTGAACTGAACTTATTTTTGCTGAACTGAACTTATTTTTATTGAACTGAACTTATTTTTACTGAACTGAACTTATTTTTGCTGAACTGAACTTATTTTTACTGATTCATGTTTTTTCTTCTTTGCTCTACTGATTTTTACTGAACTGAACTTATTTTTACTGAACTGGACTTATTTTTGCTGAACTAAACTTATTTTTGCTGAACTGAACTTATTTTTACTGAACTGAACTTATTTTTACTGAATATTATTATTTTAAGGTGAACTGAACAGGGCCTTAGTGTTTTTTGTAAACAAGAAACTAATATGTTCCCACGATCCATTCCTAAGATAGGGAGGCCTTAATGTATCGTTGTATCAATTTTTTTTCTAAAAAACAAGAAACTAACATGCCATCGGATTGAAAACTTGCTCAATAGGATTTAATTTTGTCATAACATAGAACTTCCCCACGTCTAGGACATACTAGACAACACGCCTTAGGATTTAGGAAGTCTTAGTCAACTAGCAATATTCTTCAAGCAACTTGACCTCTCAAAACCTACATACTTGGAGCCTTATTATGTTTATGTTGTATATATATTGAGGAAATAAATTTCTTCACAACCAAGTCATAAGACAACCTACCTAGCCCCAAACTAAACCATGTCTGTCAAAGAAGCCATTGATCCCGGCGATGCAAAGTCGAAGAAGTCGTCGACAACTAAGCGCCGTAAGATGGATGCTTCTTCTTCTTTCAAGGAGATCTCAACTAACTTCCAAGATGGAAAATTACCACCATTAAACTCTATCGATGCAATGATGTTTAAAGAGGATATTAAGAGGTGGACAAGAGCTGTTGTGAGATATGCTAATGACCAATGTAGTAGCACTTGATCTAATGATCAACAACAAAGGTAGTTTTGGGAGAAGTTTCTAATTTTTCAATGGAAATTACGGCAAAATAAAGGTGGTGTTTGGTTGGTATTGCACAAGAGAGACGTTGACTTGCGGAATTGCACACTTTGTATATATGCTTATATATAGATGGTTGATTAACAAAAGAAATGAGGCAAGTAATGACAATATTTTTTGGTATGTTATGTAAAAAGTTTTGCATGTTTGTAAGATCATTTTCCCTAGGTTTGGGTTAGAGAAGGAAGGAAGTTGATTGATTAGTTTTTGTTTTTTGACCTTGAGTTCTTTTAATTCACTTGTAAATTGTGATGTGTTATTAATTCCCATTTGAGGGATTGTAAATAGTTATGCTTTGTGGGATTGTAAATAGTTATGCTTTGTGGGATTGTAAATAGTTTGACAACAAGCATATAAAGTAAATAATTTAGCTGCTTAGTTTCCTTCGATTTGACATATTTATTAAATGTAAAAACAAATAAAAAATGAAAGATACATATATTTCATACGCCATTTACATCAGAAATGCAAACTAAAGAAAAACTAGCAAATTCAATACAATGTTGATCCAATATAATTCTAAATGAACAAAATCATGACAATTGTACACGAGATCCAACAATTATGCATACCGTTTTACACATGGTTGTTTGATACAAATATACACAAGGAGGCAAGGGCGGAGACAGAGGGGGCTGGTAGGGGCAGTCGCCCCCAAAGTCCAAAAATTTTAATGGATATGTAGGATTTAATATAGTACAATATCACGAAATAGACTTAGCTTAGTTGATTTTCATTACAAAGAGAATAAGCAACTCATAAAACCCGGGTTCAAATCTTCATACCAACCTTTTTTTTTTCCTTTTATACAATTTTATTTTCAAAATTGTTAATCCTAGCCCCCTCATCCGAAAATTCTTAGCTCCGCCATTACAAGGAGGTCTTTCCATCTATTGTAGCTAGTAAAAAAAGTAGAACGAAATATGATACAATTGACTCTAGATGCAAGATTAAATATATGTCACTGCATCGCATAAATCTTTACCAATAAATTCAATTTACTTAAAACATAACCCCAAACTCTAAAGCCATAAGGGTGCATTGAAGGCTTGGCTCGCAAGTCAAGCAGCAAAAGTTGCAAGCACAACCGCTTAGTGTTGCTCTACGAGACTACGAGGCTTTCAAGAGGCATAAAGAAGGCGGGGTAAGGGCGAGCTTGGGTCGGGTGCACCACAAGGGCTCGTATGCCTAATGTTGTGGATGACACCAAGAAAACAAGTGTTGAAGGAGTTTAAACTTGCATAGTTCGAACTTTGACGAACGCGAACAATTTAGGAATTGTACGATAAACCTACAATTGTAATTGTTATTAACTGTAGGACATTATTATAATCATTTCAGAATGTCAGATTCAAATTTGACATAAAATTTAATTTAAATGTGTTTGTGCAAGTGGGAACGTTACTTTTAGGACAAACACGACAAAGTGGTTATTGGGTTGCACTCGATGAATTCGAGCATGTTAATGTGACTGTTCGTTATCGTTTTTTGTTTTCTTTTCAAACTTTTTAGAAACTGAAAACAAAAAGCAGGAAACCATAAAAAGTGATTTCACTTTTTAGTTGTCGGTTTTCAAAATCATCATGTTTTCAATAAGTTTGACGAATTTTTGAATTTTTATAGGACATGTATCATATGGCTTTCAAATACCAAAAACAAAAATACAGAAAACCGCAATGATACCGAACAGACCCTTAGTTGGTTGCTTTTAGTTTTAAATACTTTAATTACTAGCCATGCTAGTAATTGAAACATTTGTTTACATTGAATGCCAATTTTAGTGACTGGTATGACCTAAAATAGGATAAAATAGAATGTACGAATCATCGTGTATTTTTGTATTCATGAATATGATACGCATATTGTGTGTGTGTTTTTTTTTTTGTAAATTTAACTAGTTAGTTGAGTATTCTTTGTCAAAATCTACCTATTATAATGTATCTTATAGGTTTAAATACCTCATATAATTTTTATTTAATTTCAATATCTTATATATGCAATATCAGTAAGTTTCACTACCAATGTGTGGTTCTTCGACCAAAATAGGTGGTTTTTGGCTGGCAAATCGGCCAAAATGGGCGGAAAATCAATCGTTGACAGTGAAAGCCCCCAGCATTGCATATATAAGGTAGTTACATGATATCACATTATTTTTTATAGTTTTTCCCCTACTTTTGAGCTAGAATGTGCGTCAAACTAAGCTCTTAGGAGCTATTTTATGCTAACTCCTCTATCTAGTTGAGCTTTGCGCGTTTTATGTTGACTTACAAGTTTTAGGGAGTTTTCTCCCTATTTTCTGCTAATTTGAGCAACAACGTATGATAGGTGGAGTTATGAGGCATATTTCGCCCGAAGCTACTGGGCTGTTCCGCCCGATCGGGCAGAATCATTGCTGCTGGAAGATCGTCAAAACGCCCGATCGGACGACTTTGCCCGACGTCATCGAACGGGTTTTCTACTATGCCCAGTTGCCCCTGCTGTGCTTGTTGGCTGATTCTAAGAAGACGAAAGACCTGCCCGATCGGGCGGATTTTCCCGGACCCATCGGGCGGTTGTGCTTTTGTTGTCGGGCCAGATTTTGAAGACTAGTAATTCGCCCAACGCCATCGGGCGATTTTGCCCGATAGGACGAATTTCACTTTTGGTTAATGACCCGCGTTTTGTCGCCCGTTTTTAATCCTCTTTCTATCTTTTTTTAAACTTAGTATAAATACAACACTTATTTTATTTTTAGAGACATCTTATTTTCATTGTTATTTTCATTAAGCCCTAGTATTAGAACTCTAGTTTTCTCTCCATCGTTGAAGTTTGGATCATTGATTTGGTTTTCAATATAGTTCATATTTCAGACTCAATTTCGGTAATCTCTTTATTTTCGTCTCGTTCTTATTTATTCATACTTAGATTGTTTGTGATTATTGCTTTCATTGTCAATTATGAATCTTTACATAGAATTGCTTTTGTCTTTCGTATCCATGAGTAAGTAGTTTCCTTTTCTAGGGTTTTAGGGAGGAAAACCATATTTATGCCATGATTGCTATTTGAATTGTTATAGTTTCTAGGTTTTGATTAGAGCGATTGTAATGTGATTTGTTCGTGAATCCATAATTTATGTTAGTGGCCAGTTTCATGAGTTATGTCTAACTAATAATCGTTCTTACAGATCAGTCTTACTTTTAGAGGCTTAGAACAAATTAATGATTCTGATTATGATTGTGACCATACTGCATATGTTGGATCATGAACATTGAAACTTGACCATAAGCTTAACACTTGCTCTAATCTTTTGATTCTAAACCTAGGTGATGTTAGTTATTTTGAATCTCTTGAATGGTATAAGCATGGTGGACCGAACTATTGCCCTAGATTTTTAATTCATAGATAAACCTTCAGTTTAATTCTCATTCTCTTAGTTTAATTAGTAGTTTAGTCTTTCCTATATGATTTCATCTGAAGTAGTTATTTGATGGAATATTAATATAGAAACTTTGTCTCCCTGTGGACTCGACTCTACTTCCCTTGACTATTGTTGTTAGAGGGCTTTAGGAATTATCTTTGATTATGTGATACGACTTTAGCCTATCAAATTTTGGCGCCGTTGCCAGGGAGACAGCTTCTAGTTTTTATTCGATTAATTAGCGTACTTTTTTTTGTCTCATTGGAACCTCCCGTTCCAATTGAGGCCACTCTCACGATTATCTTGTTGTTTCTCTTTTATGTCCAGGTACAAAAAGAAAACACATATATTTCCAAGAGATCCAGACACGGAAGCGATAATTCGCAACCTTAGAAAAGAGTTTGAACAAGAGAATCCCGATTCAGAGACTTTTTCACCACCAATGGCAAAGTCACTGAAGTCCTATGGGGTGCCTAATCCTGACGGCATACCTACTGGTTCACAAATGCCCACCATAGCTGCAAATAATTTTGAGATCAAGCCTGCACTCATCAACATGGTGCAGCAGAATTAGTTTGGTTGGCATCCTACTGAAGATCCGGCCAATCATTTGCAGAGATTCAAACAAATTTGCAGAATTGTTAAACATCAAGGAGTCACACCTGAACAGTTGAAAGTCATGTTGTTCGAGTTTTCACTCAGAGACAAAGCTCAAAGGTGGTTTAGTGACATCACTGAGATAGAATGGTCGGGGAATTTTGTTGCGTTCCTCGAAGAGTATTACCCTCCTACGAAAACAGCAGATATCAGAAATAAGTTGGCCACGTTTTCCTAAGAGCCAGATGAGACATTGAGGCCTGAGGGAAGCTGGACTAGATTCAAAGACTTACAGAGGGAGTGTCCACATCATAATATGGACAAGTGGTTTCTAACGCAGACTTTCTGCAATGGTCTGCAGCCTCAGACGAAGAATACTGTTGATTCGTCTGCAGGAGGAGTCTTTTTAGACAGGCAGTTGATGAAGGTTATGACTTCCTAGCTAATCTTGCTGCCAATGATCACTCCTCATCTAGGAGTCACACTAAGAAGGTACTTGATATTGACGCCATTTCATTACTTGCATCTCAAGTGGCACAACTAAATTAGAAGTTTGACAATTTGAAGCCTTCTAGTTCCTCTACATCCCCTATGAGTATCAATGCTATGTCAGCTGTTGCACCTATTACCTCATCTTACTGCGAGGTGTGTGGTATTCAGGGCCATTTTGGCCACGATTGTCAGTTTGGTCAGAATCAAATAAAGCAGGCAAATGCTTTTCAGCAGAGACAACCAAACAATCCATACTCAAATACCTACAATCCTGGGTGGAGAGATAACTCACTTCTCTCCTATAGAACAACAATGTTCAGAACCCACAGCCACAAAATTCCTACCACCCTCCACAAAATTCCTATCAGCCTCCACAAAACAGCCCAAGACCCCACTATTACCAAAACCAAGGAAATTATCAAAATCCCCATGGTTTTCAAAGACCTGCTCAACAGAATTTTCAGCCAGCACCACAAAATGTAACCCACAAGAGTCTGCTGCATGTGAACTGATGAAGTTGATGCTGGCAATGCAGAAAACTAATGAGGAGGCACAAAGAGCTCAAGAGAAGCATAATCTCGCTCAAGAGAAGCACATCAAACTTCTCGAGACTCAGATTGCCCAATTGGGAGAAAACAATGCTCAGAGCAGCAGGGACAATTGCATGGGCAACCTATGCAGAAGGAGCAAACAAATGCTGTTACACTCTGTAGTGGCACTGCTTATGCTTCTCCTCTTATGCCCAATGATGATGATGCTGCCCCTAGCAAAGAGAAGGAGGTAGTAAAGGAGGATTTGGAGAAGAATTTAATGTTTGAGGTCGAATTGCCTGAGGAGGCTGAACAGGCAGGGAAGCAGAAGGAAAAGGTTTCTGAAATGCCTTTTACACCAAGGTTACCTTTTCCTCACATGATGCAAAAGTCCAAAGTAGATCAATAACTTGGTAAGTTCTTGGCTATGGTCAAGAACCTTGAGGTAATGGACCCTTTCACAGAACTTATTTCTCAAGTACCTGTTTATGCCAAGTTTTTGAAGGAAATGATTACTAAGAAGAAAGATTTTAGTGGGGTAGATAGAGTCGCTCTAACTGAAGAGTGTAGTGCTATTTTACAAAATAAATCTCCACCTAAATTGAAAGACCCTGATAGTTTTTCCATCCCATGTCATGTAGGTGCATTATTCATTAATAAAGCATTATGTAATTTAGGTGCGTTTGTGTCTATCATGTCATTGTCTGTTTGTAAAAAACTGAATATAAGGGCACTTAAGTGCATTCAAATTACTTTGCAGATGGCTGACCGCTCTATAAATACCCTGTTTTAGAAGACGTCCCTGTTATGAATCTTATTTTGGGCTAAAGTTCTAAATTCTAAATTTTAGTCCTGTCCAAAATGTAACCCATCCAGTCTCCAATTTCTAAATTATAATTTTTCAGTGTTGCCCATCAATTTATGTATTTTATTTGCTAAATTTAAACAATAAGAATCCATCATATACAAAACAAGAAGTTCAAATCAAATAAGCGAGAAACACATTGGTGTAATTTTTTTATCTCATCTCGTTTGACTACGAAGTGTTTGAGATACCCAGAGAGAAAATGGAGTAGGCGACCAATTAGAATAACACATACAACATAAGTCAGAGTAGCTACTTCTCTCATTTGGTGTAAAATTCAGAATATAGCATATGTATTGCACATTTACTTTACAGTAGTGTGTTGGTAGATGACATGAACACCTCCGCGATAGTTGTATCATTATTCAGTTGCATAATGTCTTGAGACATTTAAAGCAAGCAGCAAAATCTGGGACTACTTTTGAGTTTTTCACATTGGCGTATATGCTTCTCCTTTACACATTTGAGATTTTGAGGAGCAACTAAACCCAAGAAAGCCGCTGAGAACCAAGAATCTCAAGATCAACTAGCCTACTGCACTCAGGCCTGTCTTTCTTTGAGCTCTATCCCGGCCTACGACTTCCTTCTCGTCCTTGGCTTGCTGCTCCCCACAGTTACAAGCAAAAAAGAGAAAAAGGCAGGAAGAAGAGAAACGACTAAATTACGGTACCGAGAGAGCACACAATAGCGGGGACATTTCTGTAAAACTATGTACCATCTACAAGACTACCTAACAAAACTTTTATATACCAATGTACAAGGCAGCATTTCTGATATTATTTCATTGTTTCTGCAGGATTTAACAACTGTTGACCACCAGAAATGGTCCTCAAGAGTTCTCTAGACACGTCCTGAGTATGTGTTGCATTCTTCACACGGCTCGCTCTTACCCATGCAGGCTCCTGCAGAGAAAAATGTATTTACCTTCCCTTAATACACCTAACTTTTAATGCTTTTGTTTCCAAGATTATACAAAATTAACATCGGTTTACCTCGGGGACAAAGCGGGAAAAGCCGAACTTTATCAGGAGGAGGATGTGCTCAATGACCAAAATCGCAGCAATCCCTGGCTCTAATTTCCACTTCCCTTCCGCATCGTACAGGCAAACCAGAAGTGCACAGTTCGTGCAAATCGACATCACTATGAGAAACTGTCAATAAGTAAACAGAACTTATTTAATTAGCAAGGTTGTTTAATTCCCAATCGATAACAGAGAATATCCAATTTAGCGGAAACAAAATCACTTTAACTTTTCAAGAAGTGTGGCACATGCACATGGTGAAGTCTTATGGGGATATTATCAAGGATTTTAGTACTACTCCCACCGTCTTCAAGAACCTTACCCCATTTTCTATTTTGGGCTATCTCAAAATGCTTTATCCATTACCTTATTTGGTATTGGTCCATATTACTCCCTCAATTTTATAGTTGTTTCACTTTAGCCTTGAAATTTGGCAATGCACAGCTATGATAACTAATATCTTTGTTGATCAGTAAAAAACTAAAAATTATAAAAAGTTGATATCTTAAGAATATACATTGAAATACATTCAATAACATTTATATATTTATTGATAAATAAAAGAAGTCAAAGTGAGATAGGTGAATAATGCAAAAGTCAAGTGGAAGTGTGGAACACAAAGAATTCGGAGGGTGTGCTATCAATCTACTTTGTGGCTCAAATCATATCCAATCTGACCTTTTAAACCATGCTAACTAAATAGCAGCTCACATCAAACTCACTCCTTAAACTTTGTGCCAAACTAAATCGGTGAAGTCATTGAAAACAGAGTAGCAGTATCACAATGGTCAATACCAAAAAAAATACATGCGGATATTCTTTATCAGCAAGGAGGGAATATTTGCGTGCTTGCCTGAAATATATTCAGCCATGCTCCAATCGTAACAGCAGCACGAGGAACAGGCCTTCTATGCATGACAAGTAACTTCAGAGCATCTGTCCTAATCTCCATAATGTTGTTCTGCACCAATCGCAGCTAGTCATAACTTCCAACTTGATGCCTCAAACTTGGAACTAACATATATATTGCTTTATAAACTACTTACCACAACAGCAAAGGCAAACGTGAGGGGGAATGCACTTGTAAACATCATAATCATTCCAAACTGCAGAGCCAACTCCAAGAAATCTGCAACGTTTACAATTGAAGTCCTATAAGTTACAAACAAGTTTCTCAGGATGCCTCACAAAAGCTATATAAGTAAGCAAATGATCCACTGAGGCACTGCTGATAAAGACGAGCTAAAATAAAAAATGGACCCAAAATTATGAGGGAAAAGTATTACCATCAAAAAGTCCATCTTCAAGTTCTCCTCCAATGCTTGCAGAGTAAGCAGATTTCAGATACTCTTTCTCTACTCTGGAATTGACCTTTACCTTCCCTCTTGACGGACCCTTATCGTGCTTCTTCTTGAACCTTGATAATAGGTAGATACATCAACCAAATAAATGGGTGATCCAATGCCAACATTAGCTTGTATTACTTTTATGTAAATGCGAAGATGGTAGATATAAATATTTTTAAAAATGGATAAAAAAAGCTTACCTAACTGCTCCAAATTTTTTATAGCTATATTTTAGATAGGGCAGAGAATTTTCAAGCAGATTCTCAAAGACCTGCAAACATGTTACCCTCTTATCAGTATATTCAAAATTTTAAGTGGGAGAACTTTGTAATTACCGTAGAATATATTTATATGCATTATCAACCTCTGAAACAATTAGTCTTTGGATCAGAACTTTGCGGAGTGTCATGATATTGCGGTGGAGTAGAGCATGATAGAAAACTCCGATATATGTCTGCATAAAATAAAGCCCGAACAACTGCAAAGGAAATGGCAACAAAGGGCCTATGGTAAAGCAGCAGTCACCTCTAAACTCAAGCAGATAACATGATAGTTGATACCAGTGCACTAAATCCCATTCCTCACCTTGTAAATCAAACTGTCGGCCCGATACTCTTTGTTGTCAATGTTTTCATTTTTTATGAGATCAGCAGACACTTTGCCCCCAATTCTCGTAAAATATTGAATAATAAGTAGATAGACAGCCGTCAGCGCAAACCTATAAAATAAACCAGAAAAAATTGATATATGCTTTAGCGGCAACAATGAGGTTATAGGAAATCAAATTACATCCACATCAAATGAATACCAAGTATCAGCTCTATCCAAAGAAGCCAGTAGCAAATCCATAACTACTGCCAATAAGAAAAATGTCCGAGGAAGAAAGGATCTCTCACATTAAGATGTAAGATGTAATTCCTTTTAGTTGCAGTAATATTACAAAGAAAATGGGGGAGACGAAAGAGAAGGTGAGAAGTCTCGATCAAATACGAAGATATGAAAAGACTTTCGTCTATTTTAGAAGCTCACTTACTGAGATGTGATAAAATCTTGCTATACACTTATATCACAAGCCTTCGTTGTAATATAACAATTTTTTCCCTTTTTTATCCCACAAAACATAAATCTGCATAGAATGTGTCTTAATAAAAAATGGAATCCAAGCTCCTTATCCAAATTCCAAACAATGTGTCTTATGGCATCTAGCGTAATGTGTACGGTCGATCTAGGTAATAAGCACATATTTTCAGGCAAATAATTTTATAAGGATACCAATTATGGCATCCTATACCAGTAAATCATCATAACTCCTCATTAAACCCCCTAGAGTCAACAATACAAAATTCCAACCCCCTAGAGTCAACAATACAAAACTCCAACTAATTAGAGAGCAGCAAAGGACAATTTGCCATTGAAAAGATCAGGGCAGGAAATAGAAGACAGATATGGTTGACTTGAATTGCAGAGTCGACACATTAAGTATTAAATTATGAAGATATTTTACAGCAACAAAATATAAGAAGAGAGATCAAACAACAAAATAACTACTTTCAAGTGAAAACCACAGATCCAATTCTGACATCCACTAACGTTTTCCACATTGATGAAAGATTACACTCCTAAACTTTGGCCCAAATTTCTGTTTTAAGCATGAGACAACAGTCTAAGCAAATTCATTTCTAGCAGGGAAGTTTTACTGTGTAATTAGGATGATAAAATGCAAGGTCCACTGCCTTGATCCACTTAGCTACATTCGCCCTTACCCATGAACGGGTTTAAGGCGGATGTCAACAGTTCGAGTCCGCTTATCTCCAAGAACTGATCTTCAATATGCCAGGACAGAAGTTACCTAAAGAACTCCTGAAATTAAGCAAAGATTTTGCCAGTTATCGATGAGGACTCCAATTACACGAAGCTAAACTGAGCTGGTAAATCTCCGAGCTTTCCAAATTAAAGACCTCTAATTAAGAGCTGAACTAGCTCCTCATGACGTACAGGTATATTGGTTGTGCTCTGCTTCTCTGGAGAACCGGCCAATATGCAAGTGGATTAGCATGGTAATCAGGGGGCAAACAACAGAAGGTGCAAGTGCTTCATTTTGACTGCAGTGACCATGATTTGGGGGACACAGACATTGTTAGCTTCGCTGTCGTATGTAGCCTCAGGTAAGAACATATTTATTTTTGGATGTTCATAGTGTCAAATATGTCTCAAATACGGCCTAACCCTTTCTACTATGTTCTTAGATAGTCCCTTGAAGGGGCTTTTGGTATGTCATGGGGATAGGGACTGGAAATTGGTAGCTCGTATAAGGATAATTTGGTATGTAATGGGATAAGATTGGGATAAATAATAAAGTTGCTTAAAAATACTTGTAACGAATCGATCTAGAGGGAGGAGTACTTTAGGAGATGCAATTAAATAGTGTCTCGAGGAATAAGTTAGCAAGTTAGTTTATTAGGGAGTGAAATATTACGTGGAAAACTGTTAAGTGTGTTTGTAGAACTTTTAAGGGTTCTTTAGGAGAGACAAGCCTCTCAAATGCTTGATTAGGAGTGCTCAAGCCACTCGAAAGCTTGATATCTACCTTAATCTTATGTAATTTCAGTTTATTAACATTAATATCATGTCAGTCTATTCAATACCCTTGTTAATTTTCTCCTTCTCTCCTCCTTTCTTCCTTTGCATCAGACTATGTTTGTCTTTTCACCCTTATTCCCCATTCCTTATACCACCCCTCTCCAAAGTATAATTTTGGTGGGATAACTAGGGTTTATATACCTATCCTTATCCCAACTAGATCTTTCCCTTAAATAAACATGGGGTAAGGGTCAAGAGGGATAAGATACCCCTTAGCCTTTAAACAAAACAACCCGAGTGTAATTGAAGTCCTTTATTCCATATTTGTATTTTGTTTCTCTTTTTCATGTTTTTTCTAGGTTTTCGCATCATTTAGGGAGATGAAAGGAATGGTTCCCAAAACTCCCATATCCTTTGTTCATTGGTGCTTGTTCCTTTGGAGAAGTCACATGAAGATAAGTTAGTAGGCCTAGAGTGTCGGATCCTCGGATCCCTACTCGGATACGAGATCTGAGCAACATAGGTGGATCGGAAAGAACTCGGCCTAGTCCTCGTGCAAAGGAACTGCAGCGTGACAGATTATTCATAAAATTTTGGCAAAGATTTATATCATGGGGTTGGAAATGATGTGTGATAGGAGAAGTCTCGGGGAATTGATAGGATCTACATCCTGCTTAACTAAGAGAGTTATTTGGAGTTTTTTGAGATACGAAAATTTGCTAACTCAATCCATTTTTTATCCTAAATCCTAATCATGGGGGAAATCGGACAAATTTATCCAATTTTTGTCCCTCCCATGCAGGGTGCAAAAAAAGGCCGTTCAGGAACGGTTTGGCCGTTTTGGAACGGTTTTCAAGTTCACCGAACCGTTTTACTCCGGTTTAGCACGGTGGGTTTGAAAACCCCGTTTTTTTTTGCCGTAACGGCCGTATTGACCGTGACAACACGGTTCCCCCGCATTTTCCGCATCAAAACGGAAGCTTTTTGCACACATTTTTGTAGATCTGAGTTAAAATTCAAAAAAAAAAAGAAAGCTTTCTTCAAATTGAACCTTACCTATGCTTCAGAACACAAATTCGATTAGAACCCCTCAATTAATTTCACTAAAATGGTTTGAATTGAAGCATAAATCAGAAAACCCTAATTATGGAGAAACCCTAATTCGCGTTGGAGTGATATTTGACGGCTGGTGTGTTGCCGGTGGTGACAGAGAGGGCCGACCAACATTGTCGACCAGTTCAAGCCAGGGAAGAAAATTGCGGACATCGTCGCGTTCGCGGTAACGGTCGCGATGACGCGGGAACGGCTTGTAACGGTCGAAAAAAGACAAATCGCGGTTGACGCGGCGTGAATTTTTTCAAAAAATTCACACAATTAGAATTTTAACCTCAAAATGGCATTTTTTAAGTTTTACAAGTATTCTTATAACTTAATTTGACCAAAGCAATCATATGGGTGGATTACACATATGGTGAATAAAAGATTACTTTAAACATGAGATTTATGTCATATTATATATAAAAATTGATACTAAATCATATATATTACTCAACTTGGAAGCCCATGGTAAGTTTTTCTCCTTTCGTTGGTGTGACCCTATAGTTTTTGTGCTAGTATGCGTATATTCCCTTTCTTTTTTTTACCAATATTCATATAGTAACGGATGTAACGGGTAAAAAGACGCTCTAATGCGGCGAGTCACCGCTACGTAACGGACAACGCGGCGAGTTGGACGTGAATTTCATCGCGGGGTTACGTAACGGCATTTCGCGTAAAAGAAAGTTCAAAATCCGTTACATAACGGCCGTTACGTAACGGCCGAGTTTTGTTTCCCTGGTTCAAGCGGTAGATCTGATGTTGGTCGTCGATGGCAAAGTGTTCTCTTCTTGCGTGTTCTCTTCTCTCTCCTCTTTGCCAGAAATGTTGTGTTTTAATATTATGGGAGAGAAGGCAGGTGGTCAAGTGGGTTATTCACGTCCTCCCCCCTCTTTTTTTTACTTAAACGTTTTAAATTTTCATTTCCAAGTGCACGTTTTTAATTTAAGATTTTTTTTATTCTTTTGTAAGGAGAAAGTTATTATTTTGTTTTTGTGGAAAAATCATTAAAAACACCAAAAAAGGCTTTAAAACTTAATGCCTGCCGCGAAAACCGTATTGCGGTCCGCGACGAACGTATCCGTTCCGTTACTTTGAAATCCGAACCGTTTCCGTATCCGAAACCGTTCCCGTATTTTCGAACCATGCTCCCACGTCCCAACACTCAAGGATTCCCCTGATCATGACACAAAGATGCAAAAGAGCATGGGTTCGATGGGCAAAGGAAAATGATATCAATCTGCTGTTCCAACTTCAGTTCTTTTCTTTTAGTTTTTTTGTTTAAGTGTTATAAATACTTTAGTTTGTTATGCTCGCTAGCTATGAGAATATTCTTTATTGAATTGCAATCACTATAACTTCCAAGAATTTGTGACTCACCCATTTGAGTACATGAATTGAGTATTCCTTATCAGTTAGGTTGCAAACTATTTGTGAGTTAAATTCCTATAACTAATCAATATTTTCGGGCCCTAATTGCTAAAGAGTCATTATCTTAGTAGCAATCAATTATTAAGGATGGGCCGTACTTCATGCCAGAAATTGTAAGGTTCAAAATCTAAGCTGAATCACGTGCCATATGGGTAGAAACTGTTCTCTTCGGCTCCGGCTGAAAATAGTTGAACTGAACTTAACTGAGAGGAATAGAAAAGTTAAAGTATTTTCTAAAGCTGAACTAAACTGAACTGAAAATCTAGAGAACTTAACATAAAGGAAGACACACGATACTCCGAGGGGTTGATTAAAGTGTCAAAGATAATATAAATTAGCATGGCTACAATCTAACTACCTTCCGAGTATGTTGTTTAAGGGTTGTTCCTTGTCATTAAATGCTTTGAATACTAGTTTGGTCTTGTTCCTTCAGTATTAGATTAGAATTTGATAAATAATAATTGCACTTGGTGGAACTTGATTTCAATTTGTTGTTCCTTGAAACTACTTTTCTCGTGAGAATGACTTTTACTTGACCTGGCTATTTGTGAGGTTGTCCAGTGTGGCTCCAATGTGAGTGGCATAGTTAATTGTAATTCTTGTTCTGGTTACCCACATTTCATAAACATAATTTTTTCTTATCTAATAACGACTGAAGTCATTCACAATAATTCCACTAAGCCTTTTCCTAACATTCAATATAACTAAGAGAATCTCTTGTAGACAATTTTCCATGTCCCTAAGTTGTCGTTCATTACATATATCTCACTGAGCCGCAGACTAGTCTATGCCTAAACAACCAAGGTCTTATGAAAAAAAAAATCCATTCTAGGAGTAAAGGTGTGCACACCTAAACCCCTCATTCCAGCTGTGTGAGTGTCTCTGAGATAACCATATGGCCATAATGCCATGTTATGTGGAACAATTTCACTCACTTGCCACCTCAAGGAGATGCTATGAAAACTACGGCAATGGCACAACACTCTTTTGCCAATATGAAATAAACCTAAAACATTTGTTAGTTCTAGGTCCCACCAGAATCTTAATTTAAGGATCCTCCTAGTGAACCTTGATGAAATGCAACAGGAAAGCCATAGTCCCAAAACCATACGACTTCTTTCTACAGAAATAATGTCCACTTTCTATTTGGGATGTCTCAATAAAAAATACTATATATGTGCCCAAACCAGTAAAATCCAATACTCTTGGCCAGTGCCATCTAATTCGCTCCCTAATTCGCCTTTTGAATACACAATTTGCCTAAAACGTGCCAAAAATAGCCTATAATTCGCTTGTCTTAGTTTCAATTCGCACGAAGCTTAGTGAATTTAGGTAACAATGCTCTTCGCAAACGGCATAAGTGGAAAGTGTGAATTTCAAATAGGTTTGTGAATTGTGAAAGGCAACTAAGATGGAGGGTGTAACAGAGAAATGAGCACAAAAAAATACAAAGAAACTTTTAAATTTCTACTCTAATATCTAGAGCAAGAACAAAAGCAAATCATAGATGAAATTATAGTCAGCAGGCTGCCTCAAATTCAAATCATCATTATTCATTAGAAAAGAAAACAAAGGAAACTTACTTTAGGATGTCTGATCCAATTATTTCATAGAGATGAGCATACGCTAGCTCGAAAGGCAACTGAAGACATATAATGCTCAATATAATTACAGCATCGTTTCTGATCCTCTTTAGTCGTCCTAACCATTCATCTCTCTGATATGCTTCTTTCTCTTTAACATTATCTGCTTCCAACTTTTTTGCAAATTCCAAAGGATGTTGCCTGGAGTTCAAATCCATTCCAAATATCTTATATCCAGGTCCTGTTCCAACCGTGTAACTGATGTTCCATCTAGAAGAAGAAGAACTGGTAAAGACATGATGCTTCCGATGCAATCAATGAGAAAGTAGACAAAAACAAACATGATGCTTATGTGTCTCATTGCTGAAAAAAGCTACCTGGTTATAAGTGCATAATTTTTGCGTTTCCAAAACTGGAAGAAGAATACAGCCCACGATATGATGCTTATGAAAAATAAAGGATGAGCCAGAAACTGCAACGACCTGAGTGAAGACACAGTAGTTAATCACAAAATCGGCAATGTAAAAGTTTTATAATCTGAGGGAGAATTAAGATAGTGGTGCCCACCCAAAGTCAACTAAATGCAAGACAATCCCTAATACTGCTGGAAAGAGTAACCATCGAGTAAACATTCCAAGAAAAGCAAAATATATTGCTACCTGCACATTGTGACTCCCGTTGGTCAATATTCGAAATCGGGAAGCATGAAGTAAATTACAGAATTTCAAAGACCATTTCAACTTGCCTTGGTCCCAAAGTATAAGTATATGTCATCAATTGGCTGCCTTGTGAAATCCCAGAAGTTAAGAGCCCAACTCCTCAGCATCTGCTTCTTTTTTTGTTCATCTGGCATCATAAAGGTCATTTCATGTTCAACTAAAAATATTTGAATAGAAACTCAGTAAGGGTAGGAACTTTACATACCATGCAAAGGAAACACTTCTTTCAAAATTCCTTCTGTTTCCAGTCTTCGCAAAAGAGGCTCCCAAGGTTCCCAGTAGAAAATTTTGCAGCCATATTTTAGGGGTATAGCAAACTTACTTTTATTCACCTGCAATTATCAGATTGTTAATCACTATGAAAGGGGGAAATTTATTACTTCAACAGATCTATTTACTAACAGATAATCAATATTAAAGGCTTTATCAACATTACTAATATGAAAGAAAGAATTCAGCATAGATTAAGAGATAAAATTCTCAGTAAAAACAAACTATGTTTAGGGCAGAGTCAACAAATGACAAAATAGGCAAAAGAAGGAAGAGAGAATATCATAGAAAGAGAATAGCTCGCAAAATAGAGGATGCTTACTATTCCATAAATTAAGTGATGGTAACAATGATGACGTTCACACCAACTAAACAATGAGCCATCAGCCTGCCTCGCAAAAGCCTTAACCTGATCCCAATCGAAAGCTAAGTCCATTCCTGAGAAAATAAATCAGAAAGCCAAACTACCATGAAGTGTTGCATAAAAAACCAAAAAAGCAATTCTAAGGCAACCCAATGTTGGAGGAACAATGCAGAAAAATCTAACTTATTGTTAGTGTTCTTCACTTAGGGTCCGTTCTTTTCAACTTATTTTCAGTCCTTATCTATGTTGCTCAAACTCGGCTACAAGTATCCGATATAAGTATGTGTCCGAGTGTCGGACTCGGCTATTTTCCCGAAAAAGTGATATTTTTCAACTAAAATGAAGTGTCCAGTGTCCGTACCCATGTCGAAGTGTCCAGGATCCGACACGGGTACTTGAGAAAAAACGAAGAGTCCAAGCATTGTAGGTCCTTATAAGTTCAGATAAGTTCAATAAGTTCGGATAAGTTCAGATAAGCAAAAATAGGTTGAAAAGAATGGATCCTTAACCCTGCTTTCCTACATCATTCACAGTTGCAAATGGTAACTGAACATATTAAGAAACATGTAATTATAAACAAGAATCTAGATAGAGTTAATACCAATATTGGTTCGTTTCCTTATCTGCAATTCAGCTGCAGCCTTTCCTAGAGCCTCCAAAGGTGCTGCCAACTGAGAGAATAACATCCACCATCAACACACCCATGAAACATATATAGATATTTATAAACAAAACAAGAATCACATACTGCAACACGTCATTAATTGTACCTGCAAACATTTTCAAACACTAGGGCTTGTTTACTCACCATATCAGATTCCACATAGCTACTATTACTACATTGAATAAGATAAGTTCACACTATTAGACAAGAGAACAAAGCGGGAGTATTTACAAAAAGACAATTGACAAAATTGACAATTAGAAAAGGTTGAGGCTCTCAATAGCACTCCAACACATAGAATAGCCAATATGGTAGGTAATATAAACCATTCTATAGCCTAATTTATACATTTAAGTAACTACAAAGACGTGTGTTAAATGGTCTATTTGATAAATATAAAACTATTCTTCGGACTTAAACCATCAGCTTAAACTTTTGGTTGAGTTAGTTCCTTAACACGGTATCAAGAGCTAGTGTGACTAGAAGGTTACGGGTTCAAATCTTATCCACCCCTCCTTTCTAAGCGGCATATTTAGGCCTGTAGCACATCTACACTTCAAGCCCAATGGGCTCTTGTGCGAGAGGGCGTGATAAAGTATGAAACTATTCCTCGGCCTTCAACTCTCAGCTTAACTTCTTGGTTGAGTTGGTTCCTTAACACTATCCATAAGCATATGGATAAATTGTAGAAATTTAAGTTAGAACTCTAAGGTTTTAACTAACACCTTATAGTTTTAATCTTATTGTTTTTCAGTTAAAATCTTGTGGTTTTATCTATAAGCAATTAAGCATAGACCATTACATTTATTAAACAATTTTTATAATATAATGAGGAATTAGGCACAAGAACCATTTTAATATTGTTACCAAAACACTGAAACTCAAGGAAGACTAAACTTCAGTTGTCAACAGTCAACACTCAACAGTAACTTGAAAGCTCAAATACTAAAATAGAAACAAAATTCCAAACCATATCAGCAATAAATTGAACAAAATTAAAAATGAATACACCTAATAAAAAAGGGAAAGTTCTTATAAATGAAGAATCATAAAGAAAAAACACGAGCAAAAAACTAACCTTAATAAATTCATGAGCAAGTCCAGGAACAATCTGAACCAGCAACCCAGTTCTTTTTAATTCATCAACCACAACCTCCATAACATCAATCTTAACTTCATCTTCTTCTCCCTTTTCTTCTTTCTTTGAAAACACTAAAGCAATCTCAAACACAGGCTGTTCTTCATCACCATGCTCATTCATTTCCAAAAACCACCCACCAAACCCCAAAACCATAAATTACAACAAACCAAAAATACCCAGAATCACAAATTTGCTTTAAACCACCAAGAATCCACCTTTTTTTTTTGCAGGAGAAGTCACAAATGGCTGCTCAAAACTATAAATTGCAAGAAACCCAAAAAACCCAGAATCACAAATTTGCTTAAAATCACAAAGAAACAACCTTTTTTTTTTCAGGAGAAGTCAGAAAATGGGTGCCCAAATATTGGATCAATTCAAAGCTAGAATTGCATGGAAAATTGAAATTGAGAATGTGGGTCAGTTTGAGATGAACATGAAATTGGACGAAACGCACAGATTTTGATGTTAGTACAAGAGATTGAAACGGCGAAAGAATTAATTTGAAATTGACACATAAGTAGGAGGAAAGAAGGTGGATTGAAAAGACACGTGGGTGGGGCTGTGCTTTTTATGTTGCAACTGCCTTTTTGCTGGAAACGACAGTAAGTAGCTTCACTCTTTGGTGTAACTGTAATAAGGGATGCAATGGATATTTTTACAGTCAAAAAGGTTAGAGATATGGCTCCCATGGGCCATGCTCATCATCAACTCATGTCGTAATAGCATCTACGATGGTAAAAGGTTGTCCAACCATAGTAAAAGAATTCTTTTTTCTTAGATAATGCTTAATATGCGTTGTTTTTAAACTTATTTACTATCATATTGTCTATATAGGTTTGGTATGATGTTTTTTTCGCGGAAAAAGGTTAAAATCGCTACTCCAAGTAGTGATGGCAAATGAGTGGGTCGGGCTGGGATGGCCATTTTTGAACCGGTGCGGGTCAGGATAACAAGCGGGCTGGGTGGGTCGATGGGTTGGGTTGGGGAGGCGACCCACATCCGATTTGGGTGGGCCTGAGACGGTTAATTGGGCGGGCTGGGTGGGCTTAGTGGGTGGGTTGGGCTGGTTAATGGGTTGGGTGGGCTGGGTGGTTTGGGTGGTTTGTGTGGGCTGGATGGGTTGGGCTGATTGCGAGGATTGGGCTGGGTGGGCTTAGTGTGTTGAGCCGGGAAAACTGTGTAAAATTTCTCTTTATTTTCGGATTCGGTCATGATTTCTAAAATCTGATTTCTGAATTTGATGAATCTAATCTGAGTAAGTGAGTGAAAGACTTTTAATTTCTGATCTGAGTGAGTGCAAGATTTTAAAAAAAACAATACTATCAGTTAATCTTATTCAATGATTTTTTTCAATCAAGATTTGATTATGATAATCTGATAAGTGAAGGCGTGAATCAAATTCATTGATTCTTTTTAAATTTTCAATCATTGAGATTTGAGGCCACGAAGCCGAAGCGTCAAGTTGGAGACTGAAGATTTCAGTGGGGGGTTAAGATAGGTCAGGCGGGTTGGGTTGGGTTCGGTGGTTAAGGCTTAATGGGCTGATGGGATGGGTGGGCTGACGGGCTGGGCCGGGTGGGTTAGTGGGCGGTCAGATGCGGGTTGGTTGTTTACTATCGGGTTGGGTTACAACAACCGAGCCCGGTGCGTGTTTTCCTTTTCACGGGTTAAGCTGGGCTGGGTAACAGGTTAAACGGGCCTGGCCCACAAGGCCTCCGAGACGGGTTGGGGTGGGTGGGTCGGGCTGGTCCGGCCCATATGCCACCTCTAACTCCAAGTAGCGGTTTTACAAAGTAAATCGTTACTTGGAGTAGCGATTTAATAAGTAAAACCGCTACTTAGAGTTGCGGTTTTATCTTTGCAAAAATACAACTTACAATCCCCACTTACAGTAAGTAAGTCACGAAACATCAAAAAAAAAAACAAGCGTTTCCCTCCTCTATAAATTAAACCGCTACGCGGAGTAGTGGTTTTGGTTTAAAAATCGCTACTTGGAATAGCGATTTATAGAGCAAAACCCCTACTCCAAGTAGCCATTTTGGTCTATAAATCACTACTCAAAGTAGCGATGTAGTGATGAAGCTAAAAAAATAGGTCCGTTCTTACCTATTCCTACGTGGACGGTATGGTGGAAAATAAGTTTTAAAATGACGCATAGAAGGAATTTTACAATCTTTAATCATTATCTAAGAAAAAAAATCACTTAAAGATTGATTTAACTTGAAAATAGGTGGTGAAGAAGATTTATGTGTTGTGGCGATGTACTTCTCCTGTTTTCCAATCTAACTGTATTTTTTAATTATACGGTATTCAATGTAATACTTTAAATCTTATCATTTCTATTTAATGATTAGTATAAAAAGTTAATATTATGAAAACATATTTTAAAACGAATCAAACAAGATTCCACTTATAGGCAAGTAAGTGTATAAGAAGAAAAAAATATAGACAAGTGGAATCTATTAACCTTGAAAATAATACTAATAATAAAAAAATATAGGCAAGTGGAATCTATATACCTCGAGGACGAAACTTCTTTAAGAAGGGAAGGATGTAATAACCGGGAAAATATATATACCTTGAAAATAATACTAATAATAAAAAATAATTACAGAATCATGAAATATATGTCTTATATTCCTATATATGTAATTTTGGTACTTATATGACCACTTTAGGTGATATTGCGTGTTTTCTTGGCTTTGTACATTTATGTGGGACAAAATATATAGATATGTATTATCTTTTTGTTACAAATGAAAATACCATAGTGTAGTATATTAGGTGAGAATTAATAAAAATATCAATTACTATCTTATGGGTTCATAAAAGTATCTAGTAGAATTTTTAACAAGTTCCACTTTTAACTAACTCATATGTTAAAAATGATAAATCGTATAACCTTTGTTTTATAGTTTTTGGAATCCTTATTAATCATTCTACTTAGGGCTAGACAATTACTACTTATTTAATTGATATTTGTAAATACGATTTTTCCCAAAGATCAAATAAAAAGAATTACTTTATACGTGTTATTGTTATAAAACCGCAATTGCTTCATTCTTATACGTGTGTAACTAATTAAAGTCCACAACATGCAAATTATTTTCTCCGACATATGTGTTAACCAAACAAAAGCACCAGCATTGGTTTAGAGTTACGTATCTTGATTGCCAAGAGTTCATAAAACAACATGTTGATAGGCTATGAATTAGAGTAGGAAAATAGGTGGTAACATTCATAATTATCCTAAACCACCATACAACAACATATACTTATAAATAGGGATAAAAGCTTTGACACAAACCATCACCAGTAACGAAACATAAAAGTGAGAACGAGAGAGAAATTTGAGTCTTCTGAATAAAAAGCTAGTACTCAATAAACATGTTCATGCACATTCTTGAATATCCCTTCTTAGTATTGTTTTGTTAAAATATTTTAGTTATACTAATATCCTTAGGTAATGTTTTAGTGTGGAAAAAAAAGAGTTGTCATACGAATTTGTTATAACGGTTTTGATAGTAAAGGTACATTGTATTGGGCTAATATTAAAACTTATTGTATAACTATATTATGATTTTTCTACCATACGTAATAATAATAATGTTATACGAAGTTGTTATTATAAGATGAAAGGTATATGGCAGAAGGAAGGATACTTGTATATTATTCGGAGTGACGTACGTCATGAGGAGGTGTGCACACGGATTTGTCAGGAGGGGCTAAAAGCCCGGAAATAAATAAAAAAAGAAAAGAGAGAGAGAAAAGATTATTTCTCTTACATAACCGGAAGTCATAAATAAACTTGATAAATTGAAATGTTACGATATTTCAAAATGTCTAATAAACTGTTGTTACGTGATATTGGGAATGTACTGGACCCTTTTGGGTTGACTTTCTATTAAATGTTTTGTTTTCAGGTACAGGAGATGGGGAGGGCCAAGAGTGAGGTTTATAAAATGATAGGAAATATATATATATATATATATATATATGCTACAAGTTACCAGTACTGTTATCCTAAGTTTTATTATGTCATTAGTATGCTTTACTTTCGTCTAGTATTTCTATTTTTAGGAATACGGCAGTAATGTCCTGTAAACATTATAATATCATTTTAAATAAACATGATGTAATATTTTGGTTCGATCCTGGTACTAGCATGTGTTATTCAAAATTATTAAAATTACAGGGCGTTATAGTTTGACTTTGTAAAACTTTCGAGTTCGGATGTTTAGTTAGTTTTAAGTTGTAATATTAATAAGCTTTCTCCCAAGTTTATTCTTTTAATAGTTTAAAGTTAGTTATATTTTGTTTTGTTAGCCTTCGTTTACTCTCTGAAAGGGTAAACAGGCGGTAATAACCTCCGATTTGAACTGTGATTTTTCTAAAATAAGTACTATTGGATAATTAAGAAGGTTCAAATTTGGAGGGTGTTACACCTCCATATTCATTGGGAACTTGGAAGACGGTTTGGAGAGAATGTCGTTTTCACTTTCCTTTAATTGCATTTATTTGTATCTTTAGTTTAAAGTTACTTTATGGGTTTTATATTTTATGTTGTTTAAAGTTGGTTTGAGTACTTGAGGTTTGTTTAAGTTTTACTTTGGTTTATCTAAGTAATGAAATATTTAATTTAAATTATTTTCCGTTGTAAAATTCAGAGTAAGCCGATACGTATTTACAAGGGCGATAATATTAATGATTCTCTATGTTTTGTGGATAAAAGATTTTATAAAATAGAGAATTTTCCTGGTGTTACACTTAGCACCGGCAAAAAGCCAATGGAAGCCTCTACAAAGATTCACAAGGGAGGTCAAGAAGAAAAGAGATGAAAACAGAAAGAGAGATAAGGGAGAAGATTGAAGGAAAACCTTTAAAAAAACAGAAAAAACCAAGAAAAGAGGATAGGAAAAACCTTCCAAAAGAGAAACCCTGGAGGGAATTTTCTCTCTATAAAACATTGAGAGAGAGCGACAATTTATTTAAGGTAAAGTTGATGAGAGATACAAGCAGTAAATAAATGATTTTTTTAATAAAGAAAGCAAGATAATGAAAAATGAAAAAAAAATTAATTTGTCCTTCTAACTAGGGTTGTAGTTAATTTTTCCTTCTGTATAGCTGGGAGAAAGGAAGATTTTTCGATGCACATAAAAATCTGCAGACTAGTGTCCATAAGCGACACAATCAATTTACTGAATTGGCTTTCTTGAACCCAAATTTATATATTTCACGGAGGTTTAAAGATACTTTGATTGAATTGGTTCTCACCTTCGATTTCAACATTTTTGAAACATTATTAAGTAGTGATAATATTACTCCAATTCAAATGATGTAATTTTCTAAGATAAATGAAATTGAACTTTTTTGTGAGATTAAGTATACTACTATGTTGATCCTTCTCTCAAGGGTGGAAACTAAGCTATCTAAAAGAGAAAGAGGACACAAAGTCTTATCCATCAGGACATCAAACTCCTGGGTTTTTTAGTTATATGATATCCTTGTTTGGAGAGATAGTCATCTACGTTGTTAGTTTTTCACAGCATACGGTAGTGGCTGGGGAAAATATATATAAAAAATTAATAAGGCAACCGAAAGATATGTGAGAGAAGTTATAACAATTAACAACATCATACAAAGCTTAAGGCAAATAGGTCATCATTACAATATGGATTTTTTGTCAGGAACCCCCTGTAACTTTCAACTTATTGAAAACAACTCCCAGGATCTTTCACTTTTAAAAATAACTTCCCTAACCTTTCTAAAGTTGTTGGTTGCACCCCCAAAAGTTAACTCTGTTAAAATTTTCTGTCTATTGGGGTCCACTAACAGCTTTATATAACTAGCACCTTCCAATTCCAATTCAACACAACGGTAACATTTCTAAAGTTCTTCAACCCAATTCCAATTGAGCATCAAATTTGCATTCCCATTCAACTCGAAGTCCTAATTTAAACCTAATCCCCAAATTATTGAAATTAAAGTTGTACAATATCAGGTAAATTTTGTTGTTGCATAAAGAGTTTCTTTTTAAGAATTAGGGTTTGTAATTTCATATCAAAAATCAGTAAATGGAACTTTAAATTTGGGGAAATTGTGAAATTAGGGTTTGTTAATGTTGAACCTTGACTTATACTTATGTAATTGTAGTTGGGGTGTGCTGATTTTACCTGGAATTATGCTCACTTTTTCTTTGACTACTGAATTTCTTGGAATAGGTAAGAGCTGGATATCAAATGCAAGTGTAGGATTGCAGCTAAAGTGTTGAGGTCTTGGACTAATGATAATCCTGAAAGGAAGTTTTATGCTTGCAAATTCTCTGATTTTCATAGTGGAAGAGATGGGTGTGGTTTTTTTGAATGGCAAGACAAAGAAATGGTGGAGTGGCAAAGAGTTCTAACCAATGAACTTCTTTTGGAGAAGAGATTATTGAACCATGAAGTGGCATTCCTCAAGACTGAATTAGCAAAGAATCAAGACATGAGAAAAAGAGCAGAGGGTGAAATTCACAAAATTAAGAGGAAAAGAGGATCATCAACAATTAGTGGTTTAGGATTCTTGTCAGGAATGATTATTAGGGCCCTTGGGTGTTTAGTGATTGTTTGCTTGATTCTAAGTATATGTACTAGTTAGCTAAGTAAGGGTGGCATTATGTAGAGTAGTAAAGGGTAGTTATTGAATGCAAAACTAAGATTTGTAAGTTGGTTGTGTTTTGTTTGCACACTTCCATATTTGTAACTGTTATGGAGCAATGAAATGAAGCCTTTTCCTCAAATCCTCATCATTCATATTTAAAAGTAAAGAAACTTTCTCAACATTAACAACATTTTAACCATAAATCCTACAATTCAATACATAAGATTAACTAAATAGGGTTCAACTAAAAACTATCACAACATCAATCCAATGTATCCATTACAAAAAGGCTTCTACATAACTGAAACTAAGTTCAAAAACCCTAGGCATCAGAGTTTTGAAATTTCTTTCATCTTCTTCTTTGTTGGCTTCAATGGTAACTTCACTCTTGCACCCTTGAGAGCATCTTGAGCTGGCATTGCATTAGTAGTAGGAGCTTTGGGGATGACAGCTTTATAAGTTCTTTGGCTTGACCGAGAGTTGGGAAATTCAACATTTTGACTTGACTGAGAGGGGGGAATTGCACATTATGGCTTGATTGAGAAGGGGGAAACTGCATATTCTGACTAGTGCTTGCCTCATTGCTAGAGGGCTGGACATAAGTCATTTGCAAGTCAAAAAACAAAGCACATTAGAGATAATTAAGGGGTTGTAAAAACAAATTAGAGTCACTAATATTAGAAGCACTCCATAATGCTTACCTTATTTGCCCTAGCCTCCCTTTTCTTCCTATTTGCCACCACCCAAGGGTCATTTGAAGGTGGCCTTCCTCCTTTTTTTGGTGGAGGCTTTGTAGCTTTAGGATTTGTGCACTTCAAGATTATGTGCCCATACTCTCCACAGTTAGAGCATTTTTGCTGCCCTCCAGCTTTGCTCACTTTCTTTGCCTTACCTTCCTCCACTTCCCCAGCTTCTTTCTTTCTCTTTTTATGGTTTGGTCTCCCTGGCATGCTCCTAATGATAGGGGGTAATGGCTCTGGCATTGAACAAGGGTCCCAGTGGTTAAAACCAGGCATGGGTCTTATGTGTGAAGAGTATGCTTGCAAGTACTTGTCCTTAGTGTACCAATCATCCACATAATCCTCTGGTTCCCCCTTTTGGCTTGTATACATGCCCATGCATGTTTACAAGGTATGCCAGTCAACATAAAGTGACTGCAACTGCAAGCTCTTGTCCTAAGGTTGACAATAAGCCTATCATCAATGGTGTCCACCTCCCATTCATCTGCCCTTGAATGAACAAGAATACATCCCTTGGCACCTTCCATAATCCATCCCAAAACTCTACCTATATAAGGCATAAACTTCCCATTGTATGCTTGAATCCCATCCCATTTTTCCGCATGCCTCTTCATGATATACCTCCTTATCCACTCCATGCATGTAATCACTGGTTTATCCCTAGCTTCTTTGATCAGCATTAAAAGTCTCACACATGTTGCTGGTAACCATGTTGGACTTTGCTGTTGTGCTAAAAGCATATCCTACACCAATGCTTTGTTGGTATTGCTTTCAAGTACAAGTAGGCTTCTTCTGAGATAAACCTAATTTCAGCAAGTTGCTTCTCATAAGTTTGCTGCATTCACCATAAAATAATTTTAGAGTTATTTTCCAATCAGATTTGAAACAAAAATAAGAAAAAGCAAATCAAAGGAAGATATTCATTCACATACTAGAGTAGTAGCTTTAGCAGCCTTCCAGAAAAATTCCTTGAAGATTGTGCCAGTGAACTTCAACTTGAAGTTGGCCCAAATATGCCTCACACAAAATCTCACATCTGCCTTGGGAGAAACGAAGGCTATAGCTTCCAACATTCCCTAACAAATCAAAAATGCAAACATTAGGAACACTAATCAAAGAGAAATTGCAAAGGCATACTGATAATGGAATGAAATGATAATGGAATGAAATTATTACCTTTTGCATATCTGACATCAAAGTCAGTCCTACTCCATCAAAGTGCTCTGTATCCTTCATCAAAAGCTCTAAAAACCATGTCCGTGTTGAGGTATTTTCCACTTCCACAATTTCCCAAGCAATGGGATAGATGTTGTTGTCCCATCTTTATTACTTACAGCAGCTAAAATCATGCCTGGGTATGCACCTTTAGGTGACACCCATCTACTCCTGTGATTGGTCTACAACCAAGCTTGTAACCAACTTTACAAGCTTCTAGGCACACATACATCCTAGAAAAGTAGGGGGATGAAATTTTAGAGTTCTCAACACCAACAATAGCTGTGGAACCAGGGTTATATTAAAAAATTGCAAAGGCACACTTTAGCATACTGATCAGCTGCATCCCCATACAATATCTGCTTTGCCCTAGCCCTAGCAAACCATGCTTTAAAATACTTAATTGTAACCCCAAGATCCCTGTACACTCTATCAGTAAACTTTGATAGCTTCCAATCAGGGTCAGACCTCCATTCATCTAAGTACCTTTCAGCCAAGTATGCAGATGTGACCTTACTACTTGAATGGAAAAAACCACAAGTATTCTCTAGCCTAAGACTCTTAATCTGGTATTGATCAGACATTGGCAGTTGAATTGCATGAACCTTAAAATAACACCTCAATTCATTCTCATTACATTGACAATATTGAAACTTTCCCTTTTTTGTGTTCCAATCACAATCACACTTATTTCTACAATACACATCAAATCTACCAGCTCCATTATACAAAAATAGTAATCATACCTATTTTGAACGGAATGATGCTGCACAGCTTTTCTCAGGTCATAAATACTATCAAACTTCAAACCAAGACTCAGTTTTACCTGTCCCTTTAAATCAAAGTCAGGGTTGAAGGTTGGATAAGGATCACCCTCATCATCTGATCCATGTAAGCTTCTTGCTTCATCTGAATCACAGTCAACTGCAGCCACATTCCCAAGGTTAAAATCCTCCTTGGTCCACCTTGGTTCTTTGTTCCTCTCACTGCCCTTAGATGTACTAGGTTTATGACCTTCAAACCCCTTCAACAAATCTGCTCCCCCCTTTGAATTGAAGAACGACTCAGCTTCAACATCTTCCTTCCTGTCCTCTTCTCCAGGCTCATACTTAAAGTCACTAATATCAGAAGCACTCCATTCTTCCCCACTTAAATCAGAATCTTCCTTCAACAGTTGCTTGCTTGCTTTCTTCTTCCCTTCTCCATGCTTCTCTTTCCCCTTTCCCTTTGTGGTTTTGACTTGTTTTGCCTTCTTCTTAGTTGCTATATGTTTCACCCTTGGTGTGCATCTCTTCTGAATTGCAGGAGGTGGAGAAGGGGTAGTTTTTGATGGTGAGATCAGAATGGGGGAGGCTGCTTTATGTTTAGGGGTTGAGCTCTTTATAAGTGGTTCAAAACTACTTAGCAAAACAACTTGTGGCAGCCTTTGACTTTTTCTGACTGGAGAACAGATTTTTAAGCTTGAATCCTTGATGAGGGCATGTATTTTTGAGCTCTGTTGGGCCTTTGAATTGGGTTGAGATGTGGTGGATATTTGGATCTTTGGATGGGGCTGAGATGCAGAAGTGCTTTGGGTCTTGGGCAATATACTAGTGGACTGAGATGAGTGATTTGGAAAGGTTTGAGAAAGCAATTTAGATGGTGGAAATGAGTGTGATGTACTTGAAAAAAAAGTGCTTGTCTTGCTCCTAAACTGAGGCCCAACTAATTGAGGCTTAGGCTCATCAATCACATATAAAAGTACCCTATCATTCTTGTTCTTGCTTAGGTAAAAACCTTTAAAACCAGAATCATTCACAATTTGCTTCCTTCCATTTGTCAAGTTCCTCCCATGCATCCTATACCACATGCTGAAGCTGTCATTCACCCTATAACCAACATGATTTTGTGCATCCATCACAATTCCTCTCATTGTTGTCATTTTCATATCAGTAAGTTTAAGGCCCAACCCCTCCTTCATGTAGATACAACCTCCCACATAACTTGTCTTATGATTGTTGAATTGAATTTACCCCCAAATAAATATTCAATCGAATATATGTTTTAATTTCCCTACAATTTACATAATCAGCAACAGCAAGTGATTCAATTAAATAATCAGTACAAATTAGGGTTTTAATTTAACAATTAATTGAGCCCAATTGCAATTAAAAATTAGGATTCTTATTATTAAACAAAGAAAACATAACAACACAGCCATAAAAAATTGAAATGGTGTGCTAATCGAAGTATAAAAAAGGGAATAGGTTTAGGAATAGTATTTACCTTATTTGGGCACCAATTTCTTGTTTTACAGCCCAAATTTTCTTCCCCTTTTCACCCATGACATCACCAGATTCCATTCCAAGTACAATTAGTAAAAAAGCCTTAATTTCTACAGCAGTTGGGGTGGAGTTACTGAGTTTCACAGAAGAGAGATATGGAGATAAAGTCTGGAAAGTGAAGAGTTTTACAGAGTGAAATCTAATTGAAGGAGGAGAGAGGGAAATTAGTTGAGGTGGAGTTACTGAGGGTTATCTTAGTAATCTCATCATGTGTTTTAAGAGGGAAAATATGTTAGTGGGCCCCCAATAGACGGAAAATTTTAACAGAGTTAACTTTTGGGGGTGCAACCAACAATTTTAGAAAGGTTAGGGAAGTTATTTTTAAAAGTGAAAGATCCTGGGAGTTGTTTTCAATAAGTTGAAAGTTAGAGGGGGTTTCTGACAAAAAATCCTTACAATATACTATTGCAACCTTTGACTTTTTATACTATATATACACTCCCTTTTACCTATATTTGTGATTTATACATAAGGGTTAATATAGTCATGTGAGATCTTGCTAGATTCATCTCGATATATGCTTAAATAATATCAATTGTTTATAATTAATTCTTAGAGACATTGATATTTAAAGTAATGCATTAGGAGGCGTAAAACTCCCTATGCTGTAATAGATATGGAAGTTTGGAACGGAGATCATATGAAGTTATCGGTTTAATCAATATCAAATTATATTTTGTAACGACATGAATATATGTTAGAGTGGGTATAAAATTGTTGAAAATTCTATCTTTCCATAGTAAAAAGAAATATTGAAATACTTTATTTTCAATGGGCTTGCTCATTAGTTTTCAAAATCCTAATAACCATTGTCTATGTTTTATGGCAAATAAGCCAAGTAGACTTGTCAAAAATCGAATTGACCCGGACTGAAGATATTGGGTTTTGAACACATCTTTTTGATCCGAATTTGATTGTACCCGAACTCAAAAAAATCGTTTTTTATCCGATCGAAATATCTTTATACTAATTACATGAAATCATGGGAATTTTATTGCTAAAATACATTCGACTAGATTATTTGACTCCAAATATGATTTTTGTTAAATGTGGACGTCATTTATATGATTGAATTCAGCTACAAATGACTATAACTTACTATTTCCAATGTATATTGTGTACATTTTGTTACATATATGACCCAAAAACTAGATGTAAGAAAGAACAAATTCAAATCCCTGAACCCATTGGGTCGACGCGAAATCGAACATGTTAGATCTTGAACATGGTTTATTCGATCCAAGTCCGAAAATATTTTATTTTTACCGAATCGACGGACCCATTTAATAGGTTTTAAGCCAAGATTGTGTAAGACTCTGTTTGACAACAATTCAGTCGCCTTTAATAAATGTGAAAGTATTGGGTCACCGTCTGACGTATTGTTTACTGTCAGACGGGCTGAGCCTAACTCATCGCTATCATCGCTATCTCCTTCTTCCGACAGTTATTGAGGTGAAACAAACCCTCACTTCAACCTTCGATCAACCAATCAATTATTCATTCATGGCAGCATGAAATTCTTTCAATTTTGGGTTGAGATGCAAATTATATTAGTTTCGTCTTTGTTCAGCGATTTCTTTCAATCCGCGAATTACCACAACTGAACGAACACCATCACCATAAAAATGGGGGAAGAGAATAAGAATCGACCCCATAGCTCAAGCTCCCAACAATGGCGGAAATTTTCATTGTTAGAAGACAAACTAATTAAAAGTCCTGCTCAAAACGAAAACTCAGAAACTGGAAGAGATGTAGCATAATGTTATAAAAGATACCTCATGTTGCCTGAGTTTGTTGTCTAGCTCTGTAAAATTTTCCCTAGAATCATACTGACCAGATTGGTAGAAACATCTCTTAAGAAACTCCTCCATCTTTCACCGCAGTTCTCCCTGACAATTTGAACTACAATTCTTAATCACGACGCACAAACAAACGAGCAAATGCAACCCCCTGTTTTCAGTAAGTTATTTAGTTTCATTTAGAACTTATTTTTCTTCATTTACTTTTTTGTTTTCTGTTAGTTTTTTTTTTAATTTTTTTTATTTTAGTTAGTTGTTAAATGAAAGAATAAGAAAATTAAATGAAAGAATAATATAAGTAACTGAAAACTAATTTGCTTTCATTTAGAACTTATTTTATTTCATTTACCTAAGTTTTGTTTTCAGTTAGAATAAACCACGTAAATGAAACAATAAGATAACTAAATAAAACAATAAGATAAATAACCGAACTTAAAAGACATCCAATTGAAAGAAAAAAGATCAACTGAAAAAATTGAAACCAACTGAAACAAAATTGGAACCAACTGAAAAAAAATTGAAACCAACTGGAAAAAAATTGAAACCAACTGAAAAAAATTTGAAACCAACTGAAAAAAAATTGAAACCAACTGAAAAAAATTGAAACCAACTGAAAGTCGTTTGACCAAATATTATGGTCAGATGCGTCTGACCCAATGCCTTCTCTTAATAAATAGGTGCTAAAATTTTAAGTCACCTTAAAAGTGTTTGGGTAAGGATTGAAATAAAAATTAAGCTAAAAATTTAACTGACTTGAGTTGCTACCAAATATAACATCTCCATGTCAGGTGCTGAAATTTTCAACTATTCTATTAGTTTATATCTTTTCAACTACCTTATCAACTTAGTGGTCGTTTGGTTTACATGAGAAGTCAATGTTCCATAATATTGCAATTCATAGAAAATAAATTCCTTAATTAAATTCAGTGCGAAATTGGTTAAATTGTTTGGTTGACAATGGGGAATTAAATTTCCATGAAAATTTCTACTTACCTAGGAGGACCTAGGTAAATAATTCATCCATTTTGCTATTTTATTGTCAACCAAACAACTCACCAAATTTCAAATTCCTAATTCCCATATTTTCTCTTGTCGACTAAACAACCACTTAAACTTTATTTCAACTCATGTTCCCAAACATCGCAAATTATTAAAAGAGGCGGTCTAATTTTAAGTTAAAATTAGACCAACCTAGGCCCATATTCTATTAAAACTCATTCCATTTAACTCTATCTCAACACTATTCATTTTCCTTTAAAATATTAAGCTTGGACCTTACCTAATTCTAATTTAAAAATAGGCGGTCCCTTATAAGACAAGCTGCCCGAACATAGCTTAACACTTTTCCTTCTACACAATTCCACATTTCACTATACAACAAAAACAAATCCTTTTCTCAAAAGATAAACAATTCATCAAGAAGTGAAATACCAAATGTGTCGCTTTGGCCGAGTGGTTAAGGCGTGTGCCTGCTAAGTACATGGGGTTTCCCCGCGAGAGTTCGAATCTCTCAGGCGACGTTTTTACTAGTATTCCCTTTTCTCCTTCTTACTTCCTTCTAATATTTATGGCGCCAATTAAACTTCAATATTTTCCCACATAACTTCCTTCCTTTAACCTCAATTTGTTTTCCATTACAACCCATAAATCAACTTTATTAACTTCATTACTTATTTTTTCATTACAATATTTATGAGTTCTTCATTATTCTTTAGGCCATATAAGTTAACATATGATGAATTATGCTCTATATTACAGAAATGTACAAAGTCAAAATCCCCAAATTTGGCCAAGCAAATTCATGGGTTGATTATAACTAGTGGAATTAATGCGACTAAAATGTCATTAGATGCAAAGATTTTGGGTGTGTATGCAAGTTGTGGGAATATAAGGTATGCACACCAACTGTTTGATAAAATGCACTACCCAAATGTTTTTGCTTTTAATTGGATGATTTCAGTTATGGCTTTTAATGGGAATTATAATGAGGCAATTGGGTATTTTTATTTGATGCAAAAGATTGGAACTTTGTTTAATAAGTATACATTGTCTGTTGTGCTGAAAGCTTGTGTTGGGTTATTGGATTTGAATAAGGGAAGGGAAGTTCATGGTATGATACATAAGATGGGTTTTGAATGTGATGTTTTAGTTTGCAATGGGTTGGTTGATATGTATTGTAAATGTGGCAAGGTAGAGTTTGCTAGGAGGGTTTTTCATCGGATGCCGTGTAAGGATGTTGCGTCGTGGACATCCATGATCTGTGGTTATAGTAATATAGGGAAACTTAATGAAGCAATAGTCTTGTTTGAGAGGATGAAGCTGGAAGGGTTGGAGCCAAATGACTTTACTTGGAATGCGTTGATAACTGGGTATGCTCAGAGTGGAGACCGCGATGGTGCTCTTGAGCTTCTGTCTAGAATGACTAGAGAAGGGTTGTGCCATGACTTGATTACTTGGAATGCATTGATCACGGGTTTTGCTCGCAGCAATCAACCTCTTGAGGCTCTGAGATTGTTTAGGGAGATGTTAATTGCTGGAATCAAACCAAATCATGTAACTGTAACGGGGCTGCTTCCAGTTTGTGGATCGATGGGGTCAGCCCAAAGAGGACGGGAAGTTCATGCCTTGATATACAGACTGTCCCTTGAAGTAAATGTTTATGTGGCCAGTGCTCTTATTGACATGTATTCAAAATCTGGGAGTGTTGAAGTTGCTAGAAAAGTATTTGAAGGAACTCATGTAAAGAATGTTGCACTGTGGAATGTTATAATTGGATGCCTTGGGAAGCATGGTATGTTCAGTGAATCGTTGCGATTGTTTGAAGAGATGGAAAATCAAGGTTTTGAGCCAAATGAAGTCACTTTAGTTTGTGTACTTTCAGCTTGCAGCCATGGTGGGCTAGTTGATAAGGGTATGGAAATCTTTAGGTCCATGAAAAGAAAATATAAGGTTGAGGCCAACAAAGAGCACTATGCTTGTGTTGTTGACCTTTTATGTCGCGCAGGGGAGGTAGAAGAAGCTTATGCATTGATAGAAAGAATGCCAATGGAAGCTACAGAATCGATTATTGGGGCATTCTTTAATGGATGCAAAATCCATGGAAGAAGAGATGTAGCTGAAAAAATGGAAGACAAGCTTTTGAAAACAGGTGCATATAAGCCTGGAGCTCTTGTGACGTTGTCAAACATACATGCAGCTGAACAAGAGTGGCAAGAAGTCCAAAATGTTAGGAAGTTGATGAAGGGAAAAAAGGTTTATAAGAAGCCTGGTTTCAGCCTCGTTGACAGGAGAAATGGATCTCTCGATAGTGAGGTCATAGAAGGAAGAAATGTTTTGGAAAGCAGACCAGGTAGTCACTAATGGAATGTAATCCTGAAGTGTCATCTTCGTATATATGTCCAGATGCTTATCTAGTAAATGTCTTCATATGTCCAAATTACGGCATGCTCGGATATATCTTCTCATATCTGTACCTCAGTATTGGAATGTTCAAAAGAATGAAAATGTTACTATCTATGTAAACATGCACTTTGCTCGTTCATGTTTTAACAGCAGCTATGCTACACTGGGAGTTCTGAGATTTGGAGCACAAGGATGGACAACATAGACCTTGCATCCTTGACTCCTTGCTACGCTGGGAGTTCTGAGATGAAGGTACCTGTATATGTGAAGTTTCTTCATTTTATTCTCCTCGAATTCACTCTATTATATTCTGCACATAATTAAGTCCTAATTAAACTAGTAAACTATGCTATATAGTACTTGCAGGTTATGTGAAACGAAGTCTGTGTACTATGCAGAAGCACCTGAGATCCAGCAGCCATTTATCAGAAGCTGGTATCGATGCCTTTCCTACAAAAATATCACTCACTCACAAAGTCACCAGTCACAGCTAAACTCAGGAGCCATAAGTCAACATGAAGTTTGGTCGACCAATGCAGTGTTGTCGTTGTTACTGAACTTAAAGCAGCCTGGTAAGTTATAACTTGTACAATTCTTTGTCTGTTATTGGATTGTGGTTGACTGATTGGTGCTAGAAAAACTTGGTGCTTTACGGGCAAAAGTTCATACATTAATGTCCGATTGTCCTCTCAACATTCTAGTGTACCCTAAGCCAGTATCTGTTGAGGCCAACAATCTCATGAATTCTTCAAAAGAGCTCCGTTCATCTTGTAAAATGTCCTAGTACCAACATTATCCTTTCTAGACCATCCTAATTAGTCAATGTGCCTGTTTCTAAATGATTAATTTCTTTTTTTTAACTGTCACAACTTACAGCTCAAGGAACTTTCAAGGACTTCCTTGAACTTTAGATTCTGTGTCTTGTACAAAGCAAATTGAACTTTTGACATCATTTTTCATGGTTGCAGTGGTGGCATTGGTGATCGAATAAATTTCTTGTTGGAGAGGAAGTTGATGTGAGTGTTGCATACCAGTCTTTAATTTTCAGATTGGAAAGTATCAACATATCTTAGACTGTAAAGCGGGGAAAAAAAGGTGTTTAAAAAATAGTATTGAAGTAGCTTTCACTAACGATATATTTATACTCTATTATCATATAGAGCCTTTTCCTTTATTAATTCTGATCTTTCTCACATTCCTACCCTCGACACTACCTGCTTCAGGTTTATGTCTCTGGGGTAAAAGTGACTATCTGAAGAATGATTGGGGGCGATAATATAGGCTGCTGCTGCTGGTGGTAGATCAGGTTGGGTTGGTTGGGTGGTGGTCGTTATTATTTATAGAGTATTTTACTGATTAATCAACAAAGATAACCATAGTTTTAAGTGCTAGACTCGATGTTACATGGACTAGGATATTCATGTCTGAAATGGGTATATGTCCAAGTGTCTGACTTGGCTAATCTGTGAAATTCTTTCATGATCTTGGTGCAAAATGAAGTGTCATGTGTTAATCATGCCCAAGTGTCGAGAATCTGACATAGGTACTTGAGGTTAAATAAAAAGTCTATTAGTGTAACTAAGTTGCTACCGACAAGGCTACAAAGCTAGCAGATAATAGCTAACAAGTACTATGACAACTAAGAGCTACTGTGATAGCTAGTTCTTTTAAGTAGCCTCATATCACTACCAATATAATGTTACTCCCTCCGATTTTATTTTTTGACTTTTGTTACTGTTCAGATTCTACTCTTTGACCATTTTATGTTATTTATACGTAAGAAAAATCTTAGCCATTTGGGATCTTGTTTGATTCATCTTAAAGTTTAGTTATTTAATATCGAATTTTTAGAATTTTTACTCACGTGCAATTTGAGATATTTGTGTTCAAACATATGCATTGGCTAGCGCAGGGCCGTTCCTGAACATTATTTGGCCCGGGGCGAATAAATAAAAATGGGCCCCTAATGCATGAGAGCTTAAAAAGTTACGCAATATAGGTATTCTAGTTGAAGGTTCTTGTATTACCTAACAAAAGAATAATAATTTCAATCCCAAGAATTTGCTTCCACGGAGTTATACATTGCTTCAACATACTCGTAATCAAGGCCATACACACATCAGTTTTTGACGCTAATGTTAATTTCAGTACATATAATAAAAAAGAAAATGCTAGTATGTGAATTCTGATACCGGAGTACATTGTAGTAAATTCTTATGACGTTACGAGTAAAGCCTTAGAGCATAATTACATTATGAGCATGGATGCGAATATTATTACTATTACCAATTAACGATTTAAAACAAAATTGTTATTGGATTTATTTTAAAAATCATCAATCAATTAGCATGGTTAACGCAAATCACAAATATAATATAAGTATAGTTGACATGGGAAGATTGCAAGGGAAAAAAACATCAGAATAAGAAGAATGTGGAATGAATATCTTTTTTGGGGGAAATTAATGAGGATTGGGTAGAGGTAGAATGAAAAAGGAAAGAGAAGATCAGGGAAAGCTTTTGACATAATTGACACTCTGTATTCTTTCTGTGCATTAATGGCGTGATTCTTTCCTTATTTTGTTTATTTTTTTGCTATAGTTTTTAACAAAAATGACTGAATTTGTGGTTAAAATTTATGGGCCCTGGGCGGTTGCCCTGCCTGCCACGGCCCAGGGCCGCCCCTGGGCTAGCGTGCAAAGTACAAATGTCCTTATCAAATAAAAACAGAGGGATTACAATGTAAACGCAATTGAAAGTAATCACTTGCTTCATTTGTGCTTTGCTTAGGATGTGAGATTTTGGTAATGCACTACGAAATTTAGAATTGCCTGTTTTTTGCATTAAAAAGGAAGAAAAAATTGTTGCAGAGGCCTAGGCGTTGTTTAATGAGGTTATAAATACATCTTATAGGTATTTTGAAGGTTAAACTATGTGCTTGTTTGGTTTACATGGGAAGGGAATTTACATTTCATGGGAAGTTACTTCCCGTAAGCAATTCCTAGAAATTTCAAAAATTTGTTTGGTTGATATAAGGGAATTTGAAATTTCCATGAATTTTGAGTGACGAAGGGGGCTTGGTAATTTATTTCCCATGTTTTGTGGAAAGTGAAAATTCCCATAAATTATCATTTCCTCTATTTTCAACTTTTGTGTCAACCAAACAACTTACTCACTTATCAATTCCCATGAATTTCCACTATATGAGTTGTGTGTACGCTTTAGTTGCTGAAGTTTTGCATACTCTTTTTTCCACTCACCAAAATCAAATTGTAGGCCTATTTTTAAAGTGGAAACTTCTTTAATGAATATTATAAAGATACTTGTTAAAATGAATTAAACATAACCCCACATAACCATATTGTGTTTTATATATTGAAAATAATTTAGAAAATTATCTCATCTTATAAATAGTATCAAGATTCCATTTTGGAAGAAGAAAAGGGAACTAACGTGCAGAGGGAGTATTAAACTCAAGAAATAGAAAATTAGACAAAAGTGTTTTGTCGTTCATTACTGACTGCTTAGTTACCAGACGCGCAAGCTGTGCAATTTTCTTTTCTTCTTTAAGCTGCCGGTGGGTGGTACTTATATGACTTTCCAGTCAGCTTCTTATAGATAAACCAACAAAGGAGGTCTTTCTAGAAGAAAGGTAAAGAAATACTACTACCTCCGTTTCATTTTAAAGGCACGTGATGTATTCAATCTAACGGATATTATCCAATGCCAAATTTCCTTTTTTTCAAGCAATGCCAAATTTCTAACGAATATATGTGAATAGTTTATATATCTGTTTTTGGAAGATGAATTCTACGACAAAAGCAGTATATTTATAAAACAAAGTAGTCTATTTGTTAAGCAAAGTGGAGTGTTATATTAAATCTGAATATATGTTTTCATTCTTCCATTGAAAAAATTGAGAATAGAAAACACAAGACCTCTCTCTCAAAAAGTATACCACAAATGGTTCAGCCAAATACTCAGAATATTAGTTTACATAGTCAAATTATTTGCGCTAGCACAATTTGAATGAAAGATTGGTTCAAACAATATTTCTTAAAGAAGAAAGTCCTTCGAGATTAATTAGACTAATCATTTGGTTGACTTCAAATAGAAAGTCATCTCATCTCACAATAATTGGTTAGTTTAAGAACCTGGATTTTCTCTACTTAATAATGCTAGTCTCTGAACTCCTATGTAAAAAACTACATTGCAATGGTCTGGCCTTTTTCTTGTACCCTCTCGTTGTTAACACTAATACTCCTACAATCATCACCTATCGCTTCCCAAAACCAAGGCAATCTAACAGTTGGCCGATCTCTCTTAGCCACCACCAATGGCTCTTTATGGATCTCACCTTCGGGAGATTTTGCCTTTGGCTTTCATCAACTTCCTAATGCCAACAATCTCTTCTTGTTAGCCATCTGGTTTGCCAAGATTCCAGACACCATAGTCTGGTGGGCGAATAATGGTGATCCTGTTCCCCAAGGATCATCTGTAAATATAACTGCTGATGAGGGCCTAGTGCTCACTGACCCTCAAGGAACCATTTTGTGGAACACCTCTATTGAGTTAAGCGGTGGCAATGGGGTGAGCTATGGTTATATGAATGACACTGGGAATTTTGTTCTCAAAAGAAGCAACAATGGCAATCCAGTTTGGCAGAGCTTTGACCATCCCACAGACACCTTGCTACCTGGTCAGTCTTTGGGAATAGATGGGGTGATGAATTCACGAGTATCAGAAACTAATTTTTCAATAGGAAGGTTCCAGTACCGTTTGACTTCGGATGGACGCATGGTTATGAATACCAGGGACCTAACAACTGGCTATGACTATGAAGCTTATCATATTAGTGACAGATCTTATGCAGGTCTGACTCAGAGATATGTGTACAATGAGTCTGGGTATCAGTACATATTGAGAAAAGATGGCTCAACTTATGATATGTTACCGCCTAATTACACACCCTCAAACGATTATTATTATATAACAACATTGAGCTTTGATGGGATTTTGATATGGCGTTCTTCCCCAAAAACTTCAGTTGATGATGGTTGGTCTACATTTCAGATAGTACCTGACAACATATGTCAAACAGCAGCAGTACCAAATTTGGGCAGTGGAATTTGTGGGGATAACAGCATTTGCAACATTGGTGATGATAGAAGGCCAACGTGTACATGTGCACAAGGTTACTCCCTTGCCGATCCAAATAATCAGTATGGCACCTGTATTCCAACTTTCAAGCTAGATAATTGTGAAGGACCTACAGAGACATCCTCAAACGGGGGGTACAAGTTAGTACGCCTTGAAAATACAGATTTTGTTTTCAATGATTATGAAAGGCTTGGTTCTCACAACGAAGCAGATTGTGAAGAGGCTTGTCTAAAAGATTGCTTATGTGCTGCTGCATCTTTTCAGCTAAATGGCGACAGGTCTGGCTGCTGGAAGAAGAAGGCACCACTGTCTAATGGAAGAAAAGGCACCGCAGCAGATCAGAGCTTTTGGATAAAGGTAGGGAATGTTAATGTTTCCAGTGGTCCACTCAACTTCTTGCCTCCTGTGAAAGCCAAAAACAAGGTGAATTCTCTGATTAAAGTTCTGTTTGGTAGCTCTGTATCAATCAATCTACTACTTTTAATTGCCATTGGCTTGGGAATTATACTCATTCGCCAAAAGAAGCAACCAAAAGAGCTCAATAAGAGCAGGGAGAACAGTAACATCTCGTGTTTCAGTTACCAAGAGCTAAATGAGGCAACAAATGGGTTTAAAGAAGAGCTGGGAAGAGGGTCTTTTGGTATAGTTTACAAGGGCATGATCAATGATGGAGGTATTCCAACTTGCATTGCTGTCAAGAAGTTGGATCGAATATGCGGTGATACTGATAAGGAATTCAAAACAGAAATTAATGTGATTGGCCGGACACATCACAAGAATCTAGTTCAGCTTGTCGCATTTTGTGAGGAGGGGGACCAACGGATGTTAGTATATGAATATATGAGCAATGGTAGCTTAGCAGATTACCTATTTGGAGATTTGAGGCCGAGCTGGATAGACAGGGTTCAAATTGCTCAGGGGATAGCAAGGGGGCTTTTGTACTTGCATGAAGAGTGCAGAACCCAGATCATTCATTGTGATATAAAGCCCCAAAACATACTTTTAGATGAAAAACAAAATGCTCGAATTTCCGATTTTGGGTTGGCTAAGCTTTTGGTGTTAAATCAAACCCATACAAACACGGCAATTAGAGGTACCAAAGGCTATGTTGCCCCAGAATGGTTCAGAAACAAGCCAGTCACTGTGAAGGTAGACGTCTACAGCTTTGGGGTTCTGTTATTAGAGATCCTATGTTGTAGAAAGAGTGTATGCATGGAAGTCTTTGAACAAGAAGCAATAATATTGACAGACTGGGCATATGATTGTTATATATCAAACAGATTAGATTCACTTGTTAATGATGACATGGAGGCACTTAATGACATTGTTCGTCTGAAAAGGTTTTTAATGGTTTCCCTCTGGTGTATCCAAGAGAACCCAAGTCTTCGACCAACAATGCGAACAGTCACACAGATGTTAGAAGGAGTCACTGATGTGCCTAATGATCCTCCTTGTCCAACCTCATTTTCAGTCACTACCGAATATTAAACCTGGTTGGTTAAAGAGATAGCCTACAAGCTGCTAGCTCAAAATCAACATGTTTATTATGTAGGTCACTTTGGTGTAATATTGTAATAATGAATATTATCCATTGACATGGATTTTTGTTTAAAGATCAATGTACGTATCCTCACGGGTTACAGCAACCTAATTCCAATAAATGGATTTCAAACATTCTAGAACCATGTTATGCAATGAAGTTATCTTTCTATAACTGGGCGTCTGGGCCTTTTTCTTGTCACAAAGGTCTCTTATACTTGATCAAATCGATGATATAAAGTTAAGAAGATCATGAAAGAAATAATCTTTCAGTGATACGCAAAGGTATTATGAGGAGGTATCAGTTCTGAAACACAGGTTAATAGGCTGTCGCTTCTTCCATACATGATCTGCAGGTAGTGCATTTTTTTCTGAAGTCATGATCTGCAGGTGATTAATAGCACATAAGAATAGAAGATTTCATATGTTGAAAGACTTAGATCAGCTGCAGTTTGTGTATGAAGTTGAGTATTTCGAAAGATATACGTAAAAGTTGTTAGTCTAGTATGAACACTAGATCAACTACAAGGGGTGGTTTGAATTGTAGTTGTGGGATGAATTGTAATTGTAGTTGGGGGGGTTGAATTGTAGTTGTGGGATTTTCGACACTTTTTGTGGAATATAAAAACTCTTAAGTAAATAGAAGAGAATAAAATGTAGAGAGTAGGAACAAAGAGTAATAGGAACAAAGGAGATTACTTAACAAGGTATTCTACCAAACTTCTCTAGGAAGAAACCCCGCATTCTCTTATTTATAATAGCGTTTACAGCTCAGTACAACCTATTATAAATTTCACTCTGTTCCTCTAGGAACTTGTTCCCAATCACCTTGTTCTCCCTGAACACGTGACTTTCCCACTCGACTTCACTCGAAGTCTTCTCACTTGACTTCACTCGAAGTCTTCTCACTTGACTTCACTCGAAGTCTTCTCTTTCTCTTTCTCTCTTGATTACACAAGTTTCTCTCACCCAACACTCAAAAAACGAATACAATATATTTGCTATGAAGAGGAGTAAATAGAATGAAAACTTTCTAAATATATGTGAACATGAAATTCTGAAAAGTCTTAGTCTTCATTCTGGTTTTCTTGTGCTATATATAGGAGTTTAAACAACCTCCTATTCTTGATCTTCAAGGTAGTTATGGGGTGCATGAATGTAGGCCATAATCTACCCACTTTTGTAGCCGTTATGACCATGAAGATCACCCACTAAGTCCACGACTTAGTCAGCCATAATCTCCACTAAATCAGCATGTAGTTAGCTTGTTGAATGCTGAATACTTGGTGGTTAGTTAGACCTCCTAGATTCCAGGAACTAACTGATCAGTCAGTTTCTGCTGTTCCTAGAAACCAGGAACTGCTAACAGAATTAGTTTGTTGCTAAGTAAGCCTTGGTTGTTACACGCTCTTTATAATCAGCAAGTTGTTGCTAAGTTGTTACACACTCAGTTAGCACTTCCTCCACAATTGTAGCATGCTGTTGGTAGTGGATAAAGTTGGTTGATGCACTTCCTAGATTGTAGGAACTGACTTAGTAGTCAGTTAACTGACTTAGTAGTCAGTTAACTGACTTCCTGGATTATAGGAAGTCAGTTCCTAGAATCCAAGAACAAGCTGACTGGACAGTTTTCTTCTTCAAGCGCATGGACATAGTGTTTGTTACACTAGATTTGACTCGTTCAAATCTACATAAACACATCAAGAAATACTCCATCTAATATCATGGAATTTTATTTTATTTAAAATAATATTCCATGTTATTAGGTTAATTCAAAGCAAATAATATTATATATATTTGAGTGCTTAATAATTAATTTAAGATAACTTGATTAGGTTAAACTCATAACCTTTTCTCCACAAGTCATAATTAAATTAATTATTTTCATAAGTCATAAAATAAATAAAGAACGGATAAATATAAAATTAAATCCTAAATAAAATATAAGTCTACGAAATAAACCTAAGTTTAAAACATTATTTATTTGAGTGAATATAATAATTAGTTTAAATAACTTGATTAGGTTAAAATTATATTCCATGTTATTAGGTTAATTCAAAGCAAATAATATTATATATATTTGAGTGCTTAATAATTAATTAGGTTAAACTCATAACCTTTTCTCCACAAGTCATAATCAAATTAATTATTTCCATAAGTCATAAAATAAATAAAGAACGGATAAATATAAAATTAAATCCTAAATAAAATCTAAATCTACGAAATAAACCTAAGTTAAAAACATTATTTATTTGAGTGAATATAATAATTAGTTTAAATAACTTGATTAGGTTAAACTCTTAACCATTTCTCCACAAGTTAAACTTAAACTAATTATTAATCCAACACATGAAATGATAAAAACGATTTATATATACATTTTACTATAAAGTCCAAAAACGTTATTTGTCATCATTAAAACAGTTAATACAACAAAAGTTAAGAAAAAAACAACATTAATGGCTTGTTATAACCAAATGTCAGTGAGAACAGAGATATCATGTAAAGATTAACAAAATCAAGATCGGTATATGATAGTTCACCAACATTGAGTTGGTTACGTCAAGGAGAGGAAGATTATACAACTTGAAAATTTCACAATCCGAGATTCAATTAGGCAAGATCCTCGTCACGAGTTATACATATTAGAACTCAAAGACCAAGTAGTAACAGGGATAGTGATGAAAAGATCTATAATGGTAATGACAAATTTCGTATTACATTAAGTTTAATGTAAGACCAACCTAATAGGCTCATTTAGTACGGACCACGAACGCGCTTATTTCGTTCCTCCATTACACGCGCTGAACAAAAGCCCTTCTCCCGTCTTGCATATTTCAAAAGTCGACGTTTAGGTTCAAAAGTTAAGGTTTTTAACCCATTCGTTAATATCCCATTCGTTAATATCATAACCTGTTTCCAATTTCTAATTAAAGTTAATGTTTTAGGGTGAAAAGTTAATATTTTTTTCTTATGAGTTAATGTTCTTTATCGGATGATTAAGATTTATTACGTATTATATGTATATTCAAAAATTGATATTTGGATTCAAAAGTTAAATTTTAAGGTTTTTTTTTTAAAAACAACTTTCAAGGTTTAAAAGTTGATATTTTAGGTCTATTTGTTAAACAAAATAAGTTATGTCAATATTCAACTGTTAAATGTTGTAGGTTCAAAAACTAAGTTTTTAAGTTTAAAAGTTAATATTTTTAGCCTATTTGTTGATATCGATTCCACATATATGGTATTAATCGTTATGCAAAAGTTAAGGTTTATACACTAAAAGTTAGAAAGGTTATGGGTTAGGACATAAATGTTAAGTTTTATGTTCAGAAAGTTGCACTTGGAATAGATGTAAATTTTCATTCTTAGTTTGTGAAAAGCTCATGGTTTTCATTAGTAGAATACATTCTTATTCTTTTCAACCTCTCAAATCAACAAGATGAATTTAATTTCAGAGTTTTGATTTTTTGCACATGTGGTTTTGCAGGTTTTTGATTTCAAAAGGAAGAAGATGCAGTAGATAAACGAAGAAGAAAAATCAACAAAAGGACAAAAAACGCAAAAGTTAAGGTTTTAGGTTGAAAAGTTAAAAAACACAAAAGTTAAGGTTTTAGTTCGAAAAGTGAAAAAAATCAGTTTGTTTGGGCAGCTTAATGTGTGGCGCACGTAATTAGGCTTCTCTAAGGCTTACTGGGCTGGTCTGACATTAAGGTTTAACCTAAAACCGTCTTATACTAAACCAACTCAATGACAATAACTCCAATTGAAAATCAGCAAAATATAACAATTTTCAATGATAACGAGTTTGAGATATACCATTAGTGTAACAACCAGGATTTACGACCAACCTCATTAAGACCTAAACGCAACAGAATACCTAATCCGGGCTATTACCATCATATTCACCACGAGTGTGGACCTCAAAAACCATGAACTTATTAAAAACCTTAAACTCTAATGAACTACATTAAGTAAATGATCCTAAAACTTTTAAAGATCTCGATTTGTTGTTAAAATTCTACGGAAAATTCGGCAGAATTCCCGTTTATAATACAGAATGTCTAAAACTTAATTTCAGACTTGCACCCCATTCATAAACCTGTATTTACAAATCAGGCAACCAAAACCAGGATAAATTTTACAAACTGAAGTCAGTAAACTTTACAAACTCAAACCTTTCCGCTTATTAGTTTCTAGTTTTTTTTTATAAAAAGTATTTTGCTACTAGTTTTTTTATTACACTCATATTCCGACTATTATTTTTTTTGACAACGAAACAAGCAAAAACAAAAACTAAAGGGTGCGGCGAGCTCGCGTAGCAAGCAAGTGTGCCTCCCGAACACATGCACAAGGAACTTTAATACAGATAAAAGACTGGAAAACAGAAGCAAGAGTAAGGATATGTCCAAGGAGAGGCTTGAGTTGGACGTGACAAGTGTTTGGTTTACAAAGTGCTGAGAAAATCTGATGGGAATCAACGCCAACCCACAAGTGTGGACATAATGATTGAGCAGAGGTAAGACCTGCAGAGAGGGCCAGAAGTTCCGTATGGAATGGAGTGAGGGCAAAAACGCGATTGGAACTCTGGAGAGTCCTGTTAGGTAAAATAAGACGCCAGCCAACTGCAGCGAGTACGGAACCAGTAGATGTTGCCTTCCACGTACCATCAACCACCAGACGCGAGAAAGGAGGGCAAAGAGGGGGGCCATGAGTGTAAATGGGAGGTGAGTGGAAAATAAAAGCCAGAGGCGGATTAGAAGCAGTATCCAGTTGACAAGGACGACGTAGAAGCAAGGACTGCAAATGCGCAAGAATGGAGGCTGGAGAGCAGGCTTCCCACTAAAAAGTGATGGAATTACGATGACACCAGATTGCCCAAAGAACTGCGACATAAGTGTAAAGAGGAGAAGTGTCAGTTGTTGGATGCCGAGCCAAGTACAAGAAGAATTGTTTAATCCAATCTGAAAGTCCCATGTGACTAATAGTGCTCCGAATTCAAAGGGGAGAAGCCATCCATATGCGCGTAGTAATCTCACAATCACGAAATAAGTGTGCAGCTGTTTCAGTTGCTGAGTCACACAACGGACAATTTGGAGAAACCTCCATTTGTCGCTTTCTGATGTTGTCTTTAGTGGATAAAATATTCCTAAGGAGACGCCAAAGAAAGATCTGCCAGCGAGGGGGTAGTTTCTGGTTCCAAAACACACGCCAAAAGGTGTCGGTGGTGCGGTGAAGATTCCCATGGATCAGCCACCAGTAGGCCGAGCGTGTGGTATAGTCTCCATTATAAGTGAAGCGCCAAAAGAGTTGATCTTCCTGTGTTGTTGGTTCCTGAGGGAGCGGAAGTGCGAAAATGCGTTGCGCCGTTGAAGGGGAAAAAGATTGCCAAATCAAGGAAACATTCCACTGGCCATGAGAATTAATGAGATCCTTGACCATAGTGATATCTGGTGGAGCAGAGGGTTTCATGACAATAGGGTAATCACCAATCCATCCATGACTACATATGGTGGTGGAAAGATCACTCACAATATGAGACACAAAGCCTTACTGGAATCGTCGAGCGACCTTGACAAGCCCACAGAAATCCCATGATGGAGGGGAAGGGAAAACAGCAGAATGAAGTAGTGGAGACTTGTGATATTTGGCTGAGAGCAATTCACTGACATGTCATTGTGGGTTTCGGTGAATGCGCCACGATGTCCGCATAAGTGTTGCCAAGTTTAAGTGCCTCTAGATTACGAAGACCCAAACCTCCATGTAATCTATGTTGTTGGAGTTGTTCTGTTGCACACGAGTAAATATTCCGACTATTGGTTAAGCCTTAAAATGGGGAACCTCTAGTCTTTTTTTGTACAATTGTTATCATGCACCCGGGTGCACCGTGCGCATGGTGCACTCGGTGGCATTATTGTAATTAATGCGAAAATCTGGGCAACAGTATAAGTATTAAAAGCGTGCCCCTATAACATTTAGATAGCTTAGCTCAGTTGGTGTTGAGGTTTATTTGCTTGCCAGTTGGTCATGGGTTCGACTCCCATACCAACCATTTATAATTATTTTTACGTTTGTCTTTTCCTCCTCTTTTGGATTCATTTAATTTTTTTTTTGTTTTTCATGTTTCCTCCATAGTCTTAGTTCTTATTGTAGCTTTTTTTATTTTATCTTTTTCAATTATTTTGCATATTGTTGTAATATAATTATTTTTTTGAGGGATGTTGTACTATACTTGTTATTTTTAAATTTCTAAAAAATTTATTTTACGGGTAGAATATATAATTATTATAACACGCCTTTTTTCTTTTTAATATTTTCCATATTCTGTTACAATATATTTTCAAAAAAAATTTAAATAAAAATCTTACTATATTCTTCTGTTTTTCTCCACTCACTAACCTTTTCCATTTCTTACAATATATTTCACTCATTTGATCAAATGAGCAATTATTTTTGTGCAGCAAGATCAGTAAACATTCTGATCACAATTGAGCGATTTTATTTTACTCAATTGATCAAATGAACAATCATTTTTGTGCAACAAGATCAGTATACATTCTGATCACAATTGAGCGATTTTTATTTTACTCATTTGATCAAATGAGCAGTTTATTTTGTCTTGGAGAGAAATCAATCTGCTCATTTTGACAAATGAGCATGTTTGTTTAGATAAGTAAACATTTTGATCTCAAGTGAGGTAAAATAAATCTGCTCATTCACAAAATGAGCAGTTCTATTTTACTCATTTGATCAAATGAGCAGTTTTATTTTACTCATTTGATCAAATGAGCAATTTTATTTTACTCATTTGATCAAATGAGCATTCTTTTTTACGCAGGAAGATCAGTAAATATTTTGATCTTGAGTGAGGTAATAAATTTGCTCATTTACAAAATGAGCTGTTACTATGACTTAATTTTTTCTTATTATATTCTTCTTTTCTTTTCCACTCTCTAACTTTTTCCAATTCTTTTTTGAATGTGGACAAATAAAAACTAAATAAACAATAAGATACCCATTGAAAAATTAATGAAATAAGCAATATAGCTTTGAAATGACTAAATATGTTATTTAGTGCAAAAAAGTCCTTAAATGAGCAAAAAACTCTTAGAATATTTGCTCATTTAATGAAATTATTAACAATGTCACTGAATATTTATGGAGCAAAAAATAATTTGAATGAGTAAAACATCCTTATAATGAGCAAACATTGTCTTATTTTACGGTGTATAATATATAATTATTTTAAATTTACTTTAATTTTTAAGCTTCCAATATATCACTAGAATGAACAATACATAGTTCGAATGAGCGATGTATCTTAAATGAGCAAATTAAATATCTATTTCTAATGTCTTAAAATAAAAAATAAATAGTCATAAAAAAGAAGAAAATAAAATAAACAACATCATTTTCTAATTTGTAGTGGCTTAACACTGGTACATGGAAAATAAATAAATGAGTAATTTATCTTTTAAATGAGCAATTATATAATTCTTTATTGATTAGTAAACATGTACTATATACTGTTTCACATTGATGAATATATTACTAAAATGAGCATTTATATATTTCAAATGAGAAATATATCTTAAAGTGAGAAAATATGTTTTCTAATGTGTTAAAATAAATACCAAATAGAGTAATCGGTTATAATATAAGTAAATGAGCAATATTGTTTTCGAATGAGCAAATAGATTATACTTGAACTTGAAAAATAACTTAAATGAGCATTGTAACTTTCAAATGAGCAATATAACTTTTAAATGAGCAATAATATATTTCTTTTAAAAAAATAAGAATAAAAAGAGGATTAATAAAAAATGAGTTGAAGGAGGAAAAAAAAAACAACAAAGTGGAAAAAAAATTGGGCTCATGAAGGATCGAACCCGCGCTTCAACTACCGTGCAAACATACCTCCAACCATTGAGCTAGACATCTATTACTGTCAAGTTGCTGCGTGCGTATAAGATAAACGTTAGAACTGAAGTTCGCGAAAATTACGACTATGCCACCGGGTGCACCGTGTGCACGGTGCACCCAGGTGTACGGTGCATGGTCTCCTTTTTTTTTGATAGGCTGGGAACTCTATACTCGTATTTGTTCCCAAAAAAAGACAAATAAAAACTAGACTAAGTATTGGTCCCCATTGAAGAAGTTAGTTAGTGATGATTTAGATTTATCTTTTAAACTAATCCGCCAATTTGCAATTCCCGCATTCATCAAAGCAGAGCACAGGAAGAGGGAACAACACCATTTTTCTAGGGTTTTGCATCTCACTTTCTTTGTCATCTTCCAATTTTCTCGTCAATTTCAAACCGCAATTTTCTTGGGTTTTGCATCTCTACTTCCTCAATTCTAAAGGGTACTTCCTAAATTCATTTCACTTTCTTTGTCATCTTCCAATTTGATCAATCTTTGAACTCTTTAAATTTAGACCATGTTATCAAATTGAAGAATTGAGGCAATTTTGAAGTAGTTAATGTAGGAGAAAATTGTATTATATGACATGAATTTTGTGTATTCTCATGATAAAATCAACATAAACTTTTAATACTCTATTTGATCTAGTGACAAGATTCAAGAATTTGTACGTTTGATGAAGAGAGAGAAAGGAGTAATTTGGGATTACAATCTTGTGTGGAATAATTTTATGGTGTTTCTTGTATAAATTGGAAATGTATGTGATATTTCTGTGACACTTAAATTTTTATGTTTAGGTTGAAATTGAAATGGAGAAGGTTCAATTTGATGCAAGTTCAGATAGGATATCAGAATTACCCGAAGCCATTAAGCATCATATACTTTCATATATGACGACTAAATGTGCTATTCAAACGAGCATTTTGTCGAGAAGTTGGCGGACAGTTTGGACTGGGCTTACCCGTTTTCACTTGAATGGTTCACTTACTTTGTCCTCTGTGTTGCGTAAATACTTTCGTAAAAATGATGCTATTAAAGTTGAGAGGGAGTTAGTTAATAAGAAGATGAAGGAGTTATACGACTTTCTTGATCGAGTATTTGGATCGATTACAATGCTAGAGGAGCTGAAACTGGTTGTGCCTAATATTGGGTTGGAGACGAAGTTACACTTGGATAGTTGGCTTCAGTGTGTTGTTGGATTCAATGTGAGGAAATTAGAATTGGATGTGGATGAGTGGGGAGGTTCCAGTAATGTTTTGCCAAAGAGTGTTCTAAGTTGTAAGTCGCTCACAAACTTGACATTGTCGCAATATAAGATAGTTTCTTCTTCTTTAGTAGATACCAAGTTGCCTAGTTTAAGAGAACTAAGGTTAGTACAAATTGGCGATTTAAATGAGACAATATTGGAGAGGCTACTTGGGAACTGCATGAATCTCCAGAGTTTCACTTTAAAGGGCTGTCATGGTTTGACTAGACTTAAAGTATTGGGTCTTACTAAACTTGAGAGACTGCGATGCTCAAAGAAGATGGGCTCGAATCCATTGAAATCGATGCACCTAATCTATTGGATTTCATTTATAATTACGAGAGATGCATTGATACTAAGTTTTGTCGCATAAACATGCCACGTTGTGAGAATGTGAAGTGTTTGGATATAGGTAGTATTCAACTCGATGGTGATGAGTTATCTGCACTACTGGAAATTCTTCCTTTCCTTGAAGAGTTGACAATCAGACGGTGTCGTTACTTGCAGTATTTAAAGATTTCGAGTCAACAATTGGTCACTTTAACTTTTGTTAATTGTGACAATTTGGAGAAGATTAAGCTTGAGATAATTAATCTGGAGGAAATCCCATGCCCATTGAGTCAAAATATTCTTTGAAGCTGAGGCAAGCTTATGTTTACCTAGAACTTTATGCAAGAGAAGGAATGTGGCATTCAAGGTTTATGAAGTTTCTCATGAAGCTAGGTCAGAGTGATAAATTGTCACTTAATTTTTCAGATGTAGAGGTAACCAAGCTGTTTCTATTTTCTTGCATCTTGTTATTTTTACTTATCAGATTACACTATCAACTTTTAGCGTGAGAGAAAAGAAAAATATGAATTAATCACCTATAAGCACATATTTGCACATGTACTTAGTTGAACTACTAGTTAGTAGATCTTCAATGATATATTTTTTCTTACTTTTCATGTCTTGGTAAAAGGATTCTATCATTCCAGAAAAGATAAGGATGAAGTACTGCCCTCCCCTGTATGGAGTGAAGCAGTTGGAGGTTGTGGTTCGAGCGCCACCAGTTCAGCCTAAAGCAATTGAATTAGTTGAGTCACTCTTGTGGCTTGCTCCTTCTCCAGAGTCTATATCCTTAAGCTACTCCGATGATTCCTACAACATCCACTTTTCCTCCTTTTGCAAGGTGTTGAAGGTAATTTTTATATGCAATGTGCATGTTGATTCCGAATAGTTAAGTTCTGCTCCCAACACTTTCGCCTTCATATCTTTCCACTCGTATTTTGGAATGGAGTTATCTATTTTTCCAGTTTAATGTATAAAATATAGGGCTTATTGTAGCCGGCGGCTGCGGAAGGGTGGGATGGCTGTGTTCTGGGGTGGCATGACTCTCCTGGAATAGTGATCTTGTCAAAAGCATGACACACTATTAACAAGAAAACTGAAATATACACCAGCATGACAATGTGTGTGGGTTGCAGTTTTGCAAAATGCTACACTGAACACAACTATTAACAAGAAAACTGAAATATAGCATTTTTTTGAGTGCCCCTTGAGCCATTGTAGCATGGCCACTTTATTATGTCTTTATTCAGATAATTGAAGGAACTTCCCCTGATGAGAAAAACTTGTGAGAAGAGAGAAAAGAGAAGGAACGGGAAGCTAGATAAAGGGAGTTTGAGAGGGGTAGAGGTGTGCTTGCACATTCTTTTGGATACGTTAATAAGAAAATGAGTCTCTCTGATACAGTATTTCATTCTTTATTTCATTTTTTTTGGAAAGTTCTCATATTTGAATAAGGGAAAATAGATCTTTCAAATAAGTGAAAATAGATCTTTAATTCATTGACCCTTCCCTTTATCCTTAAAAAATGCGAAAAGACAATATTAAGGATGTTTTAGGTCCTTGGGAAAATAATTATGTCATAAGATTGTTCAATAGACCACGATAATATCTTTTACTTTTGAATATATAAACAAAACAGACATTTCCTAAATTCATTGACACATTCAACTTTAGTGCAGTGTTGCCTTTAGTGTCCCATCTGGCATGAGTCATGAGGCTAAACTGTATACGCTTCTCAGTTCATAACATTGAATGATGTAATTTCAAACAGTTATTGTTTTACGACATAAGTTTTCGATAATAATCCTTGAGTTGATAACAGGTAGGAAATAGGACATTTCCTTTGAGGCATCATATGTTTATGGCATTAGTTGTCTGGTATAGTAAGCTGAGTTCTCAAAAAAGAATTTTATTCTTAATTTTATTTTACTTTTTTTTTCCAACTGTTGTTTGGTGAGTGTTTATACATGTAATTTATTGGATTCGCGTGTCCTAGATATGCAGATGGCTTAGAAAACCATGGATGGAGTATTCTTAGGTTTTTATAAGGCTGTAATCTTTCCCATTGATCCACTGAAAAAGAGGCTTTCTGTAGCAATTCGTATGGATAAGTGGTACAATATTTAAGTTCTTTATATCTTTTGTTTGTTAGAGACATAGACGAAAACCAAAGCTGAAATGATAGTCTATACGAAAGCCTATCCTAACAGGAGTATACATTCATCATGTCATGGTAGTTCAACTATATGTAGAAGTATGGAACACAAATCATCTCTTCTACATATCAGCGCCGACAACCTATAATGTATAACTGGTTTTAGCATGTAACAAATAATATATAGTGGACAACTAAGTTATACTCCTTCCATCCCCCATTGTTGCCCCATTTTCCTTTTTAGGCTGTCCCCCAATTATTTGCTCCCTTCCCTATGAGGCACATATTTTCTATACTTCTTCATGCATGCCCCCAAGCCCCAACCCTGAAACAAACAAAAACTTTCTTTAGCTATAACTCTCCTTGGCACAGAGCATTTTGTAGGCATAAATCACCAAATGCTGCTTTCCAATAATACATTGAGTGTCTACATATTCGTGTACTTGTATTCAAGGTTTCTTTCTCTTATCATTTCATAATTGTTCATATCTATTTAGAATTATTGAATATAAATGAGAGTAAAATGGAGGTGGGAGCATTGGAGTCTATGTATTGGCAATCGATTGAGCTAGAAGAGATGTAATTTAGTGCGCACAGCAATGCCGAACAGTTGGGAGAATGGGATGTAAACATTAAAACTCCGAAGTCCAAATTAAACAAAAGCACTACTGTATTATTTTGGCCTTTGACCATGGTGTTTTTCCAATGCAATGTCGCATCCTTACTCACTATGGTTTCTATGCGTATTGCTACAAATGTGATGTGTGTGTTTTATAAATTTGCAACTCAAGTTTTTATTGTGGTTCCAGCTCTCTTTGCTGTTAATGTTGCTCCATATATACTCCATAGGTCTAAGATAAACTTCAGCTCATCCTGCTATTGAAAAACATAAACTTCTGTTGCTAAATTGTGTACTGTTCTTTTGATTTAGCTTTTAGCTTCTAATTGCTAATGTGCTTTTTTAGTCTATTGTTCATTGTTGTGGGAGGTCTGGGTTGAACAGATGATAGCCGTGGTTACTCATTAGTCATTACTGTTTATTTATGCCTGTCAGTTAAAGTATGATGAGCCATTGAAAGAAAAGAGGAAATGTGATTGTTGGGAATCTCTCCCCATAGATTGTTGGCGCCACTCCCTCAACGAAGTATTGCTCGAGAGTGAGTACGCAGTGCCACCAAATTCCAATTCTAGACAATTGCTCATGAACCAAGATGATTATGTAGATACAAAGCTAGCAAATTTCTTTCGACAAGCAAGGATTGATGGGAAATTGGTGTCCTTCGCCAAGGTTTTAAAGCCTAAAGTTCAGTCAAGAAGGTAATCAGATGTTCTATTGTCATTTATGAGATTTACTACATGATATATCGATTTCTTATAGAGTTTTTCCCTTTCTTTACAAGCTAAATTGTGCGATATTGATGCTCTTAGGAGCTATCTATGCTAACTATTTCGATATAGTTGTGGTTTGTGTGTTCTATATGATTTTCCAGGTTTTAGGGAAAAACTCCCTATTTACTTGATATTCTGAGCACCACGCTGTAGCGGAAGGTTATGAGGCATCTTGGAGGTCTCGAGATGGTATTTGGACCCCATTATGAAGAAGTAAGTGTGCAAAGACTTGGCGTCTGAAGCCAAGTAGAAGCAAGGAAGACAGCAGCCTCGCTTGATCGGGTCGGGCAACGACAGCCCGATCGGGTACTAGTAAAACAGCCAAAGTTCAGATTTTCCGCCCGATCGGGTGGACTTGCCCGATCCCGTCGGGCGGACCTACACCAAGCCATTTTGCTGCATTTGCCAAGAAGTTGAAGAAAGCCTTCACCCGATGACATCGGGCGGCCACGCCCGATCGGGTGCTAGTGTTGCGGCCCCGATCGGGTGACCTTTGCCCGATCTCGTCGGGCGCTTACTAAATTGTCGCTGCTGAATAATTGTTCCCAGACCCGATCGGGCAAAGGGCCGCCCGATCGGGTGGACGACACGGGGATGCGATTTTCGTTATTTCCCCACTTTATCTTATTATTTTCTTAGGGACTATAAATACTTTTTAGGTTGTTTTTAATTGTATCTTTCATATTATTGAACATTTAGAGAGCTCTTAGCCTAGTTTATCATTGCTTTCCATTGTAGAAGAGATACAAGTGTTACTTCAATTCAATTAAAGTTTTCGCTTTCCGTCAATTTGGTAATCGTCTTGCTTATTGCTTTATTCTTATCTCTCAATTACTTTAGTTCAATTGCTTATTTTTCAATTAATTCATGATGCAATTCTTAGGGTTTTCAATTAGATTTTTTGTTGTCAATTCAATCATGTCTGAATAGTTCTCTTTCTAGGATGTTAGATAGGGAAGCCATGTTTATACCATGATTGTTATTTAGACTCCTATTGATTTCTAGGGCTTGATTAGAGTGATTGTGGTGTGGTTTGTTCTTAATTAGTGATTAATGCTAGTGGCCAATTTCATTGATTGCTTGTGGTTAATAGTTGTTTGCACAGATCCGTCTTACGACTAGAGGCCTAGGACACATCAGTAGTTCTGATTACGTTAGTGAACATGCGGCGTATGTTGAACTATGAGCGTTGAGTCTTAACCATAGCTCAACACATGCTCTAATCCCTCGACTCTTGACCTAGGTTTTGATAGTTGTTGACCTTGTTTGATTGGTATAAGCATGGTGGACCGACCTAATACCCTAGGCTTTTATTCCATAGTTAAATCCTCTGTTTAATTCGTCTTTCTTAGTTTAATCATTAGTTTAATTAATTCTCCTTATTTTCATCTGAAGTAGCTAGTTAATTGGATATTAATTTAGAAACTCTATCTCCCTGCGGATTCGACCCTGCTTCCACTGACCACCTTAGTTAGAGGACCGTAGGTTTATCTTTGAATAGGTGATACGACTAAAACCTATCAAATTTTGGCGCCGTTGCCGGGGAGACGGCTAGTTTTCTAGTTTTTATTCGATTAATTAGCGTACTTCTCTTTGCCTCATGGAACCTCCCGTTCCAATTGAGGCCGTTCTTACCGTTATCTTGTCGTTTTCTCTTATATGTCCAGGTATCAAAAGAAAATTCACATTATTCCTGGAGATCCTGACACAGAAGCAATACTTCGGGATCTTAGAGCAGAATTTGACCAAGAGAAGCCAGTTTAAGAGATTTCTACATTACCAATGGCGAAGTCACTGAAATCTTATGGGGTGCCTAATCCTGAAGGCATACCCACAGGTCCACCGATGCCCACTATTGCTGCGAACAATTTTGAAATCAAACCTGCACTAATTAATATGGTGCAGCAGAATCAATTTAGTGGGCATCCTTCTGAAGATCCGGCCAATCATCTGCAGAGATTCCAACAACTCTGCAGGACTGTTAAACATCAAGGAGTCACACCTGAGCAGCTGAAGGTTATGTTATTTGAGTTCTCACTCAGAGACAAGGCTCAGAGGTGGTTCAACGATATCACTGAGACAGAATGGCCGGCGATTTCTGCTGCATTTCTACATGAGTATTACCCTCCCACAAAAACAGCAGAAATCAGGAACAAGTTGGCTACGTTTACCCAAGAGCCGCATGAGACATTGAGGGAAGCGTGGACTAGATTCAGAGACCTACAGAGGGAATGTCCACATAACAATATGGACAAGTGGTTTCTGACGTAGACTTTTTATAATGGTCTGCAGCCTCAGACGAAGAGTACTGTTGATTCGTCTGCAGGAGGAGTCTTTTTAGACAAGGCAGTTGATGAGGGTTATGACTTCCTAGCAAATCTTGCAGCCAATGACCACTCATCATCTAGGAGTTTGACTAAGAAGGTACTTGAAGTTGATGCTATTTCAATGCTTACATCTCAGATGGCGCAACTCACTCAGCAGCTAATGAAGTCCTCTAGTTCAACACCTCCGCCTATGAGCATCAACGCTATGTCAGCAGTTGCACCCATCACCTCATCTTACTGCGAGGTGTGTGGTATTCAGGGTCACTTTGGCCATGATTGTCAGTTCAATCAGAATCAGATGGAGCAGGCTAATGCTTTTCAGCAAAGACAACCCAATAACCCCTACTCCAACACATTCAATCCTGGTTGGAAAGACAACCCACTTCTTTCCTATAGAAGCAACAATGTTCAAAACCCACAGCCACAAAATTCCTACCACCCCCCACAAAATTCCTATCAACCTCCACATCACAACCCAAAACCAAACTACTACCAAAACCAAGGAAACTCTCATAATCCCCCTGGTTTCCAAAGACCTGCTCACCAGAACTATCAGCCAGCACCACAAAATGCGCCCTCACAAGAGCCTAGCAATTCTGAACTGATGAAACTCATATTGTCTATGCAAAAGGCCAATGAGGAAACACAAAAGTCCCAGGAGAAGCACATAAAACTTCTCGAGACTCAGATTGCTCAGTTGGCAGAAACTAGTGCACAGAGGCAGCAGGGACAATTGCCGGGGCAACCTACACAAAGGGAGCAAGCAAATGCCGTTACTCTTCGTAGTGGCACTGCTTATGCTGCTCCTCCTATGCCCATTGATGATGATACTGTTCTTAGCAAGGAGAAGGAGGTAGTAGAGAAGGAATTGGAGAAGAATTCGACGTCTTATGTCGAAGTGTCTGAAACAACTGAACAGGCAGAAAAGAAGAAGGAGAAGGAGAAGATTTCTGATACACCTTTTACACCAAGGTTGCCTTTTCCTCATCGAATGCAAAAGACCAAGGTGGATCAACAACTTGGTAAGTTCTTGGCTATGGTCAAGAACCTTGAGGTAACGGTTCCTTTCACTGAACTTATTTCTCAAGTGCCTGTCTATGCTAAGTTTTTGAAGGAGATGATCACAAAAAAGAGAGATTTTGGTGGGGTAGATAGAGTCGCACTCACTTAAGAGTGTAGTGCCATTTTGCAAAATAAATCTCCACCTAAATTGAAAGATCCGGGTAGCTTTTCCATCCCTTGTCATGTAGGTGCACTTTTTATTGATAAAGCTTTATGTGATTTAGGTGCATCTGTGTCTGTCATGCCTTTGTCTGTCTGTAATAAACTGAATATGGGAGCACATAAGTGCACTCAAATTACTTTGCAGATGGCTGACCGTTCTATAAAATACCCTCTAGGTGTTTTAGAAGACGTCCCTGTTAGGGTGGGGAAGTTTTACAGTCCTGTGGATTTTGTTGTGTTGGATATGGAGGAGGATGCCCAAATTCCTATTATTTTGGGCAGACCATTTTTGTGCACTGCAGGTGCTGTTATTGATGTCAAATCAGGATCTTTGACTTTGAGTGTTGGTGATGATACTGTCACTTTTAAACTAACCAATGCTATGAAGTCTCCTATGCTTGAAGAATCTTGTTGCAGGATAGATGTGGTAGACAAAGCTGTGATGTCTGCATTTCAGCAGATACGTGATGCTGACCCATTGGAGGTAGCATTGACTGAGAGTGACTCCTTAGGCATCGATACTGATGTTGATGCCTGTCTTGCTGATTTAGAGGGTCATGGAGCTGAACAGAAATAGGAAACTGTGATACTTGAAAGTGTATGCTCTAGTTCTACTCCTCAAGTAACTAAGGTGGAACTCAAACCACTTCCCTCTCATTTGAAGTATGCATTTTTAGATGATAAGGAAGAATGTCCTGTGATTGTCAGTACTAAACTCACAGATAGCCAATTGAAAAGCTTGCTTGCTGTGCTTCGTATACACAAGAAGGCTATTGGGTATAGTATTGATGATCTAAAGGGCATTAGTCCTGATTTTTGTATACATCGTATTAATCTTGAAGAGGATCACCACCCTTGCATTCAACCTTAGAGACGTTTGAATCCTAACATGCAAGAGGTGGTGAAGAAAGAAATCATGAAACTGTTAGATGCAAGGATCATTTATCCCATTGTTGATTCAAAGTGGGTCAGTCCTGTGCAAGTGGTTCCCGAGAAGGGGGGGACCACTGTTGTTGAAAATGAGAAAGGTGATTTGATTCCCACTAGGACTGTGACAGGGTGGCGTATGTGCATTGATTATCGCAGACTTAATAATGCCACTCTGAAGGACCATTTTCTCCTCCCCTTTATTGATCAGATGTTGGAAAGGCTAGCCAAACATAGTTATTTCTGTTATCTGGATGGATATTCTGGTTTTTTCCAAATCCCCATCCATCCAGATGATCAGGAAAAGACTACGTTTACATGTCCTTATGGCACTTTTGCATATCGCAGGATGCCATTTGGATTGTGTAACGCTCCCGCTACTTGCCAACGCTGCATGATGGCCATATTCTCTGATTTTATTGAAAATATTATGGAAGTGTTTATGGATGATTTCAGTGTTTATGGTTCTGATTTTGATGTTTGCCTGCATAATTTGTCCAAAGTGCTTAAAAGATGTGTTGAGGCAAACCTCGTGCTTAATTGGGAAAAATGTCACTTCATGGTGAATGAAGGTGTCGTTTTAGGTCACTTGATTTCTGAGCGTGGCATCCAAGTGGATAGAGCAAAGATTGAGGTGATTAAGAAACTTCCCCCTCCAATGAATGTCAAAGGAGTAAGGAGTTTTCTTGGTCATGCGGGGTTTTATCGCAGATTTATCAAAGACTTTTCAAAAATTGCGAAACCCCTCACTCAATTGTTGCTAAAGGGTGCCACGTTCGATTTTACTGATGATTGTTTGGAGTCTTTTGACAGGATAAAGACAGCTTTGATCATTGCCCCTATTATACAACCTCCAGATTGGGATCTCCCTTTCGAGATCATGTGTGATGCTAGTGATTATGCAATAGGGGCAATACTTGGTCAGCGGAAGGATAAGCTACTCCATGTGATTCACTATGCTAGCAAAACCTTGGATTCAGCCCAGGTTAATTATGCTACGACAAAGAAGGAGTTGCTAGCCATAGTCTATGCATTGGATAAATTTCGAACCTATCTTATAGGTTCGAAAGTTATAGTACACACTGATCATGCTGCTTTGAAGTACTTGATGGCCAAGAAGGAGGCCAAACCTAGACTCATCAGATGGATTCTTTTGCTGCAAGAATTCGACTTGGAAATCAAAGATAAGAAGGGCGCTGAGAATGTGGTCGCCGACCACCTTTCTAGGTTGAGGTTTGGATCCCCTTCTGACCCTCCTATAGATGACTCTTTTCCTGATGATCATTTGTTTTCTGTGTCCTCTAAAACTCCTTGGTATGTTGATTTTGCTAACTTCTCTGTTAGTGGTTCTCATCCTCCCGATCTTACATATCAGCAGCGCAAAAAGTTTTATCATGATGCTAGAATGTATTTTTGGGAGGATCCTCTCCTATATAAGAAGTGCTCCGATGGGATGTTTCGTCGTTGCATTCCTGAGTGGGAAATAGAGGGTGTTTTGCTACATTGTCATAGTATGCCTTCTAGTGGTCATCTAGGTCCCCAAGCGGCTGGTTTTAGAGTCCTACATAGTGGTTTCTATTGGCCTTCGATTTTTAAAGATGCCCGTGCCTTTTGTTTGTCTTGTGATGCTTGTCAAAGGACGGGTAATATTTCAAAAAGGCAACAGATGCCACAGAGTGGGATTTTAGAGGTCGAACCTTTTGATGTATGGGGGATTGATTTTATGGGACCCTTTCCTACCTCTTGTGGGAATAGGTATATTCTAGTGGCCGTCGACTATGTGACTAAATGGGTAGAAGCTATAGCCTCACCAACCAATGATTCCAAGGTTGTGATGAAGATGTTCAAAAAGATAATCTTTCCCCGTTTTGGTGTCCCCCATGTGGTAATTAGTGATGGAGGCTCTCACTTTCATAAGAGCACCTTCAAGGGCCTATTGTCAAAACATGGAGTCACCCACAAAGTCGGTCTTGCCTATCACCCTCAAACTAGTGGCCAAGTAGAAGTGTCTAATAGGCAAATTAAGAGGATCTTTGAGAAAGTTGTCACTAAAGCTAGAAAAGATTGGTCATTGAAACTTGATGATACTCTTTGGGCGCTCCGCACTGCTTTTAAGACTCCTTTGGGTACCACACCCTATCGACTGGTTTATGGCAAAGCTTGTCATCTACCAGTTGAGATGGAGTATCTTTCTGCGTGGGCGGTCAAAGAAATTAACCTTGATTTGACAGCTGCAGGTGAAGCACGACTTCTTCAACTCAATGAGTTGGATGAGCTCCGTTTGGATGCTTATGAGAATCACAGGCTCTCTAAAGAGCAAACGAAGAAGTTGCATGATAAGATGATAGGAAAAAGAGAGTTCAAGGTTGGCGACAAGGTTTTATTGTTCAATTCCAGGTTGAGACTGTTTCCTGGAAAGCTCAAATCTCGATGATCTGGACCATTCGAGGTGACAGAAGTGAAGGCACACGGTGCCATCGAGGTTGCCAACCAAAAAGGAGAGAAGTTTAAGGCAAATGGACAGCGTCTAAAGCTGTACCATGAAGGTGCCTTTGTTGGTTGTGTGGAGGAAATCCGCTTTGATTCCTCCCCACTTGATTCATCTACCTAGAGAGGTAATATGGTCGTGCGGGACCTTCATAAACCAGCGCTTTGCGGGAGGCAACCCGTATCTCTTAGTTAGATTTTATTTTCTTTTGTTTCGTAGTTTGTAGCATGTGAGAGAGCGTGAGGGTACTAATGTGTTCCTAGATCTTGTGTGCTTTGATGTGTAGATATGCTATTTGAAGAGAAACTTGAGCCATACTTGCCCCAAACTTGCAAAAAGGCGAGCTACTTCCTGAATAGTAGCTCGCCCGATGAGATCGGGTGGCAGATCGGGTGGATGAACAAAAGTCAAAAGTCCAAATCTGTCAAAAAGGACTCCCACCCGACGGCATCGGGCAACCATCGCCCGATCGGGCGCGAGACTTGCGTACCCGATCAAAAATAAGGCGCTCGATCGGGCGAAGTTTTTTTTTCCCAGCCACAAAGATTGAATTTCACCCGATCGGGCGACCCAGTGCCCGATCGGGCGACCCAGTGCCCGATCGGGCCTGCGACCAAAGCACCGTTTTAACACACGGTTTTCATCCTATTTTCACCACTCATTCCTCATCTTTTACAATCAACTCTCTCTCTCTCTTCACTCATCCTCAACCTCCAAACCCCAAACCTCCATTAAAACCCAATTCTTCTACCTCAAATCTCCATCCTTTCTCAACCAAACTTCATAAAATCTCTTCCTTTCCTCCTCTCACCCTCCATCTCACAAAAATTCCTTTCACAAAAATCATCTTTCCTTCCCTTTCTCCTCCCACACTCATCTTAAACCCCCATTTCTTGTGTTAAAAGAGGTTGCAAGGTTCATTTTTCACCATGGCAAGCAAATTCAGAAGGCTCATTAGAGGTGAAGGCTCGCGATATAGGCGAGAGGCAACACCACCACCACCACCACCACCACCACCACAAGTTCCACGGGATCCTCAATACCCGGAAATCATTTTCCGGGATGATGAACATCGCGAGAAGTTCTTGCGATTTAAAAAACGTGAGGTACTTCCTACCCGATTTTTAGATCTTGAGCTTTTATCTAAGTTGGGTTTAACTGATGATTTTAAGGATTTTATGAAAACTTTGGGCATGGAGGCGCTTTATAATGTGCATGTCAATACTTATCCTCCATTAGTCTATGAGTTTTTTAGCAGTTTCAGTCTGACCAAGCCCAGGGCCGGTCCGGTCACCGATGTTCATTTTAGACTACTCAACCGAGACCACACCTTCACCCTTAAGGAATTTGCGGGGGTTCTTCGGTTACAGGTACGGGGTGACTACTACCCACCCGACCACTTCAAAATGGCCGATACTTATTTTACACTGACAGGGGACACCACGCCTTTTGACATCCAGCATTGTCATTGGGCGAATTTCCATCACCCTATTTTTAGTATTTGGATCCGGTTCATGGCCCAGACTCTTTTAGGGCGGTTTGAGGGTCACTTGGTCCGGGGGGCCGAGCTAGTTGCTATAGCTAGCTTCATTGCTAAAGGCTCTAGGGAGCAATTTCATTACAACTTGGCCCACCATGTAGCTATTCAGTTCGAGCGTATCTCGAACTCGCTCCCTAGGCCAAGGGAAGATGGTAGTTGGACCTCTAGGAGGTTAGTCAACGGGGGGTTGATCACATGGTTTGCCCGGCAAATTGCCGGCTTTGACGAGACTCAGCGTACCCCCGTCCTTGGCCCTACCCTCATTGACCTCACATACCTCAACACCCTGAAAGTCCTAAATCGTCTGCCTGACCATAGATTCCAGTGGGTGATTAAAGCAAAAAAATCCATCATTCTGCCCGACCCTAGAGCCCGACTGCGGCCTCGTCAGGCGAACTACCTACTCCCCATAGAGGGAGTTGATCTTGTTGTCGCTGACCCCGAGCCCCCTCGTCGTTCCTACCACAGGCGGCCTACGCCGATCTTAGACGAGGGCGCCTCCACTTCTGCTCCTCCCCCTCATCCCCCTCACACGGACACATTTGATTTTACTTCTATGATGTCGACCCTAGGTCGCATGGAGACGGGGATGGGAAGGATGGAAGGGTTGATCAACGCGAACACCGCCACCCCAGCGGGCTATGGCACTCGCATCGATCAGCTCTATACCCGTGTAGATCAGATGGGGGGGCGGATGGATACCTTGGCCAATGACCAGAACTACGCCCTTTATCCTCTCTATGACGACTATTGCAGGCGTGGCATTATTGAGCAGACTGCTCAACACCCCTCGTGGTACCATTGGAACCCGAGTTATAGCCAGCCTGCCGGTCAGAGTGATGACATGGCAGAGGATGAGGAGGAGGAGCCTGCTCGTCAGTCCGTCTCTTTAGGAGACTTTGGTCTTGGGGGCTAGTGGTTTTGGGGGTGGTTTTGATGCAGGTACTAGCGGCTTTGGTAGAGGGGTGAGTGGTTTTTCAGGTGATCCCTCAGGTGGTGGTACTTCTAGTGGTGGCTTCTTTGGTGCCCCCACTGATGATGATATGGGCGGCTGATGCCCTTGTTCTCTCCTCTCCCTCGTTGCAATGAGGACATTGCCTCGTTCAGCTTGGGGGAGAATTTCTCACTGTGAGTCTTCTCTTTATTGCTTTCTAGTATAGTTTATTGCTTTTTAGTGTAGTTTAAAGCTTTGATAGAATAGTTTTACAGCTTTGAAAAATTGAAAAAATGAAAAAAAATATGATTGATCATGACTGGTTTGATTGCCTCCCGGTGCCCCTTGTTGTGCTGTTATTGAAAATGATTTGACTATATTTCTGGATAGCTGGGCATTTGTGATTCTGAGGTTTTGATTTGATGTTCGACTACTTTGATTTCGAGCGATTTCTGACTATGATATACTACTTTGTGTTGCATACCTGATTTGGTTAGACTGTGAGGCCCTTTTTCTAGCCTATTGGATTCATACTATTATCCAGTCTACATTTTTGGTGTGTTAGTTCCTCTCTAGCGGATTAATCTTGACTTTGACTTCATACTCATCTGATGTTTGCTGACTTGTTACATTTGCTATGATAGAGGCGTTCTTTTGACTTATTCTTGAGCCTCAGAGTTAGTTTGATACATTTTTATCCTCCTTAGCCCGGTTGAGCCTAATGACTTTGTTTCATGTTACTTAAACCCTTATTATAAGCCATGGCCTTTGTTTTGATATTATTTCCAAGCCTAGCTTGGGGGAGCTTTTGTATGGGTTGAGTTTGAAGTTGGTTTCATGGTTTGGTTTGGTTGTTGAGGAATCAAAAGTTGTATTTGTTGTGGCTTGATTGTGAGAAAAAGAAAAGAAAAGGCAAAATTAGAGTTGCGTGAATGAAGTTCAAAAAAATGAAAGAAAAATGAAATAAAAGTTCAAAAGAATTCAAAGTTCTTTCATTCACGTATGTTCATAAAGAAAAAATTCGCTTCATTGCCTATTGGGTTTGTTGTGAGTGTTCATTGAATCCTAAGAGTTGGTTTATTTTTGTGGTTATATGGTGTTGATTGGGAGTTGTTTAGGCCATCTTAGGCCTTGTTTGAATGTTCATGTTCCCCCTTTCTTGGTTCTTCCACCACATTACCCAAAAATATCCCCTACCTCTTGCCTAAGCCCCATTACAACCCGGAAAAGTCCTCTTGAGCTTGTGCCTACAATGTCTATTAGATTGATTTTGAGTCAGTTTGTCAAAGTTAAAGAGTATGTCTGCTAGTTGAGTCGACTTGATTAGGATGAGCGACATTTTACCTCCTTAAACACATGAGAGTGTGAGTGGTAAGGGACATTTATGGTCGGGTCGGTGAGTGTTCGGGCACATTATTTGCCTGCCACAAAACTGAGAGGAGTGACACCCGTTGTGAGCACCTTTTCAGGATTTGTATGCCTAGTAGTCACTTGAACTTGATGAATTGCTTGGATGATTGGTGGTTGGAAGGATTTGATTTACCGAATTTGAATTATGCCTGCTTGAACGATTCTTAGTCTTGAAAATGTTTTTTGAGCTTGAATTGTTTTATCTATGGGGTGAGGCAATCTATTCCACGATCATGTTCTATTTGCTTGAGGACAAGCAAAGGTTTAGCTTGGGGGAATTTGATATATCGATTTCTTATAGAGTTTTTCCCTTTCTTTACAAGCTAAATTGTGTGATATTGATGTTCTTAGGAGCTATCTATGCTAACTATTTCGATATAGTTGTGGTTTGTGTGTTCTATATCATTTTGCAGGTTTTAGGGAAAAACTCCCTATTTACTTGATATTCTGAGCACCACGCTGTAGCGGAAGGTTATGAGGCATCTTGGAGGTCTCGAGATGGTATTTGGACCCCATTATGAAGAAGTAAGTGTGCAAAGACTTGGCGTCTGAAGCCAAGTAGAAGCAAGGAAGACAGCAGCCTCGCCCGATCGGGTCGGGCAACGACAGCCCGATCGGGTACGAGTAAAACAGCCAAAGTTCAGATTTTCCGCCCGATCGGGTGGACTTGCCCGATCCCGTCGGGTGGACCTACACCAAGCCATTTTGCTGCATTTGCCAAGAAGTTGAAGAAAGCCTTCACCCGATGACATCGGGCGGCCACGCCCGATCGGGTGCTAGTGTTGCAGCCCCGATCGGGTGACCTTTGCCCGATCTCGTCGGGCGCTTACTAAATTGTCGCTGTTGAATAATTGTTCCCAGACCCGATCGGGCAAAGGGCCGCCCGATCGGGTGGACGACACGGGGATGCGATTTTCGTTATTTCCCCACTTTATCTTATTATTTTCTTAGGGACTATAAATACTTTTTAGGTTTTTTTTAATTGTATCTTTCATATTATTGAACATTTAGAGAGCTCTTAGCCTAGTTTATCATTGCTTTCCATTGTAGAAGAGATTCAAGTGTTACTTCAATTCAATTAAAGTTTCCGCTTTCCGTCAATTTGGTAATCGTCTTGCTTATTGCTTTATTCTTATCTCTCAATTACTTTAGTTCAATTGCTTATTTTTCAATTAGTTCATGATGCAATTCTTAGGGTTTTCAATTAGATTTTTTGTTGTCAATTCAATCATGTCTGAGTAGTTCTCTTTCTAGGGTGTTAGATAGGGAAGCCATGTTTATACCATGATTGTTATTTAGACTCCTATTGATTTCTAGGGCTTGATTAGAGTGATTGTGGTGTGGTTTGTTCTTAATTAGTGATTAATGCTAGTGACCAATTTCATTGATTGCTTGTGGTTAATAGTTGTTTGCACAGATCCGTCTTACGACTAGAGGCCTAGGACACATCAGTAGTTCTGATTACGTTAGTGAACATGCGGCGTATGTTGAACTATGAGCGTTGAGTCTTAACCATAGCTCAACACATGCTCTAATCCCTCGACTCTTGACCTAGGTTTTGATAGTTGTTGACCTTGTTTGATTGGTATAAGCATGGTGGACCGACCTAATACCCTAGGCTTTTATTCCATAGTTAAATCCTCTGTTTAATTCGTCTTTCTTAGTTTAATCATTAGTTTAATTAATTCTCCTTATTTTCATCTGAAGTAGATAGTTAATTGGATATTAATTTAGAAACCCTATCTCCCTGCGGATTCGACCCTGCTTCTACTGACTACCTTAGTTAGAGGACTATAGGTTTATCTATGAATAGGTGATACGACTAAAACCTATCACTACATCAGTATAACAATCTGGGGAAACAACTTCCTCAGAAGCCTCGAGAAAGTTTTGTATTATGCTTTAGGCTGCCTTTGGAATCTGGGATTAACAAGCTGAACTTCCAAACTATTTTTGGCTATGTTAGCTCGAATCATGTTGGTGTCATAAACTCCATATACAATTTGTCTACAGTGGTCTCCACAAAGCCGCTAATAATGTCAATACTCTTGTAAACATCAGTCCACTTATATAGTGGCCAAACCGATCTTACCAATTCAAGAACTAATTTTGAATTGACAAATTTTAATGAACCATTTATGTGCATTAGCAACTCTTATGACCCACTCCCCTTTAAGATCGCGCACCTTGAAGGGTTACAAGTTACAACCCATTGTTCAGGAACAAAAACAGGTCAATAGTTAGCCAATGGATGTTGTCAATAATTTTTAGCCAGTAAACGAGCAATGGACAGGACTTAAGGAGACTCATTTGTATCTTCATATGCTCCACATTCCACAGCGCTGTGGAGTGGTTTATTCTTATTTTCTTTAGAAAAAAAAGTTGTTCTTCATCACCACAACAAAAAAATTTCACAACTAGAAGGCGAAGTAGAAAATCACTGTTAATTTGGCAAAATATTGAATAAGTGTATATATTTATTTACCGATATAAAAAAGGAGAAAATGGTCAAAGTTAGTCAATTTTTGTAGTGATTTTTCTTTCCAAATTTACCCTTTTTGAAAATGGTCAAAGTTAGTCAATTTTTGTAGTAATTTTTCTTTCCAAATTTACCCTTTCTCTTCCATATTTTTACATTATTAAATTTTGACTAACTTTGACCATTTTCTCCATTCTTCATATAGGTATAGGATATATCCCTCCCCTCCCTTATTACTACTCTAAAATGTTAGTTATTTTCACTTACCCCTTTCCTTCGAGCTTTGATAAATAAATAACAGTTAGATGTTTGCCAAATATCTAATATCCATTAAAATATTATAAATATGTACTTTCTAGATTTTGTACTAAGGTTTTCATTGGGAAAAGAGAAAAGGTGAGACAAAGGTGGGTATTGTCCTTTTTCTATGCAACCTTACGTAGTAATTTTGATTATTCCCATAATACCCCTATATACAATTCTCATATTACCCCCGGCCCTAATCCTACCCCTATATAACAATATTATCTATATCTCCATATGCAAAAGACAAAAGAAGGAGATGGTTATTAAACTAATTGGTGAAATTTTGTGATAATTGTTATATTTCTTATTGTTACCCCTTATAATAATATTAATTTGGAATATTGTTATTTTTTGTATTAGTAATTTTTATAATGTTAATATTACCCCTTATAGTGTTGCATTAGTTTAGAACTAGTCTTATATGCACGCGATGCGTGCGGCAAAATAGTGTCAAGATTAACAAAATTGATAATATCTCTTCTCATATTAAAAGTGGTTAAATTGAAGTTGCAACCATACTATTATACCTAAAAAACTCGCATATTATTTTCCCTCATAAATAAATAGAAAATGACAACAAAAGAGTTTGAAAGGAAAGTATACAAAGGTTTGAAATACGAAAATCAAAGCGGTAAATGAAAAGCAAGAACAACAGTATATGGGTATATAATAACATTTAATACGTAATTAATTAGATTTTGACATTACACCTATCTCTTTTACCGTAAAATTTTGTATCATTTTATAAAATAAAATCAAAACTCATAATAATCATCACAGAGTTTGTTGTCCTTCTCAGTCGCTGCTTTCGACAACTGAGAGAAACATGGAAATACCAAAAGTAAGATTGAATCGTACTTATAGAAATTTAAACTCATAAATGTATGAGTCTAGAGAGGGGAGAACCATGAAATAGAGAGGAGGGGTTGTCCGAAATGCTAAATTGAAATGCTAAAAGTCCTCACCTGATGAAATCTCCCAACATTTTTGATAGAGTTGAAAAGGTCGATAGCATTACGAAAGCATATACTTCTACAACTGCAAAATCAACAAATAATTAAAGAAACTGATTGATTGTTTATTATAATGCGCCACGAAATAAGCAAATGTAAAACAAACCTGTAAAATAATTGATGGATGGAGATGAAGAACTTGCAATATTATTATTATACACAAAATAAAGAGGTCAATGCGATTGAAAGGAATACGATCGATAAAATAGATTATGCAGGTTAGATCAAACCACTAAAGTATAAAGTGGGGCTCTTTACATTCCAAACACCACCACCAACCATCAATTACCATAATGATCATATCGATGATAGCATTGGCAATTATATTTATAAATCAAGAGACAAAGTGATAAAAAAAAGGAAAGATGATCACTAATAACATGATTCTACTCTTTATTATCCACTTATGACTGGGTTTAGAGATAAGAAACATAAACTCCGACCTGCAAGGCAAACGTTAAGCATCAGTCGCCTCTATTATCTCCATTTCCATTTTCCTTCGCTCTGTAACTTGCTATCAAGGAACAAAACAAAGGGAAATGGAGTTTGAATCTGATTTCGCATTGAAATATTAATTCAAAAGACAGCCTTAAGCGACATTAATTTGACGTGAAGAAGAAAGCAGAAGAGCAGTTAGTAAAAAAATTGTTATGTGAATGAAAGTTTCTTGATTGTAGGTGTTTATGGGTGTTCTTGTTAGTAGATGTAAAAGTGGGGGTTTAATATTTGATTTCCCTGTTTTTACGTTGTAATATTGGTTATTCAATTTTTTTTAAATTTTTTAATTTTTTTGTGTTGGCATTTTTCTATTTTTACGTGGTTGATTACTTGTTTTTTCATTTTTTTTTGTTTTTCATTTTTTGGTGTTGGTTGGTTAGTTAGTAGTGGTAAAAATGGGGGGAGGTTTAATTTTTGCTTTTCCTATTCTTACGTGATAATGTTTTTAAGTTTTTTCACTTTTTTGTATTTTTGTGTTGGTAGTGGTGTTAAGTTGGTTAAAGTATTTTTTTCTTTTTTTTTATTTTTCTATTTTTGGTGTCCCCCTAGTGTTCCTTTATATAGTAGAGATAATGGCCTTGTAGTGAGATAAATTGTTTCTTTTTCCAATTATCGGTGTTGTCTTAGTGGACATTAATGAGATCTAAGTTAGTTACCTAAATAACTCCCTTTTTATCTATAAAATAAACAACTTAAATAATTCAATAACTCAAATAAAATTTATTAATTATTTCAAAGGAGTTTTATAAATCAAAGTTTATGGCTTTCAAACTATTTATAAAAATCATTTTAAGTACTTAAAGATTACTTTAACTTTTAATCCATTAACTCAAACAATTATTCCAAATATAGAAAACTAACTTTATTTATAAACATAAGAAATATGTTTAAGTCATAAAAGACTAAGTAAAAAATTATTAAGTAACCAATTAAATTTTAAGAGTAAGGAAATCCCCTTTTTTATTTTTAAGAAAACGTAATAAAGGAGGGGGGTGTTTACAGATTCAATGAATAGTTTGCAAAACAGAAAGGAAAACAAAGAGAGGAAGGGGAAACAGAGGTGGACGAGCAAGGGGAAGAGAAGGAGGCTTGCGCTGATGGTTGTGGTTCGACTCATGTGGACGGTTGGGCGGAAAGGGGAGGGGGATTGAGGTCGCATTTCAGGCGAGGGCGAAGGTGGGGTGAGGCTGAGCGTGGGTTCAGGGTTGCAACGGCCGTACAAAGACAGAGCAGGGAGCAGGGGAAAAGGTTGGTGGTGTGTGGGTTTTTGTTTGGTTGCGAGGCAGCAGCAGTGTGAGTGGTTGTCAGTTGTAAGCTCGTTATGCAATATATATAGTCATATATAGTTAACTTACATTTGTTAATTCTTACTCCCAAGGAGGCCCTAAAATATTTAGGACATGTTTCGGTTCCGGGCCCCGGGATGTGGCAGGGGCGTGAGTAATAGTCCACGTAAACGGGTAAATCGGACAATTTCGAGCATGGTGATTTTTTTGACGGGGGCCTTCTAGGGGGTCCCAATAGGGATAATGCAAATTTTGGGGGGCTTTTGGCCCTGCATTCCTCGAAATGGCATCTCTAGTCGTTTATCGATATTGGTCGGAATTGCGAAAATGGGATAGAAAGGCATCCGGTGCCCATTTTTGGGCAAGTTAAGGTTCCGAAGGGCCTCATACAGCCCAAGGAGGCCCTAAAAAATTAAGGGCATGTTGCGGTTCCGGGCCACGGGACGTGAGTAGTAGTCCATGTAAACGGGTAAATCGGACTATTTCGAGCATGGTAATTTTTTTGACGGGGGCCCTTCTAGGGGGTCCCAATAGGGATAATGCAAATTTTGGGGGGCTTTTGGCCCCTGCATTGCCTCGAAATGGCCTCCCTAGTCGTTTATCGATATTGGTCGGAATTACGGAGATGGGATAGAAAGGCATCCGGTGCCCAGTTTTGGGGCAAGTTAAGGTTCCGAAGGGCCTCATACGGCCCAAGGAGGCTCTAAAAAAATTTAGGGGCAAATTTCGATACCGGCCCCCGGGACGTTGCCGGGCGTGAGTTATTCGTCCAAGAAAACGGGTAAATCGGACAATTTCGAGCAGAGTGATTTTTTTTGACGGGGTGCTTTCCGAGGGTCTCAATAGAGATAATGCAAATTTTACGAGGCTTCTGGCCCTGCATTGCCTCGAAATGGCCTCACTAGTCGTTTATCTGTATTGGTCGGAATTACGGAGATGGGATTGGAAGGCATCTGGTGCCCAGGTTTGGGGCAAGTTAAGGTTCCGAAGGGCCTCAAATGGCCCAAGCAGACCCTAAAAAATTTAGGGCATGTTTGGATTCCGGGCCCCTGGGATGTGGCCGGGGAGTGAGTAATAGTCCACCGAAAACGGGTAAATCAGACTATTTCGAGTACAAATTTTAAAAATTTTAAAAATAGATTATTTCACGTTTTCAGGTTAGACCCGGTTTTTTCAGGGTCTTGGACGAGACCGAACCCGAAATAAGAAATCTCAATATTTTGCTGACCGAAGACTGGACCTGAATTTTCGGTCCGGTCCGGTCACAATGTTAGAGTATTATGTTATTGGGCCTCGACTCAGGACTTTTTTATTTTTCTGTTTTAGGTATTATGAGAAGTGTTACAAGACTCGTGTGGAGAAAACTATGGTTGTGATCGATAATGATGCCATTTGAGCAAGTTACTCACTAATTAATTTGGGAAGTAATGCTATACATTTATGTTTGGAGGAGACGAATGATAAGGTAATTTCTCTATTGAGGAAATGTAGATATCGAGTTGTATTACAAGCGAAATTTTATTGTGGGCCTATAAACCAGAGACTTGATCGAGGATGTTTCCGCTGCTCTTTATGGGATTATGATTAATTATTTTTCATTTATGGTTAATTGGGATTTATTAAGGACCTCGAATTTCGGAGCGTTATAGTTCCACAACCCACTAAATGATAGTTTTAACCTTTTTAGTGGGTTTTGACTATTAAATTAAAGTAATTAAAAATGGGCTGAATAAATGTAAGCCAAATTAATTACTTGACCTTCAAATATGTATCGAGTCAATAATTTGACCTTTGACCTTTATATTATATCGTGACACTATAATAAAATTGAAGTGTCTACAACTATATATGGAATCTGAACCCTATTCATATTGTAGTAACTTGGTTTGTCTTTAATTTTTATATATAACGAAGAAGATATCCGTGCATAGTAGCGTACGGGTGTTAAAAAAAACGACCCGCCTGATCCGACCTACACTTTTCCTTATGTAAAAGTTAACATGAAATAACATGGGTCGTGCGCTGTGCTAAGCAGAAATGGGAGGAATCTGAGACAAGTTAAGTGTAAGACGTTATGTTCCTAAACCAGTTGAAAACTAGTATTAAATGCACGCGATGCGTGCCAAATCATATAAAAAGGAAAGTAGAAAAGAATATTCAATAATTTGTTTAAGATGTATTTTTCAAAATAAAATAGTTAGTTATAAAGAGGAACTTTTTCCATTTAATTAGGACTTAACAAAAAGAATAATGTGGATTTTTGGCGTCCCCCACCTCTTCACTTATAGAATAGAGATAAAAAGAAATGATCAACATTTTTTTGGAAGTAAAAAATGATCAACATATTTAAATAATTAAATATCACAAATTATTACCGTACGTAACTAAAGTTAAATTTAATTTCTTGTTTGATGTAATAACATGGTTATCGAATTTTAAGACATGATTTTAAAAGGTTTATTTGTTATATACTACTCCATGGTCTCCATCCATCCGTGTTATTAAGATATGATTAAGGGCCTGTTCTGTTTAGCTTATTTTTAGTTCAGTTCAGTTCAGGTCTAATAAGTTCAGTTCAGTTCAGTTCAGTTCAGTTCAGCTCCAATAAGTTCAGTTTAGTTCAGCTTCATTTATTATTTAACCATTTTGTTTAATGTATTATTATTGGTCTAATTTATTTTACTTATTATTATTATTATATTATTAATGTTATTATTATTATTATTATTATTATTATTATTATTATTTATATATATTATTTTTGTTATTATATCTTTACTCATTACTATTACTATTATTATTATGGCTGAGCAAGGTTTGAGTTGGTGCGCGGTTTAACCAATCAAATTTCATGTCAATACGAGTATTCTAATTTGCAATTGTTGTTTTATTTTAATTACCGACTAAATATTCACTATTACATTATACAAGTAAGCTACAGAAAGCTAGAAGATATGAAAAAATTACAAAGTTGCTAAAAATATTGCAGTACTATTTATGGTACAACGTTGTCGTTACGTTGCATATTAAAGATACTAATAATACTGCAGTATTCTAATTTGGTGTATCTCTATCACAGACCAACCCACCACAAATCGTGGTTTGGTTAGAAGCACACATTAACCCATGCTTTAAGCTAATTATTATTATAATGGTAATATTAATTTACTTCTTAGACATTATTGTTATTATAGCATCATCATCAAGTATTAATATATTAATACTAATAGTAATTACTCATTACTAATAATAATAATAATTATTATTTTTAAAATTAATTTCTCTTATTATTATTATTATTATTTATTTATAACTATCATTTAATAACATTAAAAATAATATTATCATTATTCATTTGATATTATTCTAAATTATTATTTGAACTATTAGTACTTAGAATTATTATTACTTATTATTTAATATTCATAATAATAATTATTTAATTATTATTTGTATATTTATTGCAATTTAATTCAACAATTCAGTTCAGTTCAGCTCCAATACGTTCAGTTCAGTTCAGTTCCAATAAGTTCAGTTCAGTTGAGTTGAGTTCAGTTCAGCTCTAATAAATTCAGTTCAGCTCCAATAAGTTCAGTTCAACTCCAATAAGTTCAGTTCAGTTCAGCTCTAATAAATTCAGTTCAGTTCAGTTCAGCTCTAATAAATTCAGTTCAGTTCAGCTAGAATTAGCCGAAGAGAACAGGCCCTAACTGTCAAATGTGTCAATACTTAGCCTTCGGAAAAATTGGTTAAATACCTTAAATTTTTCCTTAAAAATAGGGAACCCAAATCCTATTGTGAGTGGAATAGTGTTTTTATGTTTTAGGATAAAAATATTCCTTTCCCCATACATATATATATATAAGCCCGGTCAATTGTGATTATGATTGCGTTGTCTAACATTAACTGGTAATTGTCTCCCAAAGTTGTTGGCTTTCCTCTTCATTCTTCTTCCCTTTTTCCTATAAACCAGTTCTCTGTTCTCAGTATTGCTACACTGTTGTTTCGAAACCCAATTGAAACTGAAAGGTAATCAATTAATTTTAGATATTATCTTTTTATCTTCATGTATATTAGGGTTTCTTCTTTTCGTGATTGTGATTGAGTTTTCGCCTTAATATTTGTATGAGATTTCGAATTTGGTTTTGCGTGTCTGTGTTGATTGGTTTGTTTTTGAACTATAGCATGTCCTGATCCTGAATTTTGAGTAATAGCTTGCTGCAATTCAGTTTCTGTTTTGATTCATTGAACATAGTTGAATTTCGAATTCTAATTATCTGAAGCATTGCAATTCATATCTTAATTAACCTCAAATTTATGACCGCTTTCATGCTCTGTTTTCGTATATCATACTTATGATTCACTCGGTTTCTCTCTCTTTTGAATATTTGAATTTCTGTCAGGGTCGAATATAATCAAACCCATATATGAAAATAAGGTGTAGATTTTACAAAATAAAATCAACTCTTTCTTCTGTTAAAGACATGTATTTTTCTTTCATACATTATTCTGGTATTTTCATCCATATAAAAAAACTACTAAGTATGTCATTTTATAGAAATACATTTCATGGTTGCTATTTTAAGTTCTTGGGGGGAATTAGTAACCACCATTTTTTTTAAAATTCCTGTTGCAGATGGCAGAGATTGCTCCGTCTAAACTTGAGGAACTTTTGAAGTGCAATTCTGATGATGTTCTATATAAGATATGTCCGACTCGTGGTGGTCGGAAGAAGGTGTCTATCTCAAAACTTAACAAGAAGCTTGTTGGATTGTATTTGTGTTCTCGAGGAAGTCTTATTCCAACTCTACATAAGGTGTCTAAGCAGTGTAAGACTCGAGGAAACTAGTTTGAGATTGTGGTAGTTTACTTGCCCTTCTTGTACCGTCTTGACCCGAAAGAATACCAGGAGAAAATAGATAGGAAGTTGTGGAAGCGTAAGGTATCCTGCTGGCGTTTTCCCTTCAACAATTCTGTGAGCCGCAGTTTCAGACGACTCACTTGCTGTTATCCCGATGACCGTCTACTAGTGGTGGGACCCCATGGTGAATTTGTTGATCTGTATGGAGGCGATATTATGAGCATTTGCGGGATTGATGCATATCCGTTCACTAGGGAGGGCCTTGTCCAAAAGAAGGTGAACAAGCTAAGGGCACTAACCTTGGAGTCGTTGTTGGTTTATGGATCACGAGATTATGTTCTAAAAGGTAATGATAGGATTAATGTGGCAGAACTCCGCGGCAGGACTATATTCATTTATTTTGACTCATTCAATAACATTGATATCAAAGGTTCGGATCGTGAACAAGTAATATCATGGTATCATGTGATTAAGGCTAAGGATCCTTATTTTGAAGTGGTATCTATTCCCTTGAAGAAACCTGAAGGAGCAGCAGAAAGTGATTTAGTCTCTAGTGAGGAGAAGCTATCTGCAATCCCATGGTTGATATGCCCTTTTCATCCTGATCACTTAGCTACTGTTGAGATATCTCTTGGGGGCGACGAAGGTGAATCCCTTCTTGGATTTGGGATAGATGGTAGGCCTCGCCACACTCATACCAGAATCTCTTGTAACTACTCTAGGACCTAATGCCTTTCCATTGGAAGATAATCTACGCCAGGATATTATTGAACAATATAGTGCTCATGAATTCATGTGTGATATGAAGTAACACAGAGTTGTCTAATGCTACTTGAGTTTCCTTTGAAATTTGTTCTACTAGTATAAATTTCACTTTTTTTTTTTTTTAATAAAGGTAAGGAAAAAGAAAGGATGGTTAGGAGACCCTCCGCTCGAGGGGGAATTCCTAACACATCATTACAAAGTATTTTAGCCAATTGGGAACCATGCCAATCCGTAATACAAATAGAATCTACAGCTAGATGTCCCGCGTTAGCAATCCAGTCAGCTGGCCTCTTTTACTCTCTCAGTTACAACGTTTTCCAACGTTCTTAGGACAATCTCAATGCCTTTTAGTCTCTCAGTTACAACGTTTTCCAACGTTCTTAGGACAATCTCAATGCCTATAGGTCCCGTCTCAACAGAATGCTTTTTCATGGAAGAAACATTATGACTCTTACATAATATACGAAAAACTTGATAGAGCTATATGCAATCAGGATTTCCTTGATTGCTTTCCAAATACAAGTGTAAATTATGGCTCTTTCACGGTTTCCGACCATGCTCCTTTAATTTGCGATACACATACAAACCCGCAAAGACCTCCCCCCCAGTTCCGATTTCAACAGGCTTGGGCCTTGGACCAGGAGGTTTTTGATATTATAAACAAACTTTGGAGCATTAAGGCAAAAGGCTCACGATTCTTTAGAGTACAAGCTCGATTAAAAGAAATAAAGAGTAGTATTAAAGTTTGGTCAAGAAAGAAGTACCAACATACTTCCAACAAACTCATTCAGAATATAGCTAAGATTCAAGAGGTGGAAGAAAGATTATGGAACCAACCTTTTAACCCTATATTGGTTGAACACCTAAAACGTCTAGTCACTCAGAGGGAAAAGATCCTACTTTTCAATCAATCCCATTGGGGAATGAAAGCCAAAAAGGAATGGTTATCCCAAGGTGATAGAAACACAAGGTTCTTTCACAATAAGATGAAACAAAAGATCTCCCTTAATACTATCCACAAATTATGGGATGAAGATGATATATGGATTGACACTATAGAAGGTATCAAAGACCTTTTGAAAAATGCGTTCAAAAAGAACTACACCTCCGCAAAAACAATGCCTACAAGCACAACTTTTGAGAACTTGGTACCCATTGTCTCTGACCAAGATTCACAAAACCTTATGGCCAGGGTCTCTGAGGAAGAGATTAAGGAAATCTTCTTTGATATGAACCCACACAAAGCACCAGGATCCGATGGGTTTGGCTCTGGGTTCTATCAAAAGTACTGGACTATAATTAAGAAAGATATCTGCCTGGCAATAGCAAGCTTCTTTGAACATGGCCAACTCCCACCTTCCATAAATCACACCATCATTACACTCATGCCAAAAGTCCCAAATCCGGAAAAACCAAACCATTTTAGGCCAATCAGCCTTATAAACACAATCTATAAGGCCATTTCGAAAATCATAGTGTCACGAATTCAACCAATTCTAGATAAAATCATAAGTTTGTACCAAAATGCCTTTACTAAAGGTCGTTCTATTCACGACAATGTACTTATCGTCCAAGAGGTCCTTAATACTTTTCACAAGTCTAGCAGCAAAATGGGGTGGTGCGCCCTAAAGCTGGACATGGAAAAGGCATATGACAGAATAGAGTGGAATTATCTATGGGGATGTTTGTCTCACCTAGGCTTTCCCCACAAATGGATCGAACTCGTCAAGCAATGTGTCACTACAGTTTCTTACTCTGTAAAGGTGAATGGGTACACCACAAGTTGGTTTACGCCAACTAGAGGTCTAAGACAAGGTGTCCCCTTGTCTCCTTACCTTTTCATTATTTGTATGGAAGGGTTCATCAGACAACTGAATGCTTCAGCAATCTCAAGGAATAGTGGTGTGGGGTTTCAGATCAGCCCACACACCAGTAAAATCCCCTGTCTCCTTTTTGCAGATGAAAGTCTTCTCTTCTGCAAAGCCTCTAAGACTGGTTGCACCAATCTCAAGAATATTATAGATGCTTTCTGTCAGAGCTCAGGCCAACTAGTCAACTTTCATAAGTCGGCAATCATCTTTTCAAAGCATGTTCCTAATGCACGAAAACACAGCTTAGCTAGCCACTTTAACATGTCACCTAAGGCTTGCCTAGGACGCTACTTGGGCATCAATTTCAGCTCCTTTCGTCCTATTAAGGCTGACCTGGCCCTTTTACTGTCCAAAACGACCAAAGAGTCAAATCTTGGGAAGCAGGGTTGTTATCCAAAGCAGGTAGACATACCCTTACTCAAACGAACCTAGAAGCAATACCAAACTATGCGTGTTCAGCAACCTTACTACAAGTAAGGACTGCGTCCACCATCGACTCTATTCACAGGAAATTCTTCTGGAACCAAGGCCCAGGCAAAGAGGGTATTCCTATGATTGCTTGGGATAGAGTTTGTACACCTAAAAACCTTGGTGGTCTAGGCCTAAGGAAAACCCTTCCCCTAAACCAGGCTTTCCTTGCCAAGTTAGCCTGGAAGGTGTTGACTGATCCAAGTAACCTATGGGCCAACATTGCGCAACAAAAGTACCTTAAAAATACTACCTTCTTTGAGTACATTCCAAAGCCGTCTCACTCTTCCATTTGGCGGAAAGTAATGGAGCAGAGGGATCTGATAAGACGAGGCATCCGCTGGAAAATAGCCAATGGGTCCAAAATCTTCTTTTGGCTAGACAACTGGCTAACTAGCAAGTCTCTGTTAGAAATTCTAGAGCCAGATCCTCATATGATCAACACCAATCTCAAACTTGCAGAATTCATAACCGAGGAAAGAACATGGGATCTAGCCAAGCTGAAATCTATCCTACCTGACAACCTAATGGCAAACGTACAGGGTATTCCACTTCCGAAAAACATAGATGCAGATACTCCAATTTGGGGTTTGTCATCCCATGGGGATTTCACAATCAAATCAGCAAACTGGTTGGCGCACAATATTAACCCCGAAACCTCAAAATGGGAATTCGGAGCTATTTGGAAACTACAAATTCCACCAAAGCTACAGATATTCATATGGCAAACTTTAAACAATGGAATTAGCGTTCGAGCCACTCTTCACAAAAGACATATACTTCCATTTCAGAATTGTCCAGTTTGCAACTCTGACAGCTCGGAGACAATTGAACTTCTCTTCCTAGCTTGTCCGAGCATATATGCCATATGGTCTCTACCTCAAGTGAAAGAGTGGTTAGGCTGCTATATCAGCAGTCCTAATGTACTTGCCTTATACCGTCAACACTTACAAGATAAGAGCAGAGCTGCCAAACTCTCTTTCTTATTATGGAGTGTATGGAAGGAAAGGAACGACTTGATCTTCAGTAATACCAAGGTAAATATCCATAGAATCTACCATCGTGCAAGAAAATACGCTTATGAATGGCGACTCCGAACTCACTATGATGATTTCGCCTTGAATCCTTCCAATTACGATTCCCCCTTCCCCCCATATTCGGCGGCAACAACAAACTCAACCCATACAATCCAAGTAGCTTGGACACCTCCACCTCCTGGTACTCTCAAGCTTAATTTCGACGGGTCGGTCAAAAACAACTTAGCAGCTGCGGGTTACATCATTAGAGATCACGAGGGCAAAGTTATAGCAGCCGAGTCTTTCAACTTAGGAGTATCTTCTGTTGTAATTGTAGAAGCAACGGCACTTCATAGGGGTGTTTTTCAAGCAACAAAACACCCATGTTCTAAGTTAATTGTAGAGGGTGACAACCTCCTAGTTATCAACGCGACAAATGGCAAATGTATCACCCCATGGCAGATAGACAATATCATTGAGGATACTAAGCTCAATCTAGGAGCTTTTGAAGAGTTCAAGATAGAGCATGTCTACAGAGTATAAATTTCACTTGATTGTTCATAGAATTGTCTAATACTTCTAGAGCTTCCTTTCGTATTTGTTCATGATTTTATTCCCTTGATTAAGTTATAACTGATGTGGGATACATTTGAAGACTATGTCTTCTTTTAGGTTCACTTAGATTTTATTCCTAATTTAATTTCACTTCAGAATTTTACTTCATGTTTATACGTGATCATAAGGACTATATATATTGTTACCCTTTATTTTTTTTAGTATTGTTTGGGTACGAGGTACAACGTTAGTCTATCCATTGGAACTTTGGCAAGAAAATATCTTAGCTGTCGCTTAACCTTGTGTACAATGTCTATTATCTTACTTTTACGTTGAGAAGTGCAACTGGCCAAACTCCAAAGAGAGACATGGTTTCAATTCTAATCGTGTTCTTCCTCCAGGCACTCCCTTTAACCCCCCTGGCCCCTACCAGTAGGAGCCCTTTCTCCTTTACATAAAGAAAAAATTAGCTTTTTTAGTTAAACTAGTTCTGAAGGGGCGCGACGTTGTTCGGGTTCCCTTCTTAGGTTAGTTGTATTAATATTAAAACATGATTATGGATTATAAAATTTTAATATATTAAAGGATAGTTATATATCTTTAAATTTTTTTTATTCTTCTATTACTTGTGATTATTAAATTCAGCTAGCCTATAGACAGGGTCTGTTCTTTTCAACTTTTTTTTGATTTCTAGAACCTATTTTAACTTATCTCTATACTATAAGGGAAGAGGAGGGGTGGACACCAAAATTAAGAAAAGAAAAAAAATAAATAAAATGAATTAAGGAAGTTATTAAGTGTAATTAAGTTTCATTTCCAAACTTAACTATCATATTTTTAGTAAAAGATGGTTAAAACTTTAAAGTAAAATATCTTAAAATTTACAAAGTTAAAATAATTTTAAAAAATATCAATTGTTATATTTTCTCGAGATCTATAAATAGACACTCACTTTGCTAAATATCAATTGTTATATTTTCTCGAGATCTATAAATAGACACTCACTTTGCTATATTTTTATATACTTTTGAATTTTTTTATTTTCAAATACATGAGTAATTGATTGTTCATGAGTGAAGGTGTATTTAATCAAATTAATCATGAAACATGATACGATGTTTTAGGATGAGTGAGAAAGTGGTGGAGGGAGAGTGATGAAGTAATCTTTTTTTACTCAAAGTTTGCTTTTGTTTTCTCTTTCTAAGAGCGGTCTGATCCCCTTTCCCTTTATATAAAGAAGTAGCTTCTTTGCTTTTGAGTAAAGGTCTTCATAACGAGCTTATCTGTATCCAAAATGAAATTCCAATTGTTTGATCCAAACGTATAGTAAAATTATGACGTTATTGTCCTCTTTTTCCTTCGTTTGTGCATATGGATTGAATGTCAATAATGTCTATTTTTCTATTTCTTACGTCATGTTGCCAATTCATTTTTCGAAAACATAAGTGTGTAAGCGTCGTCATCGCCACATCGTTGAAACTGGTCTCTCTCTTCTCTCTCATGCCTCTCTTCCCCTCTCCTTTTGGTCTCTTGCCTTCTCCACGGCGGTGTATCTTATCAATCGTCTTCCTACCTCCACTCTCTCCAATGCATCTCCCTATCTCACTCTATTTCGCAAAGAGCCCAATTATCACAAACTACGCAGTTTTGGTTGTCTCTGTTATCCTTGGCTACGACCCTATGCCAAACACAAACTCTCTCCCAAGTCCATCGCCTGTATCTTCATGGGCTACTCCGCCACTCAAAGCGCCTATCACTGTGTTGATCCCATCACCAACAAAATCTACACTTCGCGTCATGTCTGCTTTGTAGAACATGATTTTCCTTATTCACGACTCGCCGTTGACAACCAGCCCACAGCTTCCCCCTCTCACGTTGACTCTTGGAGCCCTATTCAGCTCCCTATTTCTCCACCTCCTTCGCCCTCTCTCCCTTCACACAACTCTACCATCTCTCCTGCTCCATCATCTAGCACACCACCCTCTCCCTCCCCCTCCTCTTGTCACTCACCCTCCAAACTCTCGTCCTCCACGTCCCCCCGCAACCCTCCCTCTCCGCGCACTATCATCACTCGTCACCTAGCTCGCCAACAACCTCCACCTCCTTCACCCCCTCCTCCTCCTCCACCCCATATCGCTCAGTCATCACTCGACTCACAAACAACATTCGCAAACCCGTCACCAAAATGAACCTTCATGCTCAACTTCTCGACCCTTCCATAGAACCAAAAACCGTAGCTCAAGCACTCAAACACCCTCTCTGGCGTGCTGCCATGGATGATGCATTCCAAGCTCTTATCCAAAACTCCACTTGGACACTTGTTCCTCCTTCCCTCTCTCAAAATGTTGTTGGGTGCAAATGGGTTTTTCGCGTCAAGCGAAACCCGGATGGCACCATCCAGCGCTACAAGGCCCGCCTAGTAGCCAAGGGTTTTCACCAACGTCCCGGGTTAGACTATCAAGAAACCTTCAGTCCTGTTGTCAAACCCGCGACTATCTGACTCATACTCTCTCTTGCTGTCACACGCAAATGGTCCTTACGCCAACTAGACATTAACAATGCCTTTCTTCAAGGTACTCTCTCTGAAGATGTCTACATGGCCCAACCACCCGGCTTTTCCGACTCCACCCATCCTACTCATATCTGCAAACTATCTAAAGCCATCTACGGTCTAAAACAAGCGCCTCGCTCTTGGTACCGTGAGCTACGCAAATTCCTCCTTCAAATCGGGTTTCACAACTCGGTTGCCGACTCATCACTCTTTATTCTCAATTCTCACTCTTCCATAACCTATCTCCTTGTCTATGTTGATGATATCATTGTCACAAGTAATGATGACCCTCACCTTCACTCCTTCATCCATCTCCTTGCCTCACGCTTCTCACTTAAAGACCTAGGCACACTCTCCTACTTCTTAGGTGTGGAGGTTCTTCCCCATCCTCAAGGCCTTCTACTAAGCCAACAAAAATATATCACTGACTTGTTATGCAGGGATAATATGCAGGAAGCAAAGGACGTCACTACACCTATGGCCACTCATCCTCCCTTTACTCTTGTCGGCACATCCCTTGAGGACCCAAGCACCTATCGAGCTCTCGTTGGTAGCCTACAATATCTCAACCTTACGCGGCCCGATGTTGCTTATGCCGTCAATAAACTGTCTCAGTATATGCACGCTCCAACAGATGATCATTGGCAGGCGCTTAAACGTCTTCTACGCTACTTGGGTGGCACTCTCGACAAGGGTCTTATCATCCACCACAACTCCCCTCTCAGTATACACTCCTTTTCTGACTCCGACTGGGCTCGTGATCGCGACGACTACATATCTACCACAAGTTACTTGGTCTACTTTGGCAAAAATTTAATCTCATGGTGTTCACGCAAGCAAAGAACTCGTGCACGCTCCTCCACCGAGGCTGAATACCGCGCAGTCGCTGCTACTACAGCTGAAGTCCTCTTTCTCTCCAATCTCTGCTCGGAACTTGGTATCACCTTCTCTACAACACCCGTGATCTACTGCGACAATGCTGGCGCGACCTACGTTGCCGCCAATCCAGTCTTCCATTCCAAAATGAAGCACTTGGGTTTAGACTATCATTTCGTGCGTGAAAATGTCCAAAATGGCACCCTTAGAGTATCGTACATTTCCAACACCGATCAGCTTGCCGATGTTCTCACAAAGCCACTCGCACGAACACCGTTCACTTCCTTAATTGACAGAATCGGTATTTCCCGCCGGCCGACCGATTTGCGGGGGCGTGATAAGGCTATAACCGCCCACTAGATCTTCTCCATAGATATCTCATGTGTATCTTAGCTTAATTATCTTTTAGTATATATTTAATTAGTAAATACTTGTATACTTATCTTATCTTGGTTAGTTAGCTGTACTTCTATCTTTTAGCTAGAATCTCTCCTTTAGTTTAGGTTTACGTTGTGATCTTGTATACCTATATATATGTGTTTCAATCATTAATATAATTCAAGCTTTTGCATATACAATCTCTACATGTTCTTTGTGAATAGGTGTCAGTGCTACTGTGCTACCTTTCATAATGCCCCCATTCCTCAGTTGTTCACTTTTGAACTGATTTGACAAAACTAGGTAGCAAATTTGCATAACCTGTTCCGCCAATGAAAGTATCCTGGGTTCCTGACTCTCCATGGATTCGCCTGTGTAAGCTTCGGCTAAAGTTGCGAATTAGGTCACAATGGTATGGGGCCTATGGGCACAAGTCTCATAATCTCTATATTATCTTATGATAACTTAATGCTGAATTTGTGCAAAAAGATTGTTTTCTAAAAGATGGACATCCTAGTCAGTTTGTTTTGACAGGGTGCAATGCAGGAAACTTTAGTTATGTAATTCTAGAGCAGTTATTAGATGAAGAAAGATTATAGTTGTATATCTGCTGTCCTGTCTCACGTTTTTTTGAAGAATTGTGAGGATGCTTGATGTGGATTCTCTAGCTGAGAATGAAAATCCATCTCTAACCCATATGAAGATGAAACCATCCAACAATTCACATTGCCTGAGCGTTAACCGTTTCCCTTGTTTTGACACCTGATTATTACATGTTACTATCCCCTAGTTGTTTAATCCGAAAAGTTGCATAGCCATAGACAGGGAGATATTGTTGTGTTTGTAATTCTACTATCACATAGGTACCTGGTAGTAATTATCTTTTTGAACATTTATCGCATCCTGGCCCAGATGTCGTCTTAACCAAATCTGTCCTCCAACATCAGGTTGCACGCATGCTTACCGTAAAGAGAGAAAGAGAGATAGAGCAAGGAATTGGGAAGAGATTGTCAAGGAAGCTTGACAAGGAGTGGAAGAGAAGCATTGTTGTCAGGCCACCTCCTTCACTCAACAAGTTACAAGAAAAGGCAGCTGCACAGGCTGTTAATACATCCTGAGCTAATTAATATCTGTTAGTAATGTATTCATATAAAATATTGTTTCTCTAGCTGTTTTGGACAAATTTCGTCGAGCACTCAACTTGTCAATAGAAAAGGGGGTCAACGATTAAATGATAAAATGACAGTAAAATAGTAAAAAAGATGATGAAAAATGAGGAAATAATGGAGGATGTCACCGTAGCTAAGAAATAGAATTGAGATGATGAACTGACTAACTGCTTTGGTCGATGGTCGGGCCGACAGATTGAAAATGGTCCGTCTACTAGGACGACGTCAAGGTGGTCCGTCGGGACGACGTCTTGGAGGACGACAGTGTCCGACGTCGACGGGTCGGAGGCGTCGGACGTCGACGGGGACGTCGATGGGTCGGAGGTGTCGGACGTCGATGGGTCGGAGGTGTCGGACGTCGACGGGTCGGAGACGTCGGACGTCGACGGGTGAAACAAGTTGGAAATTAACGAAGGAAAACAAATAAAATATAATGTGAAAAACGAATCATAGAAAAAGAATAAGAAAGAGTGAATAATAATGAAGTGAGTACATAGAAGTTTTAGAGTGTGAGAGAGTGAATGAATGAATAAACTAAGGATTACATCTCCTTTTATAGGCACCTAAAGTAGCCGTTAGGATGTTGAGGAAATATCTGATCAACAACCTCCTTGTTATGTGGGACGTTGACTGGTTGGATGTCGACATCCTGGACTTAGTCAAGTTGCTGGACTGCTGACACCCTGCAGACTTGGTCTTTGTTTGTTGAGAAGATCATGCAACTACCTCCTCATCTTGTGGATGTTTGACTGACTAGCTGCTGGGATGTTGGACTTAGTCAGTTTGACATGTTCTGAGATGTCAAGACGGACTGCTGAGGTGTCACAGATCTGGGTGTCGGTTGAAGTGTCATGTCATCAATCCATGCTTCTTCTTATGCTCCTTTCATAGCTCGCCACGTAGCCAACATGGTAAAGGGTAAATTTTACCCCACAACACTAGCTATGCATCATGCATGGTAGGAGTTTGATTTCAGTATCTTAAATGTTTATTTTGTATCAGACTATCCATGTGTAAATTTTGGTATTCCTTTTTCCCCTTGCTTCTCATTCCTCTTACTGGTTAAAATCCGAAACTTCATAGACATAATCTGCTGTAGTGTGTGCAAGCAGCCAAGCAGGCATTTCTCTAGTTGGATTTTTGTGCCTCAGAGTTAATTTGTTGAATTATTTTTCCTCTTAGTCCTGCTGATCCTAATGGTTGTTTGATAAAACTGAGCCACATTATTTATCTTTAGCCTTTACATTGATTATTGTCCCAAGCCTAGTTTGGGGCCTGGGGGTGCATTGGTGAGGTTGATTTTGTAGTGTTCGGTCGATTTCAGGGATGAGTTGGAAATAATACAATTTTGGTCCAAAGAGTTCAAAGAAAAGAAAAGAAAAAGAAAGAAAAAAGTTTTAGTTGGTAGTTCAGAGAAAAAGTGGAAAAAGTATGAAAATTTTGGAAAATTTTCTATGTTCTTCATGCACATTACATTGAAGAAATTGTGAGAAATTGTGCTATAAAGGAATGGTTTATGGATGGTTTACGAGATCCTAATACTGTTCTTTTGGACTGCATTAATTGAAAAATATTTTAATTCAATTTACCTCCATTAATTTCAGTTCAGCTTATCTTAGTTCAGTTTAGTTCAATTCAACTTCATTTAGTAAAAAGAAACTACAACCTAAGTACCGCAGAGCCTAAGGGTTCTTTCTTTTCAACTTATTTTTAGTCCTTATAAGTTCTAATAAGGTCTAATAAGATCTAATAAGGTCAAATAAGGCCTAATAAGGTTTTATCTAATAAGGTCGAATAAGGTTTTATCTAATAAGGCCAAAAAAGGTCGAATAAGATCGTGAGGTCAAATAAGATCTAATAAGGTCGAATGAGGTCTAATAAGTTCTAATAAGGTCTAATAAATTCAGATAAGTTCAGATAAGCTACAATAAGTTGAAAAGAACGGACCCTAAATACTACTAGTGCTAATGTAATACTACCAAGTACTTCCAGTCTACCATCTAACAAGAGAACGACTACATGTTTGACCATAATGTAGCAATTAATTATCCCATAATTTGTCTCTTGTTTTTGTTGTTTACTTGATGATTAACTGTCAATTTCACAATATTTTACAGTCCACAGATGTGTAAATGATGTCACTTCTTATGGAAACTAAAATAAAGTGTGCCAATAGAAATGTAGTGGTTAATAGCTTATAAGAATAAATCAAATTGAGGGTCTTAAGATCTTCATATCAACATCTTCCTGTTAAAAAGGAATCTAGGCTTCATTATTTAATATTTTTTTCCTAACAAATCAGAACTTCGTGTAAGTTAATCCGGCTAACTTAACAAAGATCGGGTGATCGAAAAAGGTAATGAAAAAATCTCCATTGCTTCTACTTTGACGGGTCCATCGCCTCTACTTTGACAGTTCCATTGCCTCTACTTTGATTTGATCGAACAACCTCAAAATTACGAGAAAAAACCTTACCCATAGATCAAGTATATTATTGCTTTTTCTAATGTATAATTTGGTAGTCCCTGCTGTTGAGCATAACCGTTGAGAAAACTATGACAGACTCATTGAATATTAATAAATCAAAGAGAGGAGTCTCTAAGAAGATTATTTCGAGCACCAATGTTCTTCCAAATTCATATTATAAATTTGATTTATGACTTTAGTCATGCAATATCATGTCAAAGGAAGATCTCCCACGATATATTAGAGTATATAATAACTAGATGTATTTCTGAATTCTGAGGCATAGAATCAATTTAATATAAAATGTTTGGTCAAAAGGACGTGGGATTATTATATATGACCTTGATCTTCAATAATATCCCATCCGGAAAAGGATCTATTGACACATAATTGACATTAAAAAGATTGGATGGTCTATACAAATTTGCTTGAGCTGCACATTTTTTCAAGTCTTACCTCTTTCGTTCCCAATTTATTATAATAACTATATGTACTTTTAATTTATTTTGACAATCAATTTGAGAAAGAATGAATCCATTATGCAAAATAAAACTTAATCATTAACAATAAGCTCTACATTACTAATTACTAATGCAAGAAGCAATCTAACTAAATACAAACTTCATGAGTTATATCAATATGACTTATGGTGATTATTCTTTTGTGACAAATCAAACCTAAATAAAATTTGGGTAGTATTTTATTTATTTTAATTAGGAAATTGAAGTTCCCTTTCAAGTGGGAGAAAATGAGAATCACAAATCGCATAGTGAGAAACAAAGTCTCTTCTTTTTTCCCTCTTCATTTGTGAGGGGCTACCATGGATGTTCTCATCCATGGTAAGCCCCTTTTCCTTCCATGTTTTCAGTTTCTAGTTTATTTTCTTGTTTTGTTGAACATATTAGTGTCTCTTTATGAGAGTTTATCAAACCTATTTATGGAAGCTTTTGTTTTCTCTGTCATGGAGACATGGCCGTTTCTGAGATTTCGGAGGCCTATGGGCGAAATAATATTAGAGGCCCCAAAATAATAATTATATGTTATCTTTTTATATTGAAATTTAGATTATAGTTCTAATTGGATCGATATTTAGGTAATATGTTGTATCTAATTTCCATGGTTTCTTTCATGTACTTTTTAATAAATAGTCTCTTGTTTTCTTAAGTCTTACCCATTTACTATGCCTCCACAAACCAAAGAGAATATAAAAAGAGAGTCACACCATGTTTTCTAATTACAGAAGAAACGAGTAATGGAGGATAAGTGAGGGAATTTTTTTTGGTAAAATAAGGAATAAAGTTAGAGTGGGTAATACTTAAAAAGAAGATATAAATGAAAAATGGGTAGAACTCAAAAAGAGGTGATTTGTACATTCATGAAATTAAAAGTTAACACAAAAAATCTCAAAATTAGCTAAACATACCCATATTTATTAAAAGAAACAAAAAAAACTACATGAATTTAGAAAATAAAAAGAAATTAAAAAGAGAATAAAAGTTTTGAAGAGAAAGGAAATTAGGGGAAAAAAAAAGTAAAGTTAAAGGTGCTGCAACCTACAAGTCGATCCCGCGACCTTTATATGGTTGCCTTAACTTCAGCGCATGATACAAAACCAACTAGTAAAAATGCAGGTGTTGTAATCCAATAACAACAAAAAGTATATTACCGTTTGAAACTGTCTAGCAAACAAAGAAAACAGGGCCTTTAGCCGTGGGCCTAGGGCGGCTACCCCGGTTGCCCTGCCCCAGATACGAGCCTGCATGGAGAACTACTCCCCCTCTGTGTGATTTATGAGTGTTTGTTTGTTTAAAGGTATGAGAAATTGCTCTTATTGGCTAAAGTTCAACACTATCAACATAAAGGTATTGAAATCTCATATGCCGTCAATTCAGTTAGATCAAGAATGTGCTTCTCCAAATAAACTATGTTCAAATGATAGACGGTTCCGTTAATAGCTGCAAGATTCAGCAAATCCAAGGGTCCTGTGCTACTATAGTCGATCTGGTTCATTATAGTTTTATCGAAGATGAGTTTGATTTAATCTTATTTAATTGTATTTTGTTTTTCTTTGATACCTATTGTAGATGCCGTTTGGCCTTCAATTAATGAACTTTCTCTTTCTTTCAGAAAAAAGAAAAAGAAAAAGAAAAAGAATCAAAGTTTTGTTATAATGGTGAAAGGAGAACCTCCAACTAATTAGACCAACCTTAATTCTCAATAGTATAAAAATGAAATTATCTTTATTTTTAGTATAATAATCCTACTATATTGAAATATGTGCATCGCACGTGCCCAATTATCGAAGCATTACAGTCCTAGGATCAATGGTTCCCTCACTATTCTTAAAAGTTCCATTCCTGACATTTAAAGCATTGGTCTCCTAAGAGAATGCAGAACAGATTAGATTACTAAATAGAATATCCCGAAACATACCATATTGTGATTTACGTCAATCGTAAGCATCGCCGAACAGTTGTCCTCTCTGTATGATAGATTAAGGCTCCGCTGCAACTTGCAAGGAGGATTACAGTACGAAAGTAATAAGCCATTGTTGGTGATTTAATTGGATTAACATTACAAATCAGCCATCATCAGTTCCCTCAATATTTTTCTGTTTCTTGACATAACTACATAATTAGTCTCAACATTTTTTCACACTACTACACAAATCCATAGGTGTTAAGGCTGCATAATAAACATAAGCTAAAAGCACAAGGTAGAGAAACACATATCAGTGAAGTCATTCAGTATTGCCAAGGAGCAAAATACTTTACCAAGCTTGGCTTGGTCTAGTGGTAAAGGTTTGATCTCATGACTTGAAGGTCATGGGATCAAATCCCACTAGGGGCATTTGGGGGTGGGGATCCCCTTACCTTTCCCCCTGCTCTTAAATGTCGGGCCCTGCAAACACCGGATCAAGAATACTGTGCTAGTTGAGATCTGGCCAGGGGTCCACCACATTACCTTTCCAAAAAAAAAAGGAGCAAAATACTTTGGAAAATTGGAATATAGCGTGTTCATTCGACCATGAATTCATGAATGAACATAAATTCAATAAAAAATTAACCGTGTGCATTGTACAGAGGAAGGCTCTACTTAAGCAGTGCAAAATAATACCTTCCTATGTTATTAAGACATGTATTAACTGTCTACTCGACACAAGTGTCTAAGTATCCGACTCTGCCATTTTTAGAAAATATGTCAAGTTTTTAGTTAAAAAAGAAATATCCAAGTGTCGTGTCGTGTCACACAACGCAATACAACACTCGATTTTTGAGGCAAATGAGGTGTCGAAGTAACATAGATACCTCTTTCCAAGCTTTTGTGAATGGTTCAATAGGAGGATCTGGAAGAATATTTTTCAACGTCTTCAAACCTTATTAGACCTTATCTTAACTTATATTATTCTAAGAGCATCACTAATGCTAAGAATAAAAGAAAAATCTCAATCTTCTCTTTCCTCATTTCTCTCTCCTCCACATCACCAATTGAGATTTTCCAATTGAATTTTTTTTTCCACTTCTTAACACTGAGCTTTTAAAAATTCTCAATTCTATTCTCTCTCTTACTTTTTGCCTACCCCACCACATTTTCTCTCTCTTCACCCAATTTCAATACTACACTATATATTAATTTATTATAATTTGTTATTAGTAAATTGTATTATTAAGGTGATTATTATTAATTAATATGAATTAAAAATAAATTTATGTAATAAACATTGATGAATAAATAATCATTAAAAATTAATAGAGAATTACGTATGCAGATGTAGATGTAGATGTTTAATTTGTTCAAAAATTAAGAGTTAATTAAGAAATAATGTATATATTAATCTCGTTAATGCTTGTTATTAATTTATTAATCATAAAGCTATAAAATTACTATCAATATTAATCGATAATTAAGCTTAACATAAAATTAAACATATTTTTATTGATATTACAACAAAATAAAAGCAACGAATTTATTAAGAAATTACTTAAAGTACATGATCACTTAAGTTGATGACACACATAATAGATAAATATTACTAAACATTTAGTTAACTAGTAGATCCGTGTCGATTACCACCAAACTTTTTCCATATGTGTTCCACTAGATCCTTTTTTAGTTGCAAATGAGTGTGTTGATCTTGAACATCTCGTGTGTTTTGTAAGTAGATGTTAATATCCACGATTCGATTGGTATGGTACATGAATGGCTCTTCATTGGTAAGTACCGCTGCGCGTCGAGGTCTTCGTCGAGGTCGATCCGCAATAAATCTGAGGTATCAGCGTAGCTCGCATACGAGTGCCTTTCATCTTCAACAATCATGTTGTGCATGATTAAACAACACATCATAAAGTTATGAAGTATGTTAATGTCGCAAGCAAGGGACGGTTGCCGAATTATTGCAAATCGAGCTTGTATGACTCCGAATGCTTGCTCTACGTCCTTCCGCACAACTTCTTGATGTTGAGCAACACTACTAGAAATATGACTTTTAACGATCAAGTATTAACGAGGAAATGGACAAACTCGACGTGAAAAGAACTAAAACATAAACGATTAAAGAAAAAGGGAAGAGCGTCATCTCAAAATTCAAATGAAACTAAAAGCGGCTTCTTTTTGACCTTTTCCGTCTTGTACTTTTCGTCGTTATTGTTTCTAGTCTCCTAATCCCGGATGATTTGCCAGCGCTTTAGGATCCGTTTGTTTTAATGGAAAACAATTTTCATGGAAAATCACTTTTCAAGGAAAACAATTTTCAATGGAAAATATGATTTTAGAAAAAGTTTTCCTTTGTTTGTTTGAATAGAGGAAAACTTAGGGAGAAAAGGTAAATGAAGCAAAAGAGAAGGAAAGATGAGAAGGAGAGAATCAAAAGGAGTAAGGAATGGAGAAGAAAATGTGGCATACATTGTTTACAAAAAGAAATTGGTTTTCTTCTTCTAATAGCATTTTCCACCTTTAGGAAAATTGTTTTCCACCCCTTACCAAAACAAACAACGGAAAATAAAAGATGGAGGAAAATCATTTTCCAAAAAAATGGTTTTCCACCAAAACAAACGGAGCCTTAACCTCTTACCCTTTTTGCTTCTCTCTCGCTTTTGCTTTTCTTTTCAAAATATTTGGCAGAAGATAATTAGGTCCAAATATGGCTGAAATTCTGCTATTATCTTCCCGTCAAAACCATTAAAGCGTGAGTTGCAAAACAAATTGACTTTAGAAGAGGAAAATTCATGGTAATACGTTATTAATTTTCTAATTTCTTAGTGTTCTTGACTCATAATTTCAATTTGTTCATTCGTTATTATAATTACTGAACATTTTCTGAATTTAATTCCAAGATATAGTTATTAACATATATTTTGTTTTCAAATGGCCAATTTTATGTTTCTGGAAGATCAAATATCTTGTCGAATTGAAGAAAAATTGGAGGATTGTGATGGATGGTTATTGACACCATAAGGAGAGTTCTTGCCGATCAGTTGGGGTTGCATGTTCTTTTACGATCGATTGGCACCGAAACTCACGAATTTTAGGCCCTCTCTCTGTTTTCGCCTGATCCTTGGTATTCAATGTGCTAAGTCTCTTCTCTTATATGCAGGCATGGAGTATATTTATGAGTGGAAAGGACAGGCAAAGAATCTATCCTATCCTATGAGAAGCAGGCATTGAGTATTAGTTATCCTTACAGAAGGTATATATGTTGGTCCCGTCACTAGCTAGATATAGAAAGTGTGCGGCTAAACACAGCCCGTATTTACTAGCTCACAGCCCGTATACGTATAAATACGTGGTATAAAAGTCTAAATTGCCCCTCTTCCTTTAGTCACTTCCTTTTAAAAAATTTTAAAAAAAAATTTTAAAAAAAAAACTGATAATTTCACGGAACCGGATTGACTTTCCGGTACCGTGTACCGGAAATTCCATCCGGTTCCGTGAAATTATCAGTTTTGACGGAACCGGATGGATTTTCCGGTACACGGTACCGGAAAGTCAATCCGGTTCCGTGAAAATTCAATTTTTTTATAAAAAAAAATTTTTTTTTTGATTTTTTTTTAAAAAAATGGATTTTTACGGTACCGGATTGACTTTTCGGTACACGGTACCGGAAAGTCAATCCGGTTCCGTGAAAATTCAAATTTTAAAAAATTTTTTTTTTTTTGAATTTTTTTTTAAAAATGGATTTTTACGGTACCGGATTGACTTTTCGGTACACGGTACCGGAAACTCCATCCGGTTCCGTGAAAATTCAATTTTTTTTAAAAATTTTTTTTTTAAATTTTTTTTTTAACTTTTTAAAAAATAAATTTTTTTTTGGATTTTTTTATAAAAAAACCGGACATAATTATATTTAATTAGGGTATTTTGGACAATTTGCTATAAAATAAGGGCTATGAGGTAGTAAATACGGGCTATGTTTAGTAACACCCTATAGAAATTAGTCTTCTGTTGGATTTCACCTTCGCTCCTGTCATACTCATTTTAAACATGAATATTTCTTCTGATGCACTGTTTTTTTGATTGCTAAGATTATGTAAAATTCTGTTGTTGGAATTTGTAAAACTATATTCATACTACCTCTGTTTTTATTTAGTTGCAAGGTTTCTAAAAAAACGGAAACCAATGCAAAATTTTTAAGTAGGTATTAGGGTATATAATTAAGGGGGAGTGGGACCAATGCTATGTAATTAACTATGAAGAATACATCACCCACCACCTTCACTGCCACCACAAGCCACCACACCACCACAAACAGCACCCCCTCCCCAAAAACGCATAGCAGCGCACCACCACACCACCACAGACCACCACACCACCACAGACCACCACCACAACACCACAAACAGCACCCCCCTCCAAAATCGCACACCACCTCACCACCACAAACCACCACCACCATAAACCACCACTACAACACAAAACCACAAATCGCACACCACCACCACAAATCCACAACCCACCACCACACCACCCCCGAAATCGCACAAATCGCACACCACACCCCAAATCGCACACCACAAATCCACAAATTTAACCACCACCACACCACCCCCGAAATCGCACACCACCACACCAAAAATCGCACACCACCACAGATCTGGCCATTTTCGTTCTTTGTGTGGTGTTTTCGGCCGATTCTGGGCTTTAAGGTGGTGTTTTCGGCCGTTTGCGACATTGGGCTGGTGTTTTCGGACAATTTCAGAGGTGGTGGTGGTGTTTTCGGCCGTGGGGCTGGTGTTTTCAGACGATTTCAGAGGTGGTGGTGGTGTTTTCGGCCTTGATGGGTGGTGTTGAGTCCGGCCTTGGCGGTGATTAGTGGTGATGCCGATGGTTTTTACAGTTGAAGGTTGAGAGACGGGGAGATGAAGGTTGAGAGGAGAGGGAGAAGAGGTGAAGATGGTAGAGAAATGGTGGGGGTGGGGGTGGGGATGGGGATGGGGTGTGTGGGGGTTTAGGTTAGGTTAATTTAGTGGGGGGTAATTAGGTTTAATGAAGTAAGATTAAGTAGTGTTAATTATATTTACTAAGGGTAATATAGTAATTTTATATGGTTTTTTTTAACTAAATAAGGAAAGAATAAGAAACATTGTAACCTTTGGGAAAATTCCGTTTTAGGAAACCATTGCAACTAAAAAAAAATGGAGGTAGTACTAGAAGTTTGATTGACATACTAGCTATTGCTTTTTTTATTTGTTGTTTTGACAAGAAAAAATAATTTCTCATAGTCTTGGTTGCCTAAGGAAAATGGGCTTGGTAGAAATTTAGTCTTGGCTCCCTAACATTTTTTGCAAACGATGTGCTTGCTTGTTTCTTTCATGTTCATTCTTATTTGGATTAACCTAAATTGAGACGATTGAAATTGACAAACTTAACTACTGATTGTTCTATTTTGTCATTTGTTTAAGCCGATTTTGGCAAGAAAAACTATTGTGTGCTTTGTTTTATTTCAATACTGAGATTGAGATTTGACAATCGTGGGTTTTGCTTGAAACTCTGAAATGATAACATGTCATGTAATGACTCTTGCTTGTAGATGCTTCTTTTACTTCTTGTGACCATAACTTTATCTATATAGATCTCTGTTGAATCGTTGCAGCCTGAGGTTGGAGGTTTTCAATTAGAAGCTTATGGAGATTACAGTCTACTTCACAATTGAAAAGTCTGCATTTTCCATTGGACTTGTTGAGCTTAGACTCCGTATTCTATGTGAGTTTAAATGTGTCCCCGAGAACAAGAAGCTAGCAGAGTTCACCATGGAAAGCATATGAACAATGAAGTGCATTTAGGTGTAGAGTCTTTGTTCCCTACACAACACAACTTCAAAGCAGCACAACATATTTGAGTATTCGCCTTTAGCATCTGCTGTTCTCGTTTCTTTTCTCTGATACCCTGATAGCTATACCATTTCAAGCGTCTAGATCTGAGTTATTCTCTGATTTCCTCTTCTCTTTTTTAACCTAAGAGTAAAATTGTTACAATGCGATTGATAATTTTGCAAGGTAATAATTGGCAGCATTTTATTGTGATTGTAGTATCGTTGCTTTTGTAACTGATCAAATTCTATTCTCCTTAATTACTTTCTTTTGACAGTAAGATTTTAAAATTGGGTAAAAGGTCTGATAAGTTTATGAGAGGAGAGAAAATATAATATGATTTTATTAAGTTGTGTTTAATAATGAACCATGATTACAATATATATAGGAGTACATAGAGACTCCTACTCGGAAACAATCTCTAAAAGATATATTATTCCTAATACTTATCTAATCTTATTGGAAATAATCATAAGATAATATTTCCCTAAGATAATAATATATCCTACTTATTAATATTATCCTAAAGATATTTACCATATCTTTAGTATCCTAACATATCTCTAATACCCTCCCGCAATCGCAACGGCAGTATCACGAACGTTGCGATTGGAGAAAAAAAATTCAATAATAGTTGCAGATCAATCGGATGAACTGAAACTTATTTTCGTTGAAGTCGATACACAAATCTGGTGTTGTCGTCTTCAAAATTTTTGTTTTTCTTGAGCAAAATCGGGGAACGCCATTCTTTTCGAACCCTTCAATTTGCAGTATAATTGGAACAACATTTTTGTTGGACCCAATAATATCATCTGAACAGGAACGTCATTCTTCTCGATCCTGTCAATTCAATAATAGTTTTCGGAGCAAAACTAAGCTCAAATCCATTGGTTTTTCTAGAGCAAAACCGTGCTCGAATCATATAAACCTTGTCTCACGATACAAGGAGAATCGATAATATAAATCCATGTTTTATGGTACAAGGAGAACCAATAAAACCATGTTTCACGACACATGGAGAGTCGGTAAAATAAATCCATGTTTTATGGTACAAGGAGAACCAATAAATCCCCGTCTAACAACACAAAGTGAGCCTTTTTTTTTGAATAAAAATAATACTCAATGTCTATAGAAATTAGAGTTTATGGAGCAAGCCATCGCCATCTATAGAACAACATCAATTATGAACATCAACAGCATCATGGCTAATTCCCTATGGCCACTATTCTCAAATTGCAAATAGCTTCAACTTTGAAGGAAGAAAGCCACGCGCACATAATGGGTTTAAAAAAATTGAGAAAAGGAATCTGTATTCTTAGAGGAAGGTTTATAAATCCTACCGGTGGGTTTAACTTTCTAACCCACCGGTAGGGAGGAAAGTTTAATTTGTAGATGATCCCAGAATCTAACCTGGCTCTGATACCATGATAAGTTTATGAGAGGAGAGAAAATATAATATGATTTTATTAAGTTGTGTTTAATAATGAACCATGATTACAATATATATAGGAGTACATAGAGACTCCTACTCGGAAACAATCTCTAAAAGATATATTATTCCTAATACTTATCTAATCTTATTGGAAATAATCATAAGATAATATTTCCCTAAGATAATAATATATCCTACTTATTAATATTATCCTAAAGATATTTACCATATCTTTAGTATCCTAACATATCTCTAATATTGATATAAGTCTATAACTAATGAATATCAATTCTAAGATTGTGGTGTCTACTAGGTTTATATGTTGAAGTTTGTATATTACTTTCACCTCATTAAGAACTCTTCAGTGCCTTGACATGAAGCTTGTGACGATCTCTTGCAGCATTTGTTGATCAAGTATATACATATCTTTGAAAGAATTAATTCCTTAATCATCAAATGAGTACAACCTAATTATTTATATCTAGGTTTACAAAGATAACAACCCTATTAATTAGGAACTAAAAGATATACATATCAACAAGATATTATTTACATAATTTGAATATATGAAAATATAACTATTTTCATATATTCTAGCACACCCCCGCAGTCGAAACGGGAGGAGGACGAACGCTGAGACTGTCCCTAAAATCTTCAAAGAGAACCAACGGAAGACCTTTAGTAAAGATATCGGCAATCTGATACCGGGACGGGACATGTAGGACTCGGACTTCACCACGAGCCACCTTCTCACGTACAAAATGAATATCCATTTCAATGTGTTTAGTGCGTTGATGTTGAACCGGATTGCCCGACAAGTAGATCGCACTCACATTATCACAATACACCAATGTAGCCTTGTTAATGGGACAATGAAGCTCACAGAGTAAATTTCGTAACCAACATGACTCGGAGACTACATTTGCAACACCCCTGTATTCTGATTCTGCACTGGAACGAGATAAAGTAGCTTGTCTTTTCGAGGACCAGGAGATCAGATTATCACCAATAAACACACAGTAGCCAGAGGTAGAACGACGAGTGTCAAGACACCCACCCCAATCAGCATCAGTATAGGATGTCAATGTAGATATAGAGGATGGGTATAGATGAAGACCGTGATGAAGAGAGCCCTTAATATAGCGAACAATACGCTTCAGAGCCTGCATATGTTCCTCCATAGGTTGATGTATAAATAAACAAATCTGCTGCACAGCATAGGAGATGTCTGGTCTAGTGAAAGTCAAATACTGAAGGGCACATGCAAGACTCCGATACAGAGAAGGATCGGAGCACGGTTGCTCAGAATGAGCACTGAGCTTTGGTTTAGTATCAACCGGAGTAGGAGATGGCTTACAAGCGGCCATACCTGCTCGTTCAATAATTTCCTCAGCATACTTACGCTGAGATAAGAAAAGACCACCTGTATGTTGGGTTACAACAATACCCAAGAAATAACTCAAAGGACCCAAGTCCTTCATAGCAAACTCAGAGCCAAGCATAGACATAATAGATTTGCGTAGAGCATTAGAAGAGGCAGTAAGGATAATATCATCGACATATAGAAGAAGGTAAGCCATGTCGTTACCTTTTCTATATATAAACAATGACTGATCTGGAAACTGGGAATCCCGATATCCCACAGGCTGATGCATATACACTGTTTCAGTGAGCTCACCATGGTGAAAAGCATTTTTCACATCAAGTTGGTGAAGGGACCACTTCTTGGACAAAGCAAGACTAAGTACAGTCCGAATCGTAGCCGATTTGACTACCGGGCTAAAGGTTTCTCCACAATCAATTCCCACCTGTTGAGTTTTACCATCACCTACAAGACGAGCCTTATACCTTTCAAAAGAACCATCAGCTTTAACTTTATGAGCAAAAATCCACATAGACCGAATAACATTAGTATTAGGAGGACGAGGCACCAATTCCCATGTCTTATTTTTAATAAGAGCATGATATTCATCATCCATAGCCATTTTCCAATTTGGGTTACGTAGTGCCGACACAGGGTCACGTGGTATAGGAGACCGGTCAAGTTTAGCAAGCATAGACACAGTAGTTTTTGGTTTCCGAATACCATTTTGGGCGCGTGTGACAGCGCGGGACGGTGGAAGAGGGGGAGGAGGAGGAATAGGACGATGAGATGGAAGTGGGCTCAATGTGGGCTGGTTCAGAGGTGGCACGGGTAGGTTTGGGCTGCTGGAATGTGATGGGGAGAGAGCTGGGCTAGAAGGCCCAATAGGAGAAGAGGAATTTGGAGGAGACAGACCCCTAGGCCTGGACACGGGACTGGGCGTTGGACTGCTGGGCCCAGATCGCCTGTGCGAGCCATCAGAGGCTGGGCTAGGAATAGTACCAGGCGTGAGGCGTGGTACTATGGGGCTGGACTCGTTTCTAGGTGTTGGGCTAGGAGTGAATGGACTCATAGAAGGTCCAATGGAGAGGAAAGAAAATCATAGGAAGTAGAAGGGGGCGCGTGAATATTAGAGAACGAGAATTTTTGTTCATCAAACAACACATGTCTACTAATTATGATTTTCCGAGATGAAGGATCATAGCATTATAGCCACGATGGTTGGCCGGATAGCCCAAAAATACACAAGGAGCGGAACGAGGTTGAAGTTTATGAATCATGGTGGAGGGGTAGAGAGGAAAACATAAACAACCAAACACTCGTAAATGAGAATAGGAGGGGTCCTTGTGATAGAAAATTTGAGTAGGAGAATGATAGGCGAGCACTTTACTTGGAAGAATATTGAGAAGATAAGTAGCCATTTGTAGTCCATGGTGCCAAAAACTAGTGGGAATGGAAGCATGAGTAAGGAGAGTGAGAACAATATTATTAATGGTTCGTATTTTCCGTTCCGCTTTGCCATTTTGTGACGAGGTATATGGACATGATAGACGAAAAGAGAGTCCATTAGTATTACAAAAATCCCGAAATGGAGCATTATCGAACTTTTTCCCATTATCACATTGGATGGTTTTAATTTCAAGCTCAAATTGATTTCGGACATAGGCTCAAAATGCTAAAAACGTAGAGTAGACATGGGATTTTTTTAGCAAGAGGAAAAGTCCAATGAAAATTTGTAAAATCATCCAACACAACTAAATAGTATCGATGGCCCATAGAGCTCAAAATAGGAGATGTCCACAAATCACAATGAATAATATCAAAAGGCATAAGAGTACTAGAAGTTGACGCTACAAATGGCAATTTTATTTGTTTTCCAAGAGGACAAGAGTAACAAACATTCGAAGAATTAAGTTTATTACATGAAATAAGATTATTTCGCCTAAGATAATCAAAGATAGGAGCACCAGGATGACCCAAACGATCATGCCATAGGGATGGTGCAAGAGCAGCAAAAGTGGAATGTGACTGGACTTGTGTTTGGCTAGAAGAAGTAGTTGGATATAGCGCACCCTGACTCTCACATCTCATGATTGGTCTCCCCGTCTGAAAATCCTTCACAGAAAACCCAAAGGGATCAAATTCAAAAAACACAGAATTATCAGTTGTAAATTTTCGGACAGAAACCAAATTTTTAATGAGTTTAGGAGCATGCAACACATTTTTGAGAGCTAATGGGGGGTTAGGGGAAGGTAGGACGGCATTTCCATAACCACAAATTGGAATACTATGACCATTTCCGACAATTATACCATTATTTTTGCTCAAATTAAAATAAGATGGAATATTACCTTGGGAAGAGGTCATATGACAAGTGGCACCGGTGTCCATATACCAATTTGGGTCCGATGGAGTGAGCCCAAGAGTGTGCATGGCCTGCTCAATATCCGTGAGAGGTGCTGCTTCGGCATTGTAGGCCTGGGGTCGTGGACCGAGAAGACTGGCCCCTGCTGTGTTGGACGCGGCCCAAAACTGCCTTGTGGTCTTGTCCATCCTCCTATTGGATAAGGAAAAGGAGGAAAGGCCCAAGGCCACATGGCCCAAGGAGGTGGGGCTGCTGCTGCTTGATTATACCACGGCCCAGACGCGGGGGGCTGACCCGGATGCTGCTGCTGCGACGAATTAGGGTGTCCGCCACTGCTGTGATTTTGACGACCACCCTTTCCGCCGTTGTACCGGCCGGAAGACCCCCCTTTATTACCGGAATTGTTGCGATTTTTATTATTATTATTTTTATTTTGCTGCTTTTTATTTCCTGATGAACCACGGTAATTAGAGGGGGGTGCCGAAGACGACCCATCCGTATAGGCAGCCACGTGCGCCGAGGAAGACGCGCTTATTGCCGCTTTCTTTGCCAAGCCAGCTTCTTCAAGCACTAACATCGATCTGGCTTGATCGAAAGGCGGCAAAGGATCACTTTGCCGTAGAAGCGTACCAACACCATTATAGGCCTCTGTAAGACCCGCAACCATTTGCAAAACCAGTCGATTGTTGGAAACAGGAGCACCAACATTTTTTAATTGATCGGCCAACATCTTTAAACGTTGGCAATAAGCCGAAGCAGATGAAAAATCCTCCATTTTTCAAGTGTGACAGCACGAGATGTCTTGTTATCCAAGAAAATATCCCGCAAGCGTTCCCACGCCTCTTGAGCCGTTGAATCAGGCTCAAGAATGGTATTGAGTAGATCATCAGAGATAGTGCTGTAAATCCACTTCAAAACCGTGGCATCAATGGTGGACCACTCCTCCTTTTCATCATCAGTCACGGGAGTTTTGGTCTTTGACGAGGGAATAATATGATTGATCACACGATTTGAACGTGCATGGATCTTGAATAACTCCGCCCACGTGGAGTCTTGAACGTTTTCCATGTCAAGAATAATAGGGATATTGTGTTTAATGTTTGAACTAGCAAGAGAATAAAGAGAGGGAGAGAGAGAAGAAGAGGATGAACGGGACATGGTGGCCGGCCTGGAAGAATACCGTGGGCTGCAGCTAGGGTAAAGAGGCGGAAGCTTGAGGCTAGAGGAAAGAATTATAAAACCCTAAATCTGATACCATGAAAGAATTAATTCCTTAATCATCAAATGAGTACAACCTAATTATTTATATCTAGGTTTACAAAGATAACAACCCTATTAATTAGGAACTAAAAGATATACATATCAACAAGATATTATTTACATAATTTGAATATATGAAAATATAACTATTTTCATATATTCTAGCAATCTTGAGAGAAAAAAGTATGATCAGATTTCGAGTACTCATTTGTTCTGCTTTTTAGTTTGCCAGGTTTAGTGTTCTCATGGAATCTGTTATTATACCAACTTATGTTTGCATGTTGACTTGAGCTCTCTTGCATTTTTGTTCATTTGTGATCTAGCAGACATATAATCTAACTCTGACTTGGGTTTTGAATGATAATAAATGGTTTGTAGATATTAGAACATTATAGAATTGATGTCTACTTAGTTTTAAATTCATTCTCATATGAGCAACAAGCTTTAAAGTAATGTCCAAGCAACATGATTACTGAACTTTTTGTTCTGTTCTGTCTATATTCTTACTTAGAGATTGTAATACACTCATATCTTTTGCCTAAAGTAGATATTAGGTCAGTAAAGGTTAGCTTGAAAATATTCCTTAAATAATGGGTTTAAGGCCTAAATTTTGTGTCACTTAATTCTATGGATACTAAGAAGTTGAAGTTGTTTTTTGTTTGATCTTGTCATCTTGCTCTATTAAATAAAATTTGGCTAGAGACTCTGTGTACTTAAGGTAGAATGGTTTCAAAAAAAATATGATTTCGTAGTATATATTCTATTAGCTCCTTAATTGTAACTCACGTTAAAGTAGTTTTCCATCTCTCAGTTTCAAGAAGCTTGTAGACTGAATGGGTTCAGTGGAATTCAAATGCACGCTTTTTAAGATTTGGTGGCTATATAACTTAATGTTTGGATTATTTCCGAAGCTCGAGTTGCACCAAACAGGTTTGTTCAATTAGAATGTGTTCATTTTTTGAAGTTCAATTTAGAACTATTCCTCCGATATAGTTCAGCATGTAAGCATGAAGCATAGAAGTAGATATGTACAACTCTTTAAAGTTAGTTTTCTTTTAAAGTGTGGGGAAGAGACTAGATATGTGTACTTACTATGACGTGGTTATATGGCGGAGATATTGACATCTATATTGAGATATATTTTTTTAAAATCTAATTTACAGGTTTATAGCAACAATATCAGTTGCAAATTTTGTTATTTTAGTCGTATAAATGATGAAGTGTTGCCAAAATATTTTGAATTTTTAGAAATAGACACATGCATTTTAAGTGATCAATTTGCTAAGGCTCCTTGATCCATATGTGCTAATTGCATTAGTTGATTTTTAGAGTGTTATTCATGTGTACCTTTGATTGCTTCTATGTATCAACAATACACTCTAGTAGAAAAAAAGTTTGATCCAAATGCCCTTTGCAAAATACTATGCAATTTACTATAGCATTTTAACTTCTAAAATGACTAACTATATAATATATCCTTGATTATTATGATTCTAACTTATGTTTTTTATTTATTATAGGTACTATTTCATGATAATGGGACATGCAAGCGAACTATATATCATTTGTTTGGAATTTGTTTAACTCATTTTTTATTCTATCATTTTGTAAGACATTTTTGAGATTTTAAGTGCTAGAACTCATGTAATTATGTATAACTATTAATAGGTATTAGTTTTACTAGATTGAACATTGAAGGTTGTTTATGAATTTTATATAAGAGATAAATCAAGTTTTAATATTTATGCATTTGTTATTTAATATAAGAGGATGGTGGAGTTTATAAGTATGATCTTGCAATTATGAGGTCATTGATTATTTTTCTTATTAGAACCATATACGCCAACGACTACAGAAGCGAGAAAAAATTCTCATTCTGAAGTCCAACGACAAAACATGGCTGTTGTTATTGAGATAAATTGAAAGAGTAGTATCCGTTGGCATGACATTAACGACGAGAAACTATGGTCGTTATTATTTTCTTGGTCATTTAAAATTCATAACAACGATCATATGTTATTTCGTCGTAAATAATTAACGACTACTTTATTTCCTCGTTGTCTTGTCGTTAATAAGTAACGACGAGTCATGTCTTGTCGTTAATAAGTAACGACGAGTCATGTCTCGTCGTCATTTATTAACGACAAACATGGTCATTAAAACCAATAACGACGGGACCTATTTCAACCACTTGACGACAAAGTTTTTTCCGTCGTTAAAAGTTTTAACGATAAGTTTTTGGACCTTTAACGAAGAATTTTTCCGTCGTTAAATGTTTTTTTTTCTATTAGTGCAAACAACCTGTCTTTAGGAGTTTGGGGACTTGGTATAGATTTGACGAAAGTTGACCATTTTGGATAAATACCATCCGTAAGGTAATATCCCTTGTTATATTGATGATCATTAACAGAGAAATTAACGGGCGGTGCACGACCTTCTATAACATCGTCAAAAACAGGGGAATGATGTAGAACATTCAAATCGTTGCATGAACCAGCAGTTCCGAAGAAAGAATGCCAAATCATTAGGTCACAATCCGCAACGGCTTCTAGGATAAGTGTGGTTTTTCCATCCTTGCCTTGAAATTGCCCTTTCCAAGCCATGGGACAATTTTTTAACTCCTAGTGCATACAATCGATGCTACCAATCATGCTTGGAAATCCACGTTCCTCCCCAATTTGGAGTAGCCTTGCAACATCATTAGAAGTTGGTCGCCTCATGTATTGATCCCCAAATTGTGTGATGACGCCCCACGTGAAATGGTGTAGGGCTTCTCTTGCTGTACTTTCACTTATGCGTACATACTCATCAACAGCATCGGCTGCTAACCGCCGTACACTTATGTAGAGGAGACAACCCTAATTAATTTCCCCACGGCATCCCGTCACTAGTAGAATAATAGCTATTTGAGGCTATCTATTTGAGTCGTTTTAGGCTTATAGCAGCAAAACAATATTGAATAATTTTTGAAAAAATAAAATTGAACAGTTTTGAGGCTTTTTTTGTGAAAAAACGCCTCGTAGGAGTTTTGAGGCGTTATTGGTTAAAAAACGCCTCATTTCGCTTTTGAGGCTCCATTACTTCTCAATTCTCACAGTGTAAATGAAATAAAGCTTCCCCGTCAAAAGTTTCGAACGAGTAGGGCTCCGTTGCTTCTCCCATTACGATAACCTCTCACTTCGTCCTTTCATCTTCTTCGTCTTTTCCTTTCAAGATTCCGGTCAGCTCTGCCTCAATTGCTTGAATTCCGGTGATGTCTTCCTCTCACTCAATGCTGAAAAACGCTGGCGAACAGCTTGTCATACTATACTATCTCAGGTATATTTCGACCAAAGAGTCAAAGACTATGAATATTTTTTTTTAGCCTCGATTAGAGTCCCCTGTAGCTTAATCTTACCCCACCCCTGCTATTCCTCCCCATCTCCCTTGTCTGCCAGCAAGAAGATTTTGTGATTTTGTATTATTTTGAAACTTTAGATGGTTTTTGGCTATGTCTAGTTTGATATCAGAGATCGATAAATTAAACAATAAATCGAGTGCTTAAAAAGTTGCAAACTTACCATCTAATTATTGAACAATGAATTTTGAAATTGCACTGATAAAATAATATGCATCGTGTTTCCAAATATATCAATGGATTGTTGCTAAGACTGCTTTCTCTCTTCCGTATGTGAAATTTCTTTTCAAGCAATGACATTCAGCAGTAAAAAAAACCCTATTGTACTGGGAAAAATAATACTATATTCTAGTTGGATATATATCTGAGGATTGCATTCAGGCAAAGCCCTAAAATGTAAGACCAAATTTTGCCGTGTAAAATCTTGCTGTGTATTGTTGGATGAAAATAAAGTTTCTAACTCCAGGCAATGACTCTTGATAAAGGAAACATTGCAATAGGTTATTGTGGTTGACGAGATGCAGAAACAGGGAAGGAAACTATGATAATTGATAGATATTGTGAGACTTCTGTAGCTTACACAACTTACATATCAATGCCTGCCTGGTGTTATACTTTTTGGGTACAGGATGTTGCAGATATTATAAAGGACTTCTATAACTTAATTAGTGGTATGCAAAGAGACTCATTGAGGAGCCACTCCCATTGCTTTTGTTATCTCTCTGATTTGAAGTGAGCACATTTATCTTGTCAATGGAGAAAATTAATTTTTTTGTACATGTCCAATACTTGCCTCATTCCAGAAAAAGTGTCAGGCGTGAACTTCTATTGAAATTCATGAAATGTATAAAGTTCTAATATTGGTTTCCTGTTGTGCCGAGAAGAGCACAACTCTCTTTCAGGAAGAATGCTATTCCTCATGGGATGATCTAGATGGAAATATATTACAAATTATTGTGTATATGTGAAAAGTTTTATCTTCTGCATGGTTTCTGCCTTTCTTGCTGTCAATCTTTGGTATAATAGTTGCATTCTGTTGTCCTTATTAAGTTAAAATCCTTAACAAGGTATTTGGATAGATTTTTAGGAGGGTAGGGGAGAGATGAGAATGAAGGGACATAAAGAGACTAGCAAGAGACTACCCACCTTCCCCTACTTACCGAACTGAAACTTTATCCTTCTCCAAAAACCTATTGAAGTCCATGTGGCCACTTCCTACCATTCCAGTTAGCTATGCCTCAAATTTTTAGAAGTATTTCTAAAAAAAAAATTCTTTGTTTTTGAGTTGGGTTTGGAACAACAATGGCGGAGCTCTTATCTTCAAAAATTCGGGTGTGGGAGAATGAAAGAAGAGCAGATTCTTATATGAAGGGGTAAATCTTAACTTCAGCTGAAGTTCCTTTGTTTCTTTAATTAAGATTGCTGCAAAATCTGTCTTCCATTCATTTTTTTGTCCTCTCTCATAAATCTTCATTTTATTTCATTAGATTCCTACGTTTTCCTCATATGAGTTCCTCATATGTCATTACAGAGGCATAAATGAACATTGAATTTGGATGCAAGATTTTTCTTACATTGGACTTACAAGTCCATGATCCTTAATTCTCCCTTCTAGGTCAGACTACCCATGACTATGCTTGAAGACTACAACCTCTTAAGGCAAGAGAAGGAGAAAGAACGTCATAGACAACGAGTATCCCTTCTCCTCCCCCACTATTTTTTTTTTTGAGATTCAGTTTTTTTCAGTTTAGTACTCACCATGTGAATTAACATTGATATTTCCCCTTACATATGTTAAAGTTGTGTTAGTATTTCCCTTTACAGGTTTGGGTGTTCATCTACACAAAATTCTTGTAGAGAGCTGCAATAAAAACCCCCACTATATAGGCATCTTAACTTCGGTAAATCCCACAATTAAAAAACCCTTTAACTGGAAAGTGTAAGGACAGGATTCATTGGATTTGGATTCCCAGGGACATCTATGGCTGAACAACTATTAGCTACAGCAAATATATACTCCATTTCCTCACATCCACGGATATAAATAAGTTCGAGAAAGGGGAGAACTGAGGAGGGTCTGACTTCCCAAGTAAATTGAGTGGAAACAACTTCTTGATTCTTGTAGAGAGCTTCAATCATAAACTATCCTCTTAAATTCTAACAAGAATAAAGTATTAGTGTTGCAGCCCGAGGAGTCAAGCATAGAATCATGAAAGTACTTGATTAGTTCCCTTGTTAATTATAGACTTGTTCTATTGAATTTCTGTCATTTGTTGTTGCTGTTGTGGTTATGGATTTGCTTTACTGTAACAGGAAACCAATAAGATGTACACAAGGGAATTTCTTTTATCACTGAGTGAACTAGAAGTTTGTAAATAACTACCTAAGGATATTTATGAATCACTTCTCAGGTAGTAGGTTATTTCAGGACTTGCAAATAATATTTCATAGACAATCATACCATGTCAATTAGCATTTCATTCTCATGGCTTACTAATGTGGTCATGATGCTGTATCAGTAGATTTTTGATGATTCATCTAATATGCAAGACCGTCCGCGAGTCCCATGGAGTTCATTACTGCAATGTTTCCAACGAAATGATTATGTATCATCCATACCAGCTGAAGAGGATTCTGGGTAGCTACTCTAGAGGACTAAACAAGTGGGATAGTAGTTCAAGTGGACGAAGTGATATTTCTACAGCCACTGAGAACTTTTGAGACCTCAGCGGCAGCAAAATCACCTGCAGAGCTTTTGAATCCAACACTACCTAGCTCAGAATTTGGGCGCCTATTTTTGGTATTCTAGTTGATGTACTTCTTAACTTAATCTTATAGTTGAGAATCGCTCTAAGTAGTTGTTTCTTTTCTTATTTAGGAGCTACATTTTTGTATAACACTTTTCTTATGGATTATTAATAAAATTATCGAGATTTATTTAGTTCGGGTTTGTTACTTTTCCTTCTTTTTGCTCAACCTAATTATGCAATTATGCAAAAGAAAAAGAAAAAAATACTATTTGAGGCGTTTTTTGGCCAAAAAAAGCCTCAAATAACACCTATTTGAGGCGTTTTTAAAACGCCTCAAATAGCTTTGCTATTTGCAGCCCCTCCCATTTGAGGCTACGTCAAAAACGCCTGAAATAGGCCAAAATTTGACGCCTCAAATGGATATTTTTGTACTAATGTGTTTTTGTTGAAACCAAGCATCATTGGCCACAACAACATTCATTATACGGAGGAAAACATCCCTACGCATTCGAAATCGTCGACGGAACAGACGATCGTTGTACACTGGCTGTTCTGCAAAGTAGTCATTGAACAGGCGAACATGCCCGGCTTCCCGATCCCTATTACAACGTGGGTTTCTTCCACCCGGCCTTGGTTTAGGAGCGACTGCGGCCATGAGATTAGGAAGATGAACACTTATTGCAGTGTCAATCATTTCCTCAATTTCCCTATCTTCATTGGCTCTCCTTTCCTCTTCAGAATCAGAAGATGAACTTGATGGGGAGCTTATAGGCATTTTGAAGGGGTTAGTTGAGGAATTGGATAAGTGCAACAGTAATTTGAGAATTCAGTGAAGTTATTAGTGGAAAGTGTAGTAAGATACCAATGCACAAATATTGTTATATAGAGTTGGTTGCACATTAACATTGGATTCTCCAATACTCACATGAGTAACATGGACTACTTTGGATGCTCTACCACAACTTTTGAAAAAGCTGAGTAACAAAGACAATTGGATGCTATTGTCACAATCACTTTTGTAGCATATGGTCCATTACACTACTCTATTATATAAACATTGCCCCTCAAAATCTGAAAAGTGATGGTTGCTTTGTCATTTGCATTGGATCCCTATAGCATGGTCCACTACACTACTCCATTATATAAACATGTGACCATTGGATGCTCTTGTCACAATCACATTTTGCAAAAGCTGAGTGATGTTGCCTTGGAAGCTATTGTCACAATCATTTTTGTAGAATAAATATACTTGCAAAAGAAATAATGTAAAAGAAAGACATGTATAAATAAAATATTGAAATACCATTACATAATAATAGCATTACATAATAATATTGAAATAGTACATTAAATCCTGGGTGATTATTGAAATATTTTATCAAGTCCTCATACATTTTTTGTTCAAAGGGCAATCGATCATGGTTGCCTCTTAAATCACAAAGCATGTTCCAATTGTTATTGTACTCCTCCCTTGCCACCTGCTTCGCCTTGCGAGCTTCTTTCTCCCTTTTCAATCGTAACTTCTCCTTTTCAATCTCCATGTAAGCTTCTCTGTTAACATTGTGAAGCTTGAGTTTTTCTCCAAAATCATTAAAAGCTTCAAATGCTTCATCAACTTTTGTCTTTCCTTTACCTCTTGCCAAGGCTTTTGCCTTCTTCGCACCGTCAGGACGTACAGTACTTGTTGGTGTATCATCACCTTCAAATTCTTCCCTGGATCTCTTTCCACTGCTTCCACTGTCTTGGGGAACCACATTTCTCGGTCGTCCTCGAGGTTGGTTGACGGATATGGCCACATTTTCTTGCCACTTAGGAAATTCAATAAGTTGTTTCCAACCTTGCTCAGACAAAAAATGTCTTCCCCACTTGTTCACATAGATGAGGTGAGCCTGACGAAGGATTCCATCTTTGCTCTGCCCACTAGTCGCCCTGCGAGTGGCTTCGTCGTAGCAACCAACCCACTTCATTATTTGTTCACTTAGCCTCATCCAACGACTGTATATCGATTTTAGATTTCTTTGTGGAATTTTGCTTGGGTTGGCCAACCTGATTTCCTCGTACTTTGCTATCACCTTGTTCCAGAATTCTTTGCCCGACTGATAGGTTTCGGTTATACTGTCACATGAAGTGTTCATGTACGCCGAAACCAGGGCTTCATTCTCCAGCATAGACCAATTTTTGGCCCCGTGACGTTCATTAGATGTTTGTGTAGGATGTGAGTCGAGCCCAGGTTCTTGTTGCAGAAGCTGTGTGAAGGTTTGTTGCGTTTGCTGAACTTAAAACTCCTCCTCCTCATACTCATCCTCTTCCTGCTCCTCCTCGGACTCATCTTCATCCTCCACGTCAACCTCGTTTTGGTTGGTGCTATAACCCCCACCAGGAGTAGAACCGCCCCCAGGGGTTGGAGATCGATTGTGTCGGTAATTACCGCCAGACTCCATTGGAGAGAAGGAGTAATTTTGTGAAGGATGGGAATAACTTTGAGACATGAGATAATTTTCAGGACAATTTAGGGAGTTTTGAGGCCAGTTCTGGGGATAACTTTGAGCGTTTTGAGGCCAATTTTGTGGGTAATTAGGTGCATAATTAATTGGATTTTGTGGAGTAAATTGTGGGTAATTTTAGGATAGTTTTGTTGATTGATTCCCATATTTTATTGGTTTTTTGGAAAATATTGTGGGTTTTGAGGATAATTTTGAGAAATACCGTGTGGATTTTGAGAGCTATTTTTTTTACTTCTACGCTTAGGCTTGGGATTAGTAGGATGATTAGGATTTCCAGATTCCATAATTATGGTTTTGAATATTTTTTGAGAAATTTTAAAGAGAAGAGAACTCAATAGATAATTAATTTAGCAAATGCATGGAAAATCACAATTATTTGGGAGTTTTTTAAAGGTGTTCAGAATATATCAATATGGGTGTCTATTTATAGAGAATGAAAAATCATGAATTTTGATAATTTTTATTTTGATTTTTCGTTTACGAGATATTAACCGTGTCCACAAAGTAAAAAGAATGCGTCGGTCCAATCAGAAGGCGCCAGCTGGACTGACGCGCGTCAGACCCAGCTGGCGGCCTTTATTAATTTTTTTTTCGTTTGGGTTAAACGGCATCACTGCTTGTTTCTTCTCTTGCGTTTTGTTCAATACCACTTGCTATGATGGGGGCCCACTTGGAGCTGAGATTTCTTTGAGAAATCTCGCTCAACCGAGATTTTTCAGTAAATCTCAATCTCTGAGATTTTTCCCCAACTCCATTAAGAGTTCTTTTAATTCTCAAACAAATCTCAATGTAATTGAGAATTGTTTGAGATTTGCATTAAGAATGCTCTAATATTTTTCAGACAAGGTTACATGTATATTTTGTGTACATGTAATGTTTATTTCTTGCAATTCAACTAGCATACATTTATGATGTTCGTGTTCTTCATTTGTTATCTTGCATGTCATAGTAATTTCATTGTAAGAACAGTTAGAAACTGAACAATGGCAATGGCAGGATAAGAACTGGTTTGAAAGTTGTGACGTGGTGGGAGACCATTAACTTGAAAGCAATTACGGCCCGATAGTGTTGGTAGTCGCAAAAGGCCGGAAAGCTCCCCAAGATTAACATAGCTAGCCTAAAATGTTACGGCGACGTCAGTTGTTCGTTGCAATAATCACCTACACAACAATTATTTTCTTCTAGAATCCTCAACTCGAAAATGTCAATTGACAGTTCTTCTTGAACATCTTCAGTAATTTGTAAATTTGTAAGTTGTAGATCATATGTTGAATGAACATTTTCTTGAATATGTAAATATGTTAATGGAGCTTGAAGTGAAGGAACAATAAGAACACAGGAACGGGAGAAGAGAGAGGGAGAGAAAAAGAGAGGAAAACAACGGGGTTGTTATTCGCCGCCTTAATTTATACACAAGACGCCCTAATAATGACCTAATTAACCCTAATGAATTAAGTTTAATATTATTTATTCACTCTCCCTCACCATTAAGTGTAACTCACTCTCCCTCGCAATTGAAATTACTCTGATCTTGAACAATCCACCGTCGCTATATTAGCGGAAAAATGGCCGGAGATCCAATTCCGTCGACGGTAATTTTTTTTAAAATCCGATAAAACATAATTTGTGTAGAAAACATGTAACGACCATGGTCCATTCGTGTTTTCCACACGAGTTGGCCATGGTGAAGACGTGTAGAAAACATGTACTGACCATGGTCAACACGTGTTTTCTATACGAACTGACCATGGTTTATACGTGTTTTCTACACGTGATGACCATGGTCAATCCGTGTAGAAAACATGTGTTGGCCAGGGTCATGACGTGTTTTCTACACGTTTACTTATATTTAATTATTTATTATTTCTTTTTAGTTTATAATTAATTTTTATAATTATTTTCACATGTTTATCATATTTAGGTTAGTTATTTGTTTTTTTGTTTTTAAATTCTATTATATTATATTATGTTATATTTATTTATATATATTTACTTATATAATGTTATATTTAATTAAAATATGGAATTTATAATTCTTTTAAAATTAATTTTCACATATTTGACCATTTAAGGATTAATTTATATTTATCTTTAAATTATTAAATATGATGATGTTGTATTTGTAGGTTATTAGAAAAGATTATGGAGGAGATGGTAAAGATTACAGTTCCCATTTTATAACTTTGACATGGGAGTATTATAAAGGTGGCTTATTGTGGGCTCGCGAAGTAGCTCATGGACTTGGATTTGGCATTTCAACTATTTCCCATAAATGAAACAATGGATTTGATCACCGTGTTTATGTTAGATGCAAACGTGGTTGTGTATATAGGGGTAAGACAACTGACTTGGACTTGGTTGAACGTCCGGATACCAAGACACAATATTGTGCTTGTCCTTTCATGTTGAAGCTGCAAAGGGATGTTCCTGGTGGATACTATCGGTTATTAATAAGTAAAGGAGTTACTGGCACTTATAATCATTGTCTTATAGTTTATAAGGAGGGTCACCGAGATATCAGTGGTCTCAGTGTTGCTGAAAAAGAGCTTGTTCGCCAGTTGAGTAAGGCACAGACAAGGCCGTGCATCATTATGGCGGCATTGACTGTGGCACATAGTAATCCAACCATTCGTCATGTCTACAATTATCGCATGAAAATCAAGAAAACTGATAGCGAATGGAGAGATTTGGAAAACACGTCACGTCTGTGCCATGGTGCGAACGTGTTTTCCACACGTTTGTGTGTCGGTTTTTTTTAAAAAAAATAAAAATAAAAAAATTACCTCGGCGCCGCCGGAAGTGTCGGCCGGTTCTTTTCCTTCCCTTCTGTTCATTTCCTCCAATAGGTGATGTTAATGGTTGTGGTGGGAAGGTAGTTTATGATTAAGGGGGAAGGGTGAAATTGATGGAGGTAAGGAGAGTGGAATTGATGGAGGTAAGGAGAGTGGAAAGAGAGTGGGAGTGTAGAGAGTGGGTTAGGGAGTAAGAGGTAAGGGTAAAAAAGAAAAACATTACAAAGTTAGGGCGGCGTGTGGATAAATTAGGGCGGCGAATAGCTTTTCACAAAACAAACGCTACATTTTATTGATTGTGGTGGTTAATGAATAACAAGCTTATTAAACTATTTATACTACAACAAATTACAAGTTAATAACCTAATTACTAGAATACAAGGTTTCTAAGTAGCAAACTAACAACAACCTAAACCAACAACCATAAACTCCATAAAATATGTGACAATAGTAAAAGAAAACTTATTTTGATGTGAAAGAAACAACTAAAACTTAGTTATTTTACCGTTTTTTCAATTGCTACACTTTAACTTTTCCACTATTACTATAGAAATCTTTGAACCAACTTAATTTAAGTTGTAAAACCAAAATTTAGAAATTAAGATGTTGATGGATTTACGTCAATATTCAATAACTGAATGTCAAATATTTATTGTGTATACCAGTAGGTCATTAAAAAATTAACAATAAAACTTATGTGTTAATAAGCGCGAAATGAAATTGTTGTATTGTTAACTAATACAATTCGGAAAAGACTTTTTTTTTTAAAGGCAAATAGAATATCCATTTTACATACCTTGTACTAATGAATTGACAACCAAAACACCTTGTGAGCTTGATTGAGATTGGTAATGATTATTGTCTTCAATCCACAACTTAGAAATTAAAAGTTGGTCCAACTTTTGATTGGTGAATACAACCTCCGAATTAATGGAACAAAGATGATCAAGTACCTTTTGTAGTTCTACTCTCATAGATTGTTGTTCTCTTATATGACTATTAGATTGATCTTTGAGCTCATTGACCTCATTTCTCGAGGACTCTAGCATTGTCTTAGTGGACTCTAATTCGTGATTAGTTATTGAAAATTGAGCATGTATATTTTTTAACTCTATTTCTATATTTTTACTTTCTGTTTTATGTGTAAAAAGCGTTTCCTCCAACTCTTTTATATATTTGTTTGATAACTCTATTTCATTCTTAGTTGACTTCAACTCGAGGTTAGTTAAACAATATTCTTCTTCTACCCTCTTTAAAGTGTTTTCGAATTCTTGGCATTCCTTTCTGCATGAAGAAAGTTGATACTCAAACTCTTTAGCGCTTTTGGTTGAGATTTCTAGCTCGACTTTAGTAGATTGTAACTCACAATTAACTAATGATAGTTCAGCTTGCACCCTTTTTAATTCTAATTCTATCGTATGATTCTTTTCTTTATAACTTAAAATTTGATCAAGTAACTCTTCTTCACCTTTTTTGCATGACTCTAATTCAAGCTTGTAAAGTTCTAACTCGAAATCAACCAATACAATCTTCTCACATGCTTGTTGCAATTTGACCTCCTTGTCCTCTTGTTCCTTCTTGCAAATTGAAACTTGTTCTTTAAGCTTCTCTATTTCTTCCATTGAAGATTTCTTCATGGATAACATCTGAACTTCAGTAGAAGAAACTTCGCGTGCTAAGAGATCTATCATCTTTTCATTTTCTTCAAGTTGTTTTCTTAAAGAATTATTGACAGAATTTGGTATAGTCACTCCAAAAGGAGACCAATCAAAGATTACATTATGAATTGGCCTATGACAACTCTTCCCCGCCATAAGAAAATAACAAGCTCCATCACAATTTACGTATATAATTCCGGCTTTTGGCCTTAAAATTAGAGAGTCATACAATCTCTTAAAATGAGTTTCTTTGATTTCTGTTCCATAGATAACCAACTTATCACTCTTTAGGTCTATGGAACGAATTACCTTTCGGTCTCCCTCTCCATTGATTTCCTCCATTCGGTACTCGAACTCGTTGTCGTAAAATCTTGGAGTAATGAAAACTGTCGGAGTTTCTTCCAAGTTGTAAATGGCCATTTCTTAGGGGGGAGGGGATTTACAAACAATAAAATGAAGTAATTGATTGACTGAATTGAACAAAAGGAAGTAATTGATTGAATGAAAAGAACAAAAACAAGTGAGTTTTGGTTGATTATAGGTGTACGTCTAACTAGAAATTGGACTCTGTTTTTATATATGCATGGCTTCGCTTGATACTTGCATGGATTTCCCTCTTAGCTAACTATTCTTCCATCTTATTCTTATGGGAGATCAAATAAATGATGCAAAGTATATTCTTTCCAAACGTGTATACTATAAGAAAAGAATAAGTAACTCAGACTTTTGTTGGCATATGTCAAATTGAAGTACTCCCTCCATTCTCTTTTGTTCTTCCTACTTTGACTTTTTTCCTCTCTCAAAGAGATTTCAAATAGGAAGAACAAAAGAGAATGGATATTAATGGAAAAATTGTCTCAGAAACAACCTTATAAATTTTTATTTGTGAGAGTCAACCTTTAAACCTTAATTTTTTGTGAGATAAAACCTCTAGGAGTTTTTCCGGTATCGACGGCGTTGACTTCTTATTTATTCTAATTACACTCTCTTTTTACCAGAAGGTGTATCATTTCCCTCGGTTTCCTCCCTTATATAAACCCTAATCACCTCTAAAGTAGATAAAATTTCCCCCCAAAAAAAAAATCTCTCATAGCAAAACAATTTCCAGTTAGGTAAATTAGGGTTCTTTTTCTTCTTCATTAGTCTTGTGCGATTTCAATTGCTTCATCTTACTTTCTTCTTCATTAGTCTTGTGCGATTTCAATTGCTTCATCTTACTTCCTTCTTTTGTTTTGGAAAGTAATTAAGGGAAATGAAAATGTACCTTGTTTTGTAGATAATTTCGACCTTCTCCTTCATTTTCCTTCTCAAAGATGCTTTCTTTGCTTTCCCTTTACCAGCCATTGATACAAAGTAGAGAAACAAAAAAAGTTCGAAAACTAGGATGCCAGTTTGGTGTTGTTTTTGAAAATATTAGTTTAATAATAAAAGAAGAGAAAAAAAATTTATGTTAAAGGGAAAATAATCATTACCTGTAAGTTGATTGAATTGTTCTTCACTTCATTCAATGAGTCTACAGTTTGTTGAGGATTTGTAGAGAAGAAACGGAGATGAAAGGGTTTAATTTGGAGAGTGGAGTATTTTAGGTTTTAGTTGGAGGAAAAATGGGTAGAAGAGTGTTGGAACGCAAGGGAACACTCAAGATGGGGGGTTTGAATTGAAGTGGCTATTTAAAATCGAAATATTGCAAAAGCGATATTTATGGCACTATGTCAGGCACTATGCAAGAACATTTAAAGTTCGTTTTTCTCAACAACGGAAATTATAAATCAAGCACACGATTTATCTTGGTGACCCCAAGTCTGAGATCTATTAATATTTAACTCAAAATATTAATTGATTGAAATAAACTTGTTTCCCCCACTACTAACCCTATTAGTGCTCCCCAACACTTTACTCTAAATGTTGCTAACCAAATTGGAAACACACCCGAATCCAATTTGACACTCTCTAAAACAAATTACAGAAAGATTCAAAGCCTCGTTTACAATTGCTTCTTATATAAGCATATACGAGAACATTGAGAACAATTTAACTAACTATAGCACTGTGCTATCCGCTGTGTCCTGGAATTCAGTTTTCTTTCTTTTAAACTCACAAATCTGATACCAATCTTTTAATAATTCTATCTTATCCCTTAAATAAAGGAATAATTGTCTTTATTAAAATATAAGATTCTACCTTTCAAAAATCAGATTTATATTTTGAATCTAAAAAAAATTTCTTAAAAAAATCTTTTGTGAAAAAAATTAATCTTATTATAAAAAGATTAAAAGATGAATCTTTTAAAGGCCTGTTTAGATTTACTCAAAACAACTGAGCTGAATTGAACTGATTGGAGCTGAACTGAACTGAACTGATTGGAGCTGAACTGAACTGAACTAAACTGAACTGAATTGAATTGAATTGAATAAAATTGAATTTAATACATATATAAATAATATTTAAACAATAAAAATATAAATATTAAATAATAATTATGATGCTAGGTAATAATAATGAATAATTAATGAATGAATAATAATAATTTTATTTTGGATATTTTTAAATGATAATTATAAATAAATAATATAAATAATCATAAATTAATAATAATGATTAATGATTACAATGATAATTAATAACAATTATTTTATAGTCTTTGTATTAATATATTAATACCTGATGATGATTATATAATAACAATAATACCTAAGAATTAAATTAATATTACTATTTTAATATTTAGATTTAATTATATATTAATATTTAGTAATAAAATAATGATTGGGTCGGACCGTGCAAAATTACATCATAAACCATTTTGACGTGATTTGATTGGATTATGGGCTGAAAACGAGGGTTTATTTGTGCTTTTAGCCTAAACCATGTTCCTCCCTAATGATAATAGTATTAATAATGAATAAAGCTATAATAAACAAAATAATATACAGATAATAATAATAATAATACTTAATAATAATGATATAAAAATAAATAATAATAATAATAATAATAAGAGTAATTAGTAAAATAAATTAGACCAACATAATAATATTTAATAAGATGGTTATAAAAGAATAGATCTGAACTGAACTGAACTGAATTGAACTGAACTGAACTGATTAGAGCTGCACTGAACTGAACTGAACTGATATTAAGCTGAAATGAACAACTCTAACTTTAATAAAATTATATTTTCATGACGAAGATTTACTTTCTTTAAAACAAGATTTACTTTCTTTAAAACAAGATTTATAATCTTTAAAACAAGATTTATTTTCTTTAAAAATGTTTTTTGAAAAATTTAAACTATTTTTCAATAAAAAACATTTTTTATCTTTCTTTTTTGAAAACTAATATTTAATAAAACCGAAATCCTTTCATATGTAACTTTAAGCGTGATTCTTTATTTCTTAATCCACAAGAAATAAATCGTCATCTTAAATTTACATTATGTTATAACACATTGTTAGGTTTAGTTAATTACAACAAATCTATACTAGATAATAAAGCCGTCCCGAAAGGAGCTATCACATCGCTCCACGTCATTATATATAATTAATTAATTAATTTAATTTTTAATAAAAAATAATTTTGAAAATTGATTATATCGTAAATAAAAATTACATTCCTTATCTAAAGCTGCAACTAATCCTTATCTAACACTATAACTGATATAAAATTATAAAAGGATAAATTGTGAATAACCACCTGTCAGATACACCAATTTCAAAATAACCACCCCAAATTGTTTTGCATTTAAATAACCACCTCTACTTATGTTCACGTTTTGAAATACCCACCTCTTAACGGAAAATCTTAACACCGTTAGTTTTAGGGCTCAACTTTTTAACTCCCTGCAAAATTTCACTAATTACCTTACTAATCTATAATTTGACTGGTGAAATCATGATTAACCTTTTAAAAAAAAATTTTAATTCAATTTTACAATTTTTTAAACTATATATTTTTGATATATGACACAGTAATTGACACAAACTTCGAGACAATATTTAATCGCGTTTTTAATACTCAAGACGACGTTTTTTCGAAAAACGGACACCACCGTACGCCCTTTATGGGCACGAATTTTGAGATTCCCTACGAAACGAGTACCTACAAGCCGACTTTTCGGGCACGTAATTCGAGACGCTTTTTTCGGACGGAATACAAAGTTTTTTCGAAAAACGGACACTGAATCATGATTAACATTTTAAAAATATTTTTTTATTCAATTATACAATTTTTAAAACTATATATTTTTTATATATGACACGGTAATGGACACAAATTTCGACACAAAATTTAATCGCGTTTTTAATATTCAGGAAAACGTTTTTTCGAAAAACGGACACCACCGTACGCCCTTCATGGGCACGACTTTTGAGATTCCCTACGAAACGAGTACCTACAAGCCAGATTTTCTGGCACGTACTTCGAGACGCCTTTTTCGGACGGAATACAAAGTTTTTTCGAAAAACGGACACCGCCGTACCTACAAGCCGGTGTCCGTTTTTCGAAAAAACTTTGTATTCCGTCCGAAAAAGGCGTCTCAAAGTACGTGCCAGAAAATCTGGCTTGTAGGTACTCGTTTCGTAGGGAATCTCAAAAGTCGTGCCCATGAAGGGCGTACGGTGGTTTCCGTTTTTCGAATAAACGTTGTCCTGAGTATTAAAAACGAGATTAAATATTGTGTCGAAATTTGTGTCCATTACCGTGTCATATATAAAAAATATATAGTTTTAAAAATTGTATAATTGAATAAAAAAATATTTTTAAAATGTTAATCATGATTTGACCAGTCAAATTATAGATTAGTAAGGTAATTAATGAAATTTTGGAGGGAGTTAGGATAATTTAGTAAGAATTTGGGCATCACACTTAACGGCGTTAAAAAAATTCCGTTAACAAGTGGGTATTTGAAAAAGTTAAGGAAGTGAGAGGTGGTTATTTAAACACAAACAAAAATAGGGTGGTTATTTTGAAATAGGTGTATCGTGCAGGTGGTTATTCACAATTTTTCCATTATAAAATAAGCCATAACTTTCATTTTAAATCTCAGAAAATTTTAATTTTTGCACCGTTAGATTGGTCTCGAAAAATACTTTGAATCAAGATCCACTTATGATATGTTTTATTATACATTTTATTATACATAATTAATTAGTAAATACAATTTTTAATAGACAATAATTAAACACGATTATATCCTAAATAAAAATTACATTCCTTATCTAAAGTTACAACTAATCCTTATCTAAAACTACAACTGATATAAAATTATAAAATAATCCATGACTTTCATTTCAAATCTAAGAAAATTTTAATTTTTACACCGTTAGATTCGTCTAGAAAAATACTTTGAATCAAGATCCACCTATGATATTTTTTCTGGAATTACAAAAAAAAAACTTTTATTTTACTAAAGGTGTCAACTAGACCACTCATTAATTAATAAAATAAGTTTTTAAAAAATTAAACACGTAGTCATAAAAGATAAATATTATCTCAAAGATAAGAAAAAAATGTATAAATTTGTATGTCTTTGATTCAAATTGCGCAGTGATGGATAATATCACTCATATTTATGTTTGAAAGGAAATGCCAAATGATGTTTTAGAATTGAAGAACCTGCATATCCTACGAAATACATGGGGGGAAAAGGTGATTTTTATTTGGGTGCATTAATTAGGGTTAGGTCAGTTAATATTGTTTTAGTTGTTATATTATAGTTGGTGCACCCTAACACAAAATATACAAAATCATAAGGTATTTTAGAAAATTTATACATTTTTTTTATCATATGGAAAAAACAATTTCATATGGTCACTATAGTTACATATACAAAATCATAGAGACATTTTAGAAAGTCAAAATGTTTGTTTCCACCATTTAGAAAAACGCAATACTACAGGTTCACCATATTGAATTTTCCAAAAATCTTTTGGTCACTCATTAGTTAATAAAATAAGTTTTAAAAAAGTTAAATTGGTTTCTCAAAAATATATTTCGATATAGCTTACATCTTTTTTCAAAAAAGATATTCCTATTTGGTCAACTATCAACTAGGCGACACAAGTACGTACTACTCAAAAATAGTCCCCAATAAGAGAATTTCAAGTAAACGTATACAACATAATGAATCTTGATGATACATGTAATATCAAACCAATGCAGATTATTGTCAAACACAAACCCACAAAAATAATGTAAATATATTTAAACATGGAATTTAAGTTGAGAATATGATTTATATATCTCGAAATTTGTATGCGAATCAGACCCAACACTACCTCAAAAAAGACTTTTTATTGCGGTTATAAGGCGTAATCTATTGCGGTTCTAAACCCCAATAGATACATGGTGCAATAAAAAGCTGGAGACACTTTCTATGGAAACCATGCATTATAATCTCAAACTAAATAATCTCCATGGATGAGAAGCAATAATTTTTTACCTAGATGAATCATGATTTTTCTTCATAAATTTGTTCGAAATCATTCAGACACACCTCATTTCAGACAAGTTTTATTATACGACCGTGTGTCTTATGAGCATGATACACCCAAGGCTATATTTTTGCTCATTTCTCATTTGGACGTCTCAACCCATGTTGATCCGATGAGAATAATCAATCATAGTATAATTATTGTAACACAAGTTCTTCAAGTGAATTGATGAATTTATAGAAGAAATGAAAGTAAAAAGGAGTAATTATGTGACTCTATAATGTCGACAATATCTATAATAGTCGTCTAGAGGAAACATGTTTATTGTGTTTTAAATTTTATTTTGAGAGTTAAATTTACCAAATTAACATTTGTGTATTATGACAACTTTAACTTCAATTTATTTTATGTTTCAAAGCATATATGACTATTTTTAGAAGGACACTACTATACCTATAAAAGAAAGTAATTTTAAGTTCGAGATAAAGAAAATTATTAGCTCTTAATATAAGAATCCTTTAACATTAAATAATTTTTACGTTAGTCAGATGAAAATTATATGTAAATAACTACCGAAATATAATATCTATTAGTTCATTAATTAGTTTATAATAATTTGTTAATCTTAAAGTGTTTAACACTGAAATTTAGATATAATGAAAATTATAACTAAATAAAACCCAACCCGGGCATTGTCCGGGTCAGAAACTAGTGATATATATAACTAATCCTAAGCTTCTTTCTTCGTCACATGAGCTTCTATGTAGTCCAAGCTATCACTTTGCTTAGAATATTGTTACACACATCAAACTGTTATAATATAATGTGTTTATCATCATCAAAATAATACGGACTTAGAGTCCTAACAAAGAGCGAATTTAGGATTAAAATAGAGTGCAATTAGAAGAAATAAGAAGTCAATACCGGAAATCAGTGGTCAACATCTGAAAAACTCCCGTAGGTTTTATCTCACAAAAAATTAAGGTTTAAAGGTTGTTTCTCACAAAGAAAATTTCAGGTTATTTTTCACAAAATATAACTTTTATAAGGTTGTTGCTGACAATTTTTTCTATATTACTAAATAATCCCGCCCTCTTAATAAATTTCTCATTTTCTTCTTACATGGTCTCTATGTACATCGTTTCCGTATATATATTTAATACTGTACTTCCTTTGGTCTTTCATAATCATCTTTTTCTTCTCTAACCTTGAGATCACCTATGTCAATTTACAATTGTTCTTGAGCAATATTCATCAATTATTGTGTAAGCTTTGTTATGTTAATAATTCAATAACCCTCTTTATTCCTATATTATTTCAAGAGTAAAAAGTGTAATGTTATATTCTTGGGGTGACAAAGAAGAATGTAGTGTAAGTTCTTCGCCTTGCATGGGTGAAGAAATATGCCTCAACGGACATTGTTGGCTTGGTTGGAAACTGTGACAACTATCAACCTCAGCCAATAGCTTTTGCTCCAACTTTTGATTCGTGGAAATTAACTCATCGTCAATTGAACAAAGATGATCAAACGCCTTTTGTAGGTGTACTTCCAAATCTTGTTGTTCACTCTTAGTTACCCTTAAAGCTAATACATGAATGTTCTTGTTCCACCCTTCTTAGGTCTCTTTTTAATTCTTGACTTTCCTTCTTACAACAGAAAACTTGATACTCGAATTCTTTTATGATTTTAGCTGAAGTTTTTAGTTCGATCTTAGTAGATTGTAACTCACAATTAACTGAAGAAAGTTGCGCTTCTACTTTTTGTAATTCAACTTCCATATTTCGAATTTCCTCTCTAAAATTACATAGCTGATCCAATAACTCTTCTTCACCTTTCTTATATGACTCTAGCTCAATCTTGTAAAGCTCCAACTCGAAATCAACCAAAGAAACTTGTTGATGTGCATCTTGCAATTTAACTTCCATATCTTTTTGTTCACTTTTACAAGTCAAAAGTTCTTCCTTAATCTTCTCAACTTCTTCCATTGAAGCTTTCAAGCTAGCCTTGCTACAGAGCATCTCAGCTTCACTTAAAGCAAGTTGGTGGTTCAAACAATCAATTGTGTTTTCTTTCATCTCAAGTTGATTTTTTAGAGAGGCATTGACCGAATACGGTACCGTGACTCCAAAAGTAGACCAATCAAAGATTACATTGTTAATTGGTCTGTAACAACCTTTCCCATCGATACGAAAATAACATGATCCATTACAGTTATAATACATGATACCAATCTTTGGCCTTATGACTAGAGATTCATACAACCTCTTTGATGAAGATTGTTTGATCTCAGTGCCATATATCATCAACTTATCACTCCTTAGGTCTATAACACGAATAGTCCTTTTATCACCCTCGCTATTGAAATGCACCATTGCATACTCATATTCATTATCGTAATATTGTGGGTTGATGAAAACATCCGGAGTTTCTTCCAAGTTGTAGATGGCCATTTCTTGACGAAATCATACTCGTTATAAGAAAAAATAGTAAGGTTGCAATAAAATAAGTAATGGATTGAATAGTTATAGTCTTGTAACACCCTATAATTTCACTACAAATTTCGCGCGTTAATTTATATGGTCTACAAGGTTATTTTTAAATCTAAATATAATTTCGTTTATAAAATTATATTCTATTAAATAAATGGTCATATTTGAAGCCGAAAAATATTTCGGTGGATAATGTATTATGAGTATTACTTTTAGGAAAAATTGTCAGAAAATACCAAGGTTTTAGCACTTTTTCAAAATAAATACCAATGAGTTGCGAAATGTGAAATAAATACCAACAAGTTATGTTTTTCTTAGAAATCCCTTTATGTAAGATACAATTTGTTCCAGAAATACAATTTATATTGTTCTGGCTAATCCTTCTACTCTTTGAAATATTTTTTCCTTTTGTATTGTGCATACAAGACCTCCTGATTTCTGTTAAGTAATTCCATTCTGCTTCCATTTAGCCTAGTATTTCTTGCAGGCCTATTGGCACTCTACTCTGACATTGAGTTAGTTGCGTAGCGACGTGACGCGTGATTTGCCATGAGTAGGGGGCAACTGTCTCTGAGCTTGCCTTTTCGCGTGGCATAGCGTCGGCTTAGATCAGCCTTAGGTTTTGACCTTAGGGGCCCTTTACTCGTCTGCTCTGCCTCGCACATGATGGTGACCAACAGTGGGCAGAACATCGGAGGTATTTTGACGCCTTAAGTCGCGATGGTCTCAGGGATTTTGGGTTCTGCCCTTTAATCCCCTCCGCCATCGCCCTCGTGTCGGGGTACGCTTGGTTCTTTTGAACTCTGCCATCCCCATTAACCTTAGGTGTCTGTGACTTATCCTCGCTTCTTTTCGGACCTCTGGCCCTGCAGATCTTAGAGGTAGAGGTCTGTGACATCGCTAAGTCGAGCCGACAACCGGTCACTCAGTAGTCCTCATGGGCTCCCTTTTTGTGCAGACAGCTTATGTGCTTGGCGGGCCTCTTAAGCCCTTGTTCCAGCTTAGACTCTGTTCTACCTTATCAGACTGTAGTGTTTCCTCTCAGTCTGCTAGTAGTTTATTCAACTCTGGCGTTGTGTTTGTCTAAGGAGAAAATAAGGGGATGGGGGTTTTATGCAATGTGAAGAGTGTATATCTCGAAAAGAGCGGCTCGAAGGCCTTTCATTCATAGAAATTGTTTGATACAATTAGGGTTACACGAAGAATATTTCAGTATGCGGGCATTCCAGTTGCTCTTTAGTTCGCTCCCATCCATCCTCTTTAGCCTGTATGTCCCAGGGTACAACTCTTCACTAACCTGGTAGGGTCCTTCCCACTTGGCAGATAGCTTTCCATGTACTTTGTCTTTCTGCACTACTGCTGTTTTTCTGAGTACTAGATCTCCTACCTCCAGAGGTCTGGCCCTCACTCTTCGGTTATAGTATCTGCTGATTCTAGCTTTGTAGGCCTCCATTCTGAGTCTAGCTTCATCCCTGTGTTCATCCAGCATATCCAGATTGGTTTTCAAAGCTTCGTCATTCAGACCTGGCTCGAACAGACTGATCCTCAAGCTTTCAGACCAAATTTCGACCGGCATGATGGCTTCGGAACCATACACCAGATGGAAGGGGGTCTGCCCCGTTGATTCTTTGATAGTAGTTCTGATTGACCATAGAGTGTTGGGCAGTTCCTCTAGCCATTTACTCTTTTGCTCTTCCAGCTTCTTCTGCAGACCTATCAAGATCTGTTTGTTGGCAGCCTCGGCTTGACCATTGCACTGAGGGTTGAAGACTAAGGACAGAGCATACTTGATCCCAAACTGCTCCAGCCATCCTGACAGTGGCATGTTGTCGAACTGGCTTCCGTGGTTGAAGACGAAAGCCTTCGGAATCCCATATCTGGTGATGATGCTCTGCCAGAGAAACTTCCTGACGGCCGTCTCTGTGATGGTGGATAGGCCTCTGCTTCTATCCACTTTGTGAAGTAGCCTACCCCTACGATCAGCCACCTCTTCTGATACTGGGCTGTCGTGAAGGGCCCCAGGATGTCCAGTCCCCATTGGGCGAACGGGATGGGATTGTAGATTGGCATGAGGTCGTTCGCAGGCAGCTTAATGTTTGGGGCAAACTTCTGGCAGCTATCACATTTTTTCACCACACCCTTAGAGTCTACCTTCATTGTGGGCCAATAGTACCCTGCTCTGAGAGCTTTGTGGACCAGAGCTCTGGGTCCGATGTGGTGTCCGCTGAGTCCTTCATCGATTTCCCTCAATATGTAGTCTACGTCTCTTTGCCCTACGCATTTGAGTAGGGGCAGAGAGAAAGACTTCCTCTATAGCTCTTCCCCAATCAGACAGTATCTGCATGCTGTCAATTTAAGCTTTCGGGCCTTTATTTTGCCCTCCGGTAATTTACCAGTCTGTTTGTACTCTACGATCTCCCTGACCCACTCTGGCATATCTTCAAGTTCTAGGACGCGCTCAGCGTCTTCGCATATTGCACTGGTGGGTCTGACTTCCACTAGGACAGATCTGTTTAACTCTTGCAGACTGTTGTTTCCTGATTTGGATAAAGCATCTGCTTGGGCGTTCTGTGCTCTGGGCACTTGCTCAATTTTGAAACTTTCAAAATTCGCAATCAAAGATCTCATCGTGGCCAAGTAGCTCTGTATCGTGGGCTCTTTGGCCTCGTACTCCCCCTTGACTTGGTTGGTGACCAACTGAGAGTCAATTTTCAGGTGGATGTGTTTGGCCTCCAGAGTTTGGCAGAGCTGCAGCCCAGCAATGGCTGCTTCGTACTCCGACTCATTGTTGGTTGCTGAAAATAGGAACTTTAGGGCGTATTCGACGTTCCCTTCCGGGCTTCTGATGACCACGCCTGCTCCAGAGCCATTGATGGTTGCAGACCCGTCTGTGAAGACTTCCCAGGCTTTGGGTTCCCCAACCGTTTCCTGGTATGAGCACTCTGCTAAGAAGTCTGCCAGAGCTTGTGCTTTGATGGCGGTATGCGGGGCGAACTTAATTCCGAATACTGTCAGTTCCAGGGCCCAGTTCATGATTCTTCCCGACTTATCCACCTTCTCCATTGCTTTCTTTAAGGGCATATTTGTTAGCACAGTGACAAGGTGTGCGTCGAAATATGGCCTTAGCATTATGGTTGCCAGCACAACAGCATAGGCTGCTTTCTCTATCAGAGGGTAGTGTGTTTCTGCGCCTGTGAGGGTGTGACTCACAAAGTACACTGGTTGTTGCTTCTTGTTCTCCTCTTTCAACAGGACCGCCCTCATAGTTGCAATGGTCACATCAATGTACAAGAAAAGCGCCTCCCCTGTCTTAGGTCTAACTAATGTTAGCAGACCAGAAAGCTGTAACTTCAGCTTCTGGAACGCTTCTTTTTGCTCTTCCTCCCACTTAAACTCCTTATTTCCTTTTAGTATTTTGAAGAATGGGAGGGCTTTCTCAGCAGACTGTGCTATAAATCTAGACAGAGCTGTCATTCTGCCTGTAAGCCTTTGAATGTCCCTGATGCTCTTGGGCTCTGGCAGATCCATAGCTGCTTTCACTTTGTCGGGGTTCGCGTCAATTCCTCTTTCGCTGAGCAGATAGCCTAAAAACTTCCCTGACCTTACTCCGAACACGCACTTTTTTGGATTAAGTTTCATGTTGTGTTCACGGAGGTTGGCGAAGGTCTCCTTCAGATCTGCTATGTGGTCTGCCTCTGTCTTACTCTTGGTGATGACATCATCTACGTACACCTCCAGATTCCTTCTTCTCTGCCCTGCGAAGACCTGGTCCATCAGCCTTTGGTAGGTGGCCCCTGCGTTTTCAGCCCAAACGGCATCATGATGTAGCAAAATACCCCGATCAGGGTGATGAATGCTGTTTTTTCCTTATCTACGGGGTCCATGAAGATCTGATGGTATCCGCTAAAAGCATCCATGATGCTAAGCAGGGCGTGACCGCTAGTGGAATCTACCAGCTGGTCGATTCTTGGCAGCGGGTAGCAATATTTAGGGCAGGCCTTGTTGAGGTCTGTGAAGTCTATGCACATCCTCCAGCTCCCGTTCGCCTTTTTCACCATCACCACGTTGGCCATCCATTCTGGGTACTAGCAGGGCTCTATGGATCCTGCTTCCAACAACTTCTGCACTTCCTCTTCGATGGCCTTATTCTTTTCTGCAGAATAATTTCTCCTCTTCTGCTTTACGGGTCTGTGCCCCGCGGCGGTGTTCAGTTTGTGGTTGATTGTGGCGGGGTCTACCCCTGGCATTTCAGCCTCTGAAAAAGCGAACACGTCTGCATTTTCTCTTAGCAGATTGATTAGGTTGACTCTGGTTTCTGAATCCAGGTCTGTACATATTCTTACTGCTCTGCCTTCTTCCGGTCCCAAGATTACCTCTTCGGTCTCTTTCCCCGGTTCAGGCTTTCTGGTTTCTTGGCCGGCTTCTGGACGAGCATCGGCTTCGCTGATAATTGATGATTCTGGTCTTTCCTTTTTTTTCTCGACCCCTTCGGCCTTTCCCTCTTTTCCTTCTTTCGTGGCTTCTTCAGCCTGATCCTCCTTGACTTCTTCAGTCTGGACTTTTTTTCCTTCCTTTTTCTCTTTTCTCCTCTTCCTTCTGGAACCAGAGTGGTCAGGAGGAGGAGGTCTCTTGTCTTTCTTCAGAGCTTTCAGGTTGCATGACCTGGCAGCTTTCTGATCTCCCCTCAGCCTGCCTACGTTGCTAGTTTTGCTGAGGAAGAGCATGGTCTGGTGGTGGGTTGATGGGATCCCTTGCACTGCTTCTATGAATTTTCTCCCAATCAGAGCGTTGTATGGTGATGGGAGGTCTACTACTAGGAATTCCTGCATCACTGTCCTCCTAACTCCACTCTGGTCCTCTGCAGTCACAGCTAGGTGTACTCTTCCTTCTGGAATAATGGAGTTTCCTGTGAAACCGACGATGGGGGTTCCTCCTCCTTTCGGCAATGACCGATCTAGCTCCATTTTCTCGAAGGTTTCCTTGTATAGGATGTTTACGACACTTCCTCCATCCAGCAGTATTCTTCGTACATCTGTGTTGCAAATTTCCAGAGTGACTACCAAAGGTTCTGAGTGTGGGAAACTTATACCCTTACAGTCCTTGCTGTGAATGTCATATTCGGCAGGTCTGGACTCAGCTCTGTCTGGTCGATGGAGTAGAGGTTGGGATGAGTGAGCTGCTTCAGGTGAGCCCTCTCTCCCCCCATCGAGTTCGAGCTGCCGAATATAACGTATATCGTTTTCTTCTTCCCCTCTTTGATTTCTGCTCGCTTGTCTTGCGGCTTCTTTCCTTCATTCTGCTGTTCTTTTTCTTTGATTCCCTGGTTCCAGGCTAGGTATTCTTTGAAATACCCCCTTCTAATCAGACTTTCTAGATCATTCTTTAGACTGATGCAGTCTTCGGTGCTATGGCCTGGCGCCTCATGGAAAGCACAGAACTCTGCCATGTTGAGGCCTAGGCTCCTCTTTTTTTTAGGGGGTGGTCTATGCCACTTGCTGTCGTCCCTGTTTGTTAAAAAGATCTCAGCCCTGGGCAGGCTGAGGTTGCTGTAGTTGTTGTACTTCTCTTGGGCCCTCAGTCGGTCCACCTCTCTTTCTGCTTCCTTCTGCTTTTCCCTGCCTCTGTTCTGGTGGGGCCTATGGCCTCTAAAATTCAGTCTGCCCCCCATGAAGGGCTGCTCGTTCTGCCTGGTCTCTTGCTTGGCAGGTTTGCCTGTTTCAGGTGTCGAGGCTTTGTTGAAGTCCTCGACAGCAATATATTTTTCTGCCAGGGCCAGAGCTTCGCTAAGCTCCTTCATGGTGACCCATTTCAGGTCATCTCTGAACTTGCTGGTGTGAGGCAGAGCGTTCCTCAGAGCGTGCAGAGCGAGCTTCTTTTCTAGCTCTTGGATATGCACCAGCTCCTTGTTGAACCTTCCTATGAAATCTCGCAGACTCTCATTGGGCTCTGCTTCAATAGCAGCAACTCATGAGTGGACTTACTTCTCATGCTTCCACTGACAAAATGCTCTTTGAACCTTTTCTTCAGCTCATCAAAGTTGGCTATGGCCCCTTGGGGGATGGTTCTGAACAAGGTCTGGGCTATCCCTGCTAGAGTGGCAGGGAAATGTCTACACCAGGTGGCTTCGTTGTAGTTTCCCAGCACCATGTGAGTTTCAAAAGCTGCCACGTGCTCCTGCGGGTCCCCTTCCCCTTCAAACTTGAGGTTCGGTGGGAGATTGGCTTTTGACACTCTGGCTGCAATGATCTCAGATGTGAAGGGAGATTTGGAGGGAGAACTAATCTCCTCTTCTGGTGAGACCAGAGAGGGTCTAGGGCCAACCCTGTTGGATATGATTCCTCTGAGGTCTGAGGAGGTCCCATTGTCACCGGATCCTTCCTCTGCTATTGACCCTAGCCTCTGGCTGACATGTCTTCTGATGGGTCTATCTCTGTGCGCAGACAGGGCCTCTTCAGCTCCTGTACTACGCCTGGTCCTGACCCGGAGACTCCCCTGTGCTATGCCTCTTGGGTTTCCTCTGCGGACAGATCTCTGACTGGAGTCTGCCAAATACCCTGTGGGTGTAAGTTCACTGAAAAAATTAGGGTGTTCCTCTTGCATTATCTCAGTGTTCCACTCATCATCCTACCAACCTCTCCTAATGTACCCTGATCCAGAGCGGCTAGATAAGTCATACAATGATGCAGGGGTGGGAGTGATGGCTCTCTTGTTGTACCCACACAGGGGTTCCTCTGTAGCTGTCTCCTCTTTAGATGACAGCTGCAGGGGTCTTCGAACTGAATCATGGGTTCTAGTTATTTTCCTCCTTTGAGAGGGTTGGCCTCCAATGTTTCGCATGTATTGCTGAGAAGACTGCAGTACAGAGATGGCTGCTTGGAGTGCTTCAGGGGTGGGCATGACCAAGGAGCTGCTTGGTTGCTTAGTTTCTTGGGTGTGGGTAGCAGTACTAGCTCTTCTTGTTGACCTGGTGGTCGTTTCTCTTGGTGGAGAGTAGCTTTCATCCTCTGAGCTGTGGGAATAGGATGTTGTTGAGTAAGGAACCACCATTGCGAAGTTGTAGATTGGGTTACTCTTCCCCTCCTTCTAGCGCCAAATTGTTTCTGTCCAGGACAGCTACAATGAATGTGGTGGTGGGTACTTGGTGGAACGTGGCTCCCACGCTTCCTTCGTGGTGGTGGTCACCTGCAAAACAAGGAGAAACCTCAGAGGTTGTTCCGAGAATCGCCTCTCCGATGCCTAAGTCAGCCCAAGTTGAACACAAGATCTCTAGTTGAGAGAAAACGAGTATCAAGTGCTAGTATTTTGTGAGTGTTTTATTGTACGTACCTTACCCATGCATGGGCATGGTATTTATATGAGACATGGGCTTGTGACTGACCTAGTAAAGTAAGTGGGTTCCTTTTGGAAGTGGGCCAAGGTAAATAAGGCCTTCATTAATCCCTTGTCTAGAGCTTATGTCCGGAGTAGTCTGCCTTGTAAGGTCTATTCTGCTCTGGGCGCTCTGACGTGGAATGGCAGGACCAGGAGGTCTGTTGCCAGCTGGCGGTCTGCTAGGCAGACCCCATACAACATATATGTTTCAGAAGCTAATACAATTATTAATGAAAGACCGTGCAATGACAAAATATAGCAGTAAATCTACTAATACTGCTCTACGATTCTTCTTCTACGATTTAAATATGGGTATACGATTTTACTAACGATTCTATAACTTTCTTGAGCTAGCGAAAACTTTCAAATTTATATTAGATTTAATCATATCCAGAAAGCTATTAATAACATATATTTTTAATTATCATTAATTTAATGATTAAACAATTATAATTTTATATTTGCCCTAATATGAATGTAATTTCTGGATTACGCGTGTTCGTAGCATCGTATGATTCATCGGTTCGTTTCTACGATCCGATTTTGGCAGACCATTTCGATCCAAAGAAGAATTCCGATTCTGACAACCTTGATCTGGATCTTTCTCTTATGATCTAGGTCCGGGCCTGCAGATCCATTTTTAAGATTTTTTTGTTAAAATATATGTAAACTAATATGTAAATAAGGTAATAATAATATGATATATTTATTGTGTAATGTATAACTTTGAGGAAAAAAATAACTAAGTAAACCACTGAAGAAAAAGTAAATAACAATTATGATAAAGATGTTACTCCCAAATATTCATATCGCAATTAAAAATATGAATTTTTTTATATTACCCATGCTAAAATTATTTATTTATGTATATTTTAAGTAGAAAAGTACTCATGATATTGTCTAGAAAGTATAAAATTATTGTTTTAAAACATAAAAGAGTATATCATTTAAGATTCGTGTACCCATTGCATCCACAGTTATCGATTTGGGTCTTTGTTTTTGAAATCGACGGATTCAGACCGAATATGGATCTGCCTCTGGATCCAATAAATCCAACCTAGATTTTCCCACCTTCTAAAATTAACTAGTGCTTCCTACAATTTCTCCTCAAAGCTTCCATTTCGGGAAACAATATTTATCATAAAAAATAACATCTTCAATCAATCTCTTCAATAATTTCTCTTTAACATTTTAAATATTGAATTACAATCAATGAAAACTTCTTATCTCCCCTAATTTATCTATTGTCCAAAATTAGATTTTCTCTATTTTTTCAGGATTTTTCAAGCTTAAATACATGAATTTTTTGTGAATTACAACCTTTTGAGTAGGTTGTTTTGCTAATTATAGCTTTTTATTTTTTTTTCTTGTCAACTACAGTACCATTTTCATTAATCAGCCTACTAATCAGTTCGATTGGTCAAACTATGATTAAATTATATATTTTTTTTTTATTCGATCTTACAATTTTTATAAAAAATATATATTTTTGATATATGACTTGGTGATGGACAAAAATTTCAAAATAATATTTAATAGTGTTTTTAATTTTTAAGACAACGTTTTTTCGAAAAACTGATACCTCAGTGCGCCCTATATTGCTAGGAATTTCGATAATCAATACGAAACAAGTACCAATAATCCGGGTTTTTGATCACATATTCGAGGATGATTTTTTCGAACTGAAAACGACGTTTTTCTGCAATTGAACACCGCTACACGCTCTTTATGGACACCAATTTCGAGAATCATTACGAAAAGAGTACCAAAATGCCGGTTTTTCGAGCACGCAATTCGAGACGACTTTTCTGCTTTTTTATGTAGACGACGTTTTTGCAAAACGAAACAATCAATTAACTGTAATTCACAAAAAAAATCAAATCGAATTTCTAAATCTTCTTATGAACCTATGCCCTTCTTTCTCAATTTTACTACTACTAGAAGTCTAGAACCCAAAAAAGGAACGTACGAAAAACAAGGTAAGAATTTATTTACTAGTTTAAGGGACCTTAGTCAAGGTCACTTTGGTATCTATTTTTCGACTAGAACCCAAAGAAACAATGCTCGATTTCATGTGGTTTTCAGTTTTTGTATTTCAAAGTCATATGATATACTCCCTCCGTCCCATATTACTTGATACATACACTTTTCATATTCGTCCGTCCCATATTATTTGATACACTTCTAAAAATGGCATGGTCCCACTTTTGTATTCTCTCTCTTTTTGCTTTTTATTTTACTTTTGCAATATCCACATTTGTCCCACATTGTATTTTATGGACTTAAATAATACCAACAACTAACTAGTAACTACTCACAATAAAATAAACAAGTCAAATAACAAACCTACAACTCTATAACGGTCAAACAGTATCAAGTAATATGGGACGTAGGGAGTATGTCCTATAATAAATCAAAAATTAGTCAAACTTATCGAAAGAATGATGATTTTGAAAACTGACAACTAAACAGTGAAAACCATTTTTTGTTTTTAGTTTTAAAAAATATAAAAATAAAAACGATAACAAACGGCCCCATTTGAAGATATTAGGGAAATTCTACGCGGTAGCCTCATACTATTGTTTTTTCTACACGGTGGAAACCCCAGAAACTAATTCTATATAGTGACCTCGTGGTAACGTGGTTTAGTGTATTTCATTATAGTGCTCTAATTATGTATTAAATCACTAGTCATAGTCTAAAAGATTAATTTTACCAACCTACCCTTAAGATATTACTCCCTTGAAACAGTATTCATTGCAGTAATCCCAATTCATCAAAATTAGTGTATCCTTCTGCCTTATTTTCTTTGCCCAGTTTGCCTCTTTTCGCCTTCCTCATCTTCATTCTTTGAAAAGAACCCAATTCCTCATTCTCATTCATCTTCCTCAACGACCACTGCCGGGTGTTCGTCGATGTTGCAGCATGAGCATCACATTCTTCTTCCTCTACACTTAATCACTTAGCTTTCATTTTCCCTGCTTTTATACAAAAATAAACCTAAATCTGGGTTTGTGTATTGTGCGCAAAGTTGGTTTTATTGTTGATAAAATTTGCTCATCTTCAGTAGCAACAAGATTTTCATTGCCATAGATAGAGTATGGTGACTTTTTGGTTTGGAATAATTTGGATTACATTAGTTATAGAGTAATTCATTGGCAAATCTGGCATACCTCAGGGCCTTAGGCTCATAGATGACTTCACTAGATGATACTGAATTGGGTTATTTGTTGATCTGGTTTACTACTCTTTGATATTCAACTAATCTGATCTCAAGTAAAGTTCTTTTTCAATTGAAAGGGAGAGGAGGCGTTGAGGACTTGAGAAGTACAGTTTTCCAATTCTTAATCACAATGTTAATGAATTGTTATTAAAACATGTAGGTTATTTAAGGGTAGGTTGGTAAAATTAATATTTTAGGTTATGGTTAGTTATTTAATACATAATTAGAGCACTATATGAGATACAATAAACCATGAGGACACTATATAGAATTAGTTTTTTTTGTTTCCACCATGTAGAAAAATCAATAGCATAAGGTCACCATATAGAATTTCCCAAGATATTATTACATTAGTGCTTTCTCTACTCTCTATAGACTAAAGTTGTATTCAAGATAGTGTGTTTTTGTTGTTCTCTATAGTTCTATTTAGCGGATGGGTTTAGACTTAGTATTTGTTTTTCTGGTGTAATATAAATTTATGCAACTCTAAGAAAAGTAGATTATATATTTTCCCTTTTTTCGATAAGAATTATTATTCTATCAAGGGGCCCATTTTTTCTTCCTCGCTCTGAGTCAATAAATTTTCCAGAACGACCCTGAATATAGGGATGACGATGAGTCCCGAAATTGACCCGAATCCTGTTAGACCATGCACCTTTTAAAGGGTATAGGTCTATATCTTTCAGACCAGCAACCTGGGTCTAAATGTTCACAAGTCAGGTGTGAGTTCACATCCAATGATTTCGGATCCAAACCAACCCCATATGTAACCCATAGACCCATTAAGTGGCCCAAATAAGTGTGTGGAATAACGTTAAACACAACTTGCATTATGGGCCCAAAAAAACAATGCATAAAGTTTATATTCATTGCCAAAATACGGTACCAAATCTATATAATGGCATGTCCCTTTTTTCAAGAGGGAACGAAACAAGGCATGACCTGTAAGCCAACCTAAAATATTCTTTCGGATGAGGATGAAAAGATTAACATTGGAAGGAGGAAAACAAAAAACACTATAAAAACTCACATTCCCTTTGTTAGCCGTGTAAGCAATGCTGAAAATATGCCCTTTGGCTAGGCTGGAAATTTTTGCACTTTAAAGTTTGCTTTTGGTCGCCAAGCCATCATTACAAAGTTTCCACATAAAATCCTTGTTTTTAAGAGGCACGCCTAGTTTCATATCCAATCGAAGTCCGCTTTTTCTAGATGAGGGTTATACCATATTGGACAAGTAGGGTCCAGATTTGACTGAGTAAACACCATCAGATGATAAATATCAAAAAAAAATCTTGAATTCCATTTTCGGTATGAAAACTTCTAGAATTTGTTGGGCTATATATGGACTAGAGAATTAATATTTTATCGATTCCTTTGTTTATATGGTCCAATAAGATAATGAAATATCCTTTATAATAATCTCAAAAGCATTTTCTATACATACAACCTGGAACCTTAGCACACAATTCAAGAATACATAGACTTTTTTTGGAAGATATAAGTAAAGTTTATGTAACCATTTACTCAGGATGTTTTCTATACAATGTAAAAGAGAAAGAATATACAATTGTTAATCATCAAGGACATCATATGAACGAGATTTTGTTGGAAGATATACCCTTGTTTCGCGAGGTAATCTGCTATACGATTGACTTCACGAAAAATATAAACAATGGAGTAGTCCGGAATTGCGATAGTAGTTCACGAATGTCATCTATGAGTGTCTTAATGCACAACGAATATTGAAGATGCCTTTAATAATTTAAGAATACATAACTTAATCTCACCGTACCCTTGGTCAATCTCGATTCTCAATTTTTGTTATAATACTCCGTATATAGATTCAACATTGATAAACTTAAACATTCAATATAAATTAAAGTTAAAAGGAGTACAAATAGGATATAAACTAATGTATTCACATCATTGTTTTGGACTGTCCCGTGAAATTTGAAAATTAGTCATCAACATCTTCAATTGCAATTAAAAATGATAAATCATTTTCATAATTAGCCCATAATTGAGAAACTAGTGCTTGATCTAACTTCTGATTAGTAGACTTCACCTTAGAACTAACAGAATCAAGATGGTCTGATACTTTTTGTAACAATTCTACATTGCTATTAACTTCATTCATCTCCTTTTTAGAGGACTCCAAAACCATCATCTTGGTAGATTTCAACTCTTCTTTTGTGAAAGAAAGTTCATCTTGTAACTTTCTTAGCTCTATTTTCACATCTTCATTTTCCTTTCTACAAGACGAAAGCTGGTTTTCGAGCTCCTTCATGTTTTTGTTCGCGCCTTCCAAACTAGTCATGGCGGATAATGCCTCATCCTTAGCCAAAGAAAGTTGAACATTCGATTGTTCGATTTCTTTCTCCTTCTGTTTTAGTTCTTTTCTTAAGGAATCATTGATAGAGTTTGGCACTATGACTTCGAACATAGACCAATCAAAGATGACATTATAAATTGGCCTACAAATACCTTTCCCCGTTACAAAGAAATAGCAAGCTCCATTGCAATTAACATGGATATGTCCCATTTTCGGCCCTACGCCCAATGTAAGAGACTCATACAACCTTTGTAACATAGGCTGTTTTATCTCGGTTCCATGAATCATAAGCTTATCCTTTCTTAGGTCTATGTTACGGATAACTCTCCTAGTATGCGACTCTTTGGCGAAACTTGACATTCGATACACAAATCTATTTCCATGAGTTGGAGTAATATAAATGTTGGGATCTTCTTCTAAGTTGTAAATGACCATTTTATTGATTAGAACAACAAATTCTAACTCAAAGTTTCATAGTTAATAGTCTAAAGAATATGAAAAATGAAGGTTAAAATGACAATGTTAGAAAGACACGAATAACCTTTTTTGCTTGAAGAGAAGACAGAAAAGTTAGTTAAGAACAAACCTTGAAAATCTTAAATGGGCTGTGATACACCTTAAATTTAGAGGGTGGTTATACTTTGAATTACTAATTGAAAATTTGTTGCTAATGATTATTGGAACGAACAACAAAAGAAAGGGGGTTTTGTTGGTAGATCTCAACATTTGTTGCTACACGTTCATATAGGTAATCTAAGGTATCGAGTTACGTACCCTTACTACCAAAGTATACCATGTTCTTTCCGGGGAAAGAAGGATAACCAAAATGCGAATTATACCTGCCTTATACATGAGTTAGAGGTGGCAAATGGGTGGGCCGGGCTGGGTTGGGCTGGGTTTGTGGCGGGCTGGGTTGTGCATATATGACCCGGTGCGGGCTGGGGAATTAGGCGGGCTGGGTGGGTTGGTGGGCTGGGTCAGAGGAGCGACCCATGGCGGTTTTGGGCGGGCCTGCAACGGGTTTGTGGGTGGGCTGGGTGGGCCTAGCGGGTGGGTTGGGCTGGGTAATGGGTTGGGTGGGCTGGGTGGTTTGGGTTGGGCTGGGTAATTGGTTGGGTGGGCTGGGTGGTTTGGATTGGGCTGGTTAATGGGTTGGGTGGGCTGGTTAATGGGTTGGGTGGGCCGGGTGGTTTGGGTTGGGCTGGTTAATGGGCTGGGTGGGCTGGGTGGTTTGGATTGGGCTGGTTAATGGGCTGGGTGGGCTTAGTGGGTGGATTGTATTAGATGTGTTGAAAACTTGAAATAATATTAATTAGTAAGTTTGATTTAATATGAATTATATGTTTATGAATATGAATTTGCATTTGTAATTTTGTATAAGTCAATTAGATATAATTTTGAAATACGTTGGTTGCAAATATAAAATATTTGGTTTTATACATTTCATTTTGTTAGTAATACGAATAATGATTAATTTTTATAATTTCGTAATGACGTAATTATTTAATATCATCTCTTTCCTAGTAATGTCGTTTATTTATAATCTTAATATAGCAATTAAAATAAGATTATAATGAGTATTGAATATTGACCAATGTATTCTTAAATAATTTTGAGTAATGATTAATTTTATATTATCGTAATTATTTATTATTATCTATTTTTCATTATCGTCGTTTTTAAACTATTGTATGTTAACAAAAGCAATCATAATTAGGGAAGACATAATTACGATCTATGAAAGCAATAATTAAAATAATGAAAAGTAATGGAAGAAGAATTACCAGATTTATGTGAAATGAATCAACTTTAATACTTTATTGAAAGCAGACGATGTTCGAACCAAATAAGCGTTCTGGTGGGCTGGGGGTGGGTCTGGGTGGTGCGGGCTGGTTGTGCGGTCTGGGTGGGCTGGGTGGTGGGTTGGGTGGGCTGGGTCGTGGGTTAGGTGGGCTGGGTGGTCCTGGGTGGGCTGGGGTGGGGGGTTGGGTGGGCTGGGTGGTCCGGGTCGGGTGGGCAATTGGGCTGGGCTGGGTGGGTTTGTGAATGGTTACGGGTGGGCTGGGTGGGCGGTTCCACCCGAGCTGGGTTGTGGTTTCCGAGCCCGGTGCGAGTTTTTAAGTTTGGCGGGTTGAGCCGGGTTAGGTGCGGGTTTGAGCGGGCCTGACCCGCAAAGCCCCCGAGATGGGATGGGCTGGGCGGGCTGGGCTGGCCCGGCCCAGATGCCATCTCTAACATGAGTCTTGGTTCATCGTTTAACTGGGCATTGAATATTTTCGGAAGCCTATGGTGTCAGCCTGTCGGAAAAGAATAAGTTTGGGGTTTCCGGGGGACAACTTAATGATCACAACATGAAACCTATGACAAAATGACAATCCATAAAAAGAAATATCTAGCAATATTTTGTGAAAACACTATCTTTCATAAGGGTCTTTTGCAAAAAAAAAAAACCGTAATAGAATGAAGGTTTTTTTTATTTGTGGATTACCACCTTATATTTAGGAAAATTTGTGCAAAACCACCTTAACTTATCACGATTTTAGAAACTCCCACCTTTATGAATTTTTTTAATAACTTTCCACCTAAACTTTTTAAATTTCTTATGAGCTCACACCACTCAACATTATTTTGCCTAACTCCGTTAAATGAGTGGTCAAGTGGGTTCCACACAGTATGGTTTTGTTATTTATTTTCCCTCCAAACTTTCCTTTCCTAACCATTAATCCAATTAAACTATTAATTAAGTACTTAAAGAATTAAAATTGATTCGACAACAAACCTTAAATCACATTTTGGAATAATCAATTAGCAGGGAACTAAAAGTTTGGAGGGAAAATGAATAACAAAACCATAATGTGGGGCCCACTTGACCACTCACTTTACATCTTTATCAAACTTACCAGCTTTATGTTTTTCAAAAAAATTACCACCTAAATGTTAGAATTTTTTTTAAAATTCTCAACAGCCTCTTAACGATACGTCCTAATTTTTTCTTTGCGAGCCCCACTTAATAACTAAATCAACTCCTTCCCTCTATGCCCTTTCATTTAATATTAAAAAAAGTATATGGAAATAAATTGTGTCCAATAGGATTCTTTTGCTAATTAGAATTAAGTGACCCGGATTTGAACTAGATAATAAGTAGGTCGGTTTGAAGATAACTAAAATGCTACGTCATGGCAATGCTCAATTATCTCTTAATAACCTAGTTTTGTTAGGCTCATTAACCATTCTTGGTGAAATTTTCGACTTAAACCGTGTTCTTTCTTCTCTCTCTTCGACCTTTAGTCTCTCTCTATCCTTTAGTCTTCTCCTTCATCACTATCATCTAAATCCATTTTTCTTTTTTGACCCCTTAGCATTCTTCCTCTATTCATTCTTCATAGCTTTACATTATAGTTTCAAAGTTTTATTCTCAATGAGCAAGCATCTCCTTTATATTTGCCCGTCTAAGTCAAGCACTTGATTCTATATGACACTTTGTTTTGCGAATTGAGTTTGTTAATGACCACTCCATATATGCCACTCCTCCATGTTCTTGTCAACCCACCTCAAATAGTTAATTACAGGCCCTCCAATCAAGATCTCCTCATGAAAATAGATTGCTTTAAATAACGTTGTTGTTTAGGACAACTCATTGATCGAGCCGCCTCGTGTTTTAAAGCGTCCCCCAATCTCGTGAAACAAGAACTCTCGTTGTCGGCCTCACTTGTGCCAGCATCATGTAGGCGAGCATCGACCCTTGACCCTTCGAGTGTATTTCAGATACATTGTTGCTCGTACCCTCACGAGCCCCATTGTCCTTTTCCGCACAAGGCTATAACGTCCTCGCCCCTTGATAGACAAGGGCACGCCGCACGTCCCGAGCGCCAAGCTCTCGGACCGTGATACTAGGGATGAAGCTAGGAATTTAAAATTGCAGGATCCAAAACCTTATATAAAAAATTTGACTACACACTTTCCAATGATGGCCCAACATAGTGTTTGTATGATACCTTATATATTATGTTGAGGTTGTCCGTAATGCTAATTACTCGCAATGTATTTTCACATATTAATTGCAAAGTATTCTCAATTGGTGTTGGTACCTAGATATTTTGGTCACAAATAGCTTCTAACAACCTTTTGTTAGTTAGTTAGTATTGTTAGTTAGTTAGAGTTGATGAGATAAGTTTGTTAGAATCTCTTCCTCTCTATATCTTGTATATATATAGCTATATCTCTCAATGATGTAAGTCATTCAATTCAATAAGAAAAGCCTCTCTCAGTTTCTCTCTTTACTCTCTCTTTATTCTCTCTTTCTTTTTTCCTCTCTTTCATGTGAAATAACATGAAAGTTGACATGGTATCAGAGCAGCAACGATTCTGCTACTTTTTAAATTCTTTTTCTCTTCTAAGTTGATCAAGATTGATCAATCTTATACTACATATCGTTTTACAGATTCAAGAATCATCAGTTTCTGTTGATTTCAGAAACTTCTTGATCAAATTCTTCTCAGTTTTTCTATTTTCAACATGTCTTCTGAAAATAATTCAAGTAGCCAAAACAATAACAGGTTAGATGCATCTCAAGATCCTAGATCAGAGTATTTCTTGAACAATTATGATGTTAATTCATCAAAATTAGTAAATGTTACATTCAATGGAAGTGGTTTTAATGATTGGCGTAGATCAATGCTTATAGCACTCTCAGCTAGAAACAAAATTGGTTTTGTTGATGGAAGTTTAACTAAGCCTGCTGCAAGTTCAACAAATTATAGACTATGGTTTAGATGCAATGATTTAGTGATCTCTTGGATCCTAAATTCTCTTGAACCTTCAATTAGTAGAAGTGTTCTTTATCTCAACACAGCAAAAGAAATTTGGCTTGATCTTCAAGAAAGATTTGGTCAATCTTCAGGACCTCAACTCTTCTCAGTTCAGCAGCAATTAGGAGATCTTTCACAAGGAGATGATGAAGGCATTTCAAGTTTTTTTTACTAAGATCAAGCTATTATGGGATCGAATGGATAGCTTGGATCCTCTACCTACTTGTGAATGTGCAGGTTGCACATGTACTATCTCACAGAAATTAGAAAAATCACAGCAACAGCAAAGGCTAGTTCAATTTCTCATGAAGATAAATGATAAATTTGCTCATACAAAGAGTACTATACTGATGATGAATCCTCTGCCTACAATCTCTAAAGCCTATAGCCTACTGTTACAGGAAGAAACACATAAAGAATTGAGCTCCTCCAAATCACAATCTGTGGGAGAAAATCTTGCTTTTGCTGCTAGTAAGAGTTTTAACTCTAATATTCGTTTTTCCAAGATGAATGCTAATGGAAATGGAAAACCAAATACAAGAAACAATCTGTTTTGTGAGCATTGCAAGATGAGAAATCACATTGTTGATAATTGTTGGAAGTTACATGGATATCCCAAAGATTTCAGAAACAAAGAGAGAAAAGTAGCTGCTGTATCAATTACTGATAATCAAAACAAGATTCAAGCCGAAGATAATGAAGTGATACATGCTACTTTCACTCATGATCAGCACAAGCAATATCTTCAATATTTAGAGAAACAAAATCTTGAACAATCTGGTTCTGATTCTATCAGCCTAGCTGCAAGCTCTCAGTTAGCAGGTAATTTTTCTTTACTCTCAAGTTTTAACAAAACTTGGATTTTAAACTCTGGAGCAACTGATCACATGTGTACAGATTTACACATTTTGATTCATATACAACACTAAACGCACCTCTTCCTATGATAACTATTCCTGATGGATCACAAATCCAGGTTAAACATAAGGGCATTATCACATTGAAAGGAGATATTACTCTAGAAAATGTGCTACATGTTCCTGGTTTTCAGTTTAATCTAATTTCCATATCCAAGTTATGTCAAGGTGCTTTATATTCAGTCAACTTTATTGACAATCAATGTTTACTTCAGGGCCCTTCTTTGAGCAAGCAAATTGTGCTTGGTAAACTACAAGAGGACTCTATATCCTGGATTCTGATCTCACACCTACTACTGTTGTCCAATCACAATCTTCTTATGCTCCTGTTGCTCTCAGCTCTTCAAAATCCAAGGCTATTGAAGCAGCAAAACTATGGCATTTAAGATTAGGTCATATCTCTTTTGGAAAGATAAAGGGAATAAAAGATCTTGATGTACAAGGTTGTTTAGCAGAGTGTTTTTGTAATATCTATCCTCTAGCTAAGCAAACAAGAAAATCCTTTTCTACTAGTACCATCAAAACTAGTAAGCCTTTTGAATTACTTCACTTAGATGTATGGGGTCCATACTTGGTTAGTGATTTTTTTGGTTGTAATCAGTTTCTCACCATTGTAGATGATTACACAAGGATGACTTGGACGCATTTTCTGAAGAATAAAACTGATTCAGTTTCTGTTATGACTAATTTCCTCAAATATGTTGAAACACAGTTCCATCTAAAGGTGAAAGTTGTTAGATCTGATAATGCTCCTGATTTAACTGAGGGAGATATGAAGATTTTACTTGATAAACATGGTGTTCTTCAGCAGAAAAGTTGTAGTAATACTCCACAGCAGAATGGAGTTGTTGAAAGAAAACACAAGCACCTCTTGGAGACAGCCATAGCTATTTTTATTCAGTCTAAAATTCCAATTAAACATTGGAATCAATGCATTCTTACAGCCACTTACCTTATCAATAGGATGCCTCTTAAGAGCATCAACTTTTCTACACCTTATGAAAAGCTATTCAACACCAAACCTGATCTTTCTCATTTAAAGATTTTTGGTTGTCTTTGTTATTGTTCTACTTCTTCTATTAAGAGAACAAAGTTTGATCATAGATCACACCCTTGTGTTTTCTTAGGATATCCTCATTCTCACAAAGCCTATAAAGTACTTGACCTCATTACAAATAAAATTCTCATTTCAAGAGATGTTATATTTCATGAAAAACACTTTCCTTTTCATCACTCTTCTTCTCCTCTTCATGCTTACACCACTCAGTTTTTCCTTCCTATCACTACCAATGATAGTATACTTGATTTTGATCCTCATCATCCCATTTTTGCACCTCCTTCTGATTCCCCTCAAACTCCTGATTCTTCTCAGCCTATTCCTTCTCTTTCACCACCATCTATTCCTCATTCTCCATCTTCTTCATCTACCATACCACCACCACCTCCATTTCCACCACTCAGAAAATCTTCTAGACCTGTCATCACTCCTTCTTATCTCAAAGACTTTCATTGTACCAAGCCTATCTCTAAACCAAGAAACTCTAAAACAGCTTCTACTTCTATTTCTCATTGGTGTAATTTGGTTTCTTTCAACTCTATTTCACCTGTTCAACAAGCTCTTATAGCATCTCATACTGATTCTCTTGAACCTTCTACTTATCAACAAGCTGCTGCTTATCCACTTTGGATTACAGCCATGAATAAAGAAATCTCATCTTTACAAGATAATGGCACTTGGGATTTTGTCTCTTTACCCAAAGGAAAGAAAGCTATTGGGTGTAAATGGGTCTTCAAGGTTAAGAAGCATGCAGATGACTCTATTGAAAGGTATAAAGCAAGATTGGTTGCTAAGGGTTTTACTCAGAAAAATGGGCTGGATTATGAAGAAACTTTCTCTCCAATTGTTAAAATGACTACTGTTAGATGTCTCATATCATATGCAGCTAGTCAACAATGGCCTCTTTTTCAACTTGATGTCAACAATGCTTTTCTTCATGGTTTTTTACATGAAGAGGTTTACATGAAGGTTCCTGAAGGTGTACTTGCTCCTCCCAACAATGTTTGCAAACTCAAAAGATCCCTTTATGGTCTTAAACAAGCATCAAGGCAGTGGTTTGCTAGATTGGTTGATGAGCTTCTTTTTCTTGGTTTTCACCAATCTAAAAATGATTACTCCCTTTTTCTTAAAAGGGACAATGCAGATACTATTATATTGGCTGTGTATGTTGATGATATTATCATCACAAGATCTAATACCTCACTTATTCAGTCCATCAAAGCTCATCTTCATTCTACTTTTAGCATCAAAGATCTAGGTGCTCTTCATTACTTCTTAGGGAATGAAATAATACCCTCTCAGTCTGGTTATATCCTCACTCAACATAAATTTACCAAAGAGCTTCTTAGCTCCTATCTCTTGATCTTTCCAAACCAGCCATCACACCTTTTCCTCTCAATCTTAAACTCTCTCATGATTCTTCTCCTTTATATTCTAATCCTGAACTTTATAGATGTTTTGTTGGTAAACTCAATTTCTTATCTCATACAAGACCTGACATTGCTTTTGCTGTTCAATCTTTAAGCCAGTTTATGCATAACCCCAGAGTATCTCATCTTCAAGCTCTCACACATACCTTGAGGTACATTAAACATACAGCTGGTCAAGGCATTTTTCTTCAAGCTAGTTCTAAGCTTTCTCTCCAAGCTTTCACTGATTCAGATTGGGCTGCTTGTCCTACTACAAGGAGGTATGTCACTGGTTATATTCTCTTGCTTGGCTCTTCTCCTATTAGCTGGAAATCCAAGAAGCAAAGCACTATTTCCAGAAGCGCTTCAGAAGCTGAGTATAGAGCTATGGCACAGGCTGCTAGCGAGGTGACTTGGGTTGTTAGGCTACTTGAAGAATTTGGAGCTACTTCTCTCACACCTGTTACCTTACATTGTGATAATCAGTCGGCTATTCACATAGCTAAGAATCCTATATTCCATGAAAGAACTAAACACATAGAGGTGGACTGCCACTTTACTAGAGATAAAGTTCTGGAAGGATTACTTCAACTTAGCTATTTACCTACTCAAAATCAGCTTGCTGATATCTTCACTAAGATACTTCCTAGTTCTCAACACAATCTCCTCTCTTCCAAACTTGGTATGGTTTCTCATTCATCTATCCCAAGTTTGAGGGGGGTGTTGGTACCAAGATATTTTGGTCACAAATATCTTCTAACAACCTTTTGTTAGTTAGTTCGTTTTGTTAGTTAGTTAGAGTTGATGAGATAAGTTTGTTAGAATCTCTTCCTCTCTATATCTTGTATATATATATAGCTATATCTCTCAATGATGTAAGTCATTCAATTCAATAAGAAAAGCCTCTCTCAGTTTCTCTCTTTACTCTCTCTTTATTCTCTCTTTCTTTTTTCCTCTCTTTCATGTGAAATAACATGAAAGTTGACAATTGGTGTAATCATAATGCATGCACTCTTGTTGGCATAATCGTAAATTCAGTTATGGTTAATTGGTTGATCATGAACATAAGATAAATGCCTGATTTCAATTTACTATGATATCCGACTTTAAAGATCACCAGTTATCAAAATTCGTTTATGGCTGGAAAATCACCATATTAAAACAAGCGGTACCGAATCGTTCATGGTTGGAAAATCGCAATGTAAATTGTATGGATATTTTCAAATTGATGGTCAGATTATAATTTGCTTGAGGTAATCGTTTTTGTAGATGTCGTATGGCGGTTTGTTAATGTGGCTTTTTTTAATTCCCTTAAAAAAACTGCCAACATGTATTCTAGTTGGCAAATATAAATCATACATCATCAATTTCAACAGCTTTAATTACATAAGGTTCACTAAAATATTGATCCTCCGCTTCCTTCTCAGTGAACTCAAACAAGATCTTCATGGATTGCAACTCATCTTTCATTGTCAAAGATAGTTGATCTTGTACCTTAGCATGTTCTGCTTCTTTTGCTTGTCTTTCAGTTTCGCAACTCGAAATATGCTCGTCAAGTTCAGCAATCTTTTCGCGGGAAGACTCCAATTCACTCTTGGCTAACTTCAACTCAAGAGTACAAGAAGAAAGTTCATTATTCACGTTTTGTAATTCTGTAACAAGATTTTGGTTTTCCATTGTACAATAGGAAAGTTGACACTCAAGCTCTTTTATATTTTCGTTCGATGATTGTACCTCGGTCTTAATGGATCTTAACTCGGCCTCAATTGAACAATATTGATGTTGCATATTTTGAAGCCTTGTTTTCATATCTTCTCTTTCCTTTTCATTACTACAAAGTTGTTCCTCCAACTTTGTCACCTTTTCTTTAAACATTTCAAGCATAGTTTTTGTGCCCTTTAACTCCGAAATATTGCAAGAAAGTTGTACTTGTACCTTTTGCAATTCCATTTCCATGATTTGTTTATCCTTCTTACAAATACAAACTTGCTCCTGGAGATCCTTTACCTCTTCTTTGGATGACTCAAACTCGATCTTCGTAGTTTCCAACTCAAAATCCTTTATTGAAAGTTGTTTACGTACCTTTCGTAGCTCTATATCTCTTTCGTCTATGTCTTTTCGACAATTCGAAAGTTGTTGTCTAAGCTCTTCAATCTCTTTCTGCGACTCTTCCAAACTAGCCCTGTTCGCTGATGCCTCGTCCTTGGCAGACGAAAGCAGAGCGGTCATGGCTGCTAATTCTTCATCCTTCTGTTGAACTTGTTTTCTTAAGGAATCGTTGACGGAGTTGGGAACCGTTACACCGAAGGGAGACCAATCAAAGATAACATTATCAATTGGCCTATAGACTCCCTTGTTTAGTGGAGTAATATAGCATGCGCCATTACAATTGACATAAATTCTTCCCTTATCTGGCCTTAATATAAGAGAATCGTACAATTTTTGCGATATGGATTCTTTCAACTCACTTCCTTGTATAATCAATTTATCTTTTTTCAAGTCTATTTCGCGAACAAACTTCCAGCTTGACTCCCCATTAAATTGAAACATCCATAAGATGGAAGCTAGGTGCTTTTCAAATTTAGCAGGAGAAATAAATATATCAGGAGTTTCTTGTAGCTTATATATGGCCATATATAATATTTTGGAAAGTTTAAGAGAAATATAAATAGTGATTTTGGTTGGTTTGTTTTTCTGGGGGGGGCCTGGAATTTGGAGCAACAAAATGGACTTCATGTACTAAATAAGCTGCTCATTACCAGATGCTTTCTTTTCAAAATAACGGTTTACCAACTTCAGAATTATTCCTTAATTGTCCAATGTGGAATTCCATTTTCCTTGTTAAATTCTTTGCTAAGATTATATGGATGATGTATTGTTGCTGAAGGAGTTGAGCAATTAGTGGCCTGGTGGAAAAGAATAGTTATGTAACTTGAGGTGCCGAAGAAATAAAGTTAATCACATAAGGAGAGAAATGGCCGTTTTTTTTGGGTCCTTTTATAGTGGATTTCTTGTAAAATGCCCACAGTAACAAATGAGCCACAACCAATCATTTTGCAACATCAGCCAAGTTGACTTTGGCAATCTTTTTTATTCTAATATACGATTTCCGTGATTTAGTTTTTTATTTTTCTGATTTTATTATTTTTTGTATATTTGGTATATTATTTTTTGTATATTTGTTATATTAATTATTGTAATTTGTTATATTAATTATTGTAATTTGTTATATTTTATATTTGATATTAAAAAACTAATACTTAATCTATATGGTATATTAAAAGAAGTGAGGAGCTAAATAACGCCCACATTAATACAAAAAACGCCCACAACAAAAATAGCAATTTACCAAAATAACGCCCACATTATTGTAATTTGTTATATTTGCTCGAATCCCCACTACCACGACCTCTCCCCCGACTCCGACCTCTTCCTCGACCAGTATCACGCGCTGCATACTCCCATCCACTCAAATTACGTGATGTGGACCTCTTCCAACCGTCTCTTTGATCACAAAATCTTGCCTTAATAACAAAAGGACAATTACACACTTGGCTTCTCGTCTTCTTACGCACTGTAACTGTTATGTCTCGGTTTTCACTACGATTACTCTGCCAATGATTGCATCTTAAATACACATATGGACGACCATCTCTTTGCGTCTTCTTAGATGATTTAACCAGAACAAATCCAATTTGCAAATTGGCCCACTCAAAAACAGCATCCAAATCCGCAAAAAGCGTCCGTGTCACAAATTGGTAGCTGTAGTCAACACCATCACCTCCATAATCAGGAATCTAATAAAGTATAAACATCGTTATATTAATAAATTATATTGTAAATATTTTAAATCACACTAAAAATATTATTAAAAAAATAGTATTTTTTAAGGAAAAAGAAGATTTAATTTAAAAAAATTTAAGCCGTGGAACCGGTCTCCAAAACCGGTTCTGCCATGGACGTACCGTTTTTGGGAACCGATTGCACCATGGACATACCGCTTTTGTATAACCCATCTACAGACCCGTTTCTTCCACAGTGGAACCGGTCAAAAAAACCGGTTGGTCCATGGCGCAACCGGTTTTGCAAACCGGTTCCATCGGTTTCAAAAAAAAAAACGATCTTTAATAGATGCAATTAATGTAAATTGCGTGACTGCCCTAATCAGTCTTTGTTATCGAAATACGTGCACTCGTCCAACATTATTGTAAAAGTTAAGTATAAAAATATACCTGCGAATTGCGCGACGATGGCGGTGTTGAGGGATTTCCGGTCATATTCGATTCCGTTGGTGGGGGGTATGGTGTAGTTGGGTGGTGCACAATTATTGTTTGATACGTTAGGGTGGTGGTTTAGAGTGTTTAGTTTAAATTAAGTCATATTAGTATTTAAATTAAATAAGGGTATATGAGTCTTTTAATTAAAAGTGTGGGCGTTTTTTGTATTTTTGTGGGCGTCATTTAACAACCCCTAAAAGAACGAGAGAGAATTCTAGAGAGAGAAAGAAAGCTAAGAGGAGAAGGAAGCCCAAGAGGAAAAAGAAACCCTACCGTCCAAAGAACCCTCCACCGCCGCCCTGCTATCACTACCGCCGACATTCGGATCTGCTGCAACAACAGCATACGCACAACCTCGCCACTCATGGCCTTCCATCTTTCGAAGCCGCCCTTTCTTGCAAGCAGATGCGTCTTTTCCGCGACAAGCAGATTTGTATCTGCTCCAACAACAGCATGTGCACAACCCAGGTGCGCTATGGAGACGGCAACCGGATTCTGTCAACAACCGAAGACGCGGCGATCGCCGACGGACCCGCTCTGCCGTTCAGTGGTGGAAGCACCTCGACAACAACTACATCTCGGCCATGGAACGTCATAAGCCGTCGGCTTAATGACAACGCTACTCACAGCGTCTCAGGGAAGTGTTTCTCTCCACACCTCTCTCTCTGTATCTTTGTTTACAACTCCACATAAATCTATGTGTTTGGCTATGTTACTAGATAAGGTGAATGGAGTTTTTCTCTGCAAGTTCATCAAGATTATGTGTTATTTGGTTTTCAACCTCTGTGCTAGAGCTATCAAGAACTCTTACAATTTGAGCATCACTCATTGCTATGAAATCATATGCTATTTTAGTTGGGTGATTAAGGATTTGTTTAGTAATTTCAGATTTCTTTTAATAAGTAGTAATTCTAGATTGAACTCTTATAGCTTATGTTGTAAGCCTATGCACAGAAATTGTAGTTTCTACCCTGCCTGTTCTCTGACCTGCATAATTGTGGACCTGATTCCTGCTCTTTGTTTCTTTTTCGTATCTGTGTTATGCACCTACATCACTTTGACCGTAAGCTATAAACAGGATTCTGAATGGATATTTGCTTAATTGTGGATTCCAATACGTAATGACTACTGTTATACTAGTCCTTCAGTCATTGGCTTTTGCTGGTTATATGTTCTGCTGTGTTGCCTCCATATTTGGAGTTGGTGTTTGTTGTATTATGTCAACTGGGTGCTGCTTAGTACAGTGAATGGAATTTTGGTGTTCATTGCGTACTCTGCATCTCTCTACCTCCTCTACTTATTATACTATATTCTGGATAGTTGTTGTGTCATTGCCGCTCTCTTTGTAAGCCTCAACAATTTGGAGTTTGCTACTTATGTCTGCTGGCCTTGCCTTTCAAGTATTAAGTATGCCATACTTAGCTCTTCTCAGATAGTTACCGTTTTTAGAAACTGGAAATGTTGCTTAAACATGTTGCTTATACTTCAGTCTTTCAACCCTCTAATGCTGATGCTCAATGGTTTCTGTGTGTTTTTTGGAAATTGTTGGCCCTCAATTCACTGCATGATGTATCTCCTCTTCCTTAGTAGTATTTTCCTTGCAATTGGGTTTGTGTATGGGTTCTGGGTGTTCTTTGTCTACTCTGCAGCTCTTATTTTTCTCTACTTATTGGACTATAGTTTGGGTAGCTGCCATATTGTTTCCTCTTTTTTTCTATATTTGAACTATATGGATTGTGCAAATTATCTCTACTGGTCTACTCGTTTAGGAATTAAGCATATCTTTTTTGCCTATGCGAAGCTTGGAATATATTGCAGACGCTGGAAGATATACTTATTTACTTTGCCCATTTGTGTGTTGTGTATGGACACTTTCTTCCTCACACCCCTTTCTACTCCTTGGAATTGTACCTTACTTGGCTTCCAGTTATGGCACCAAGTCCATCTTTTTTATCGTTACCATTTTTTTTATTGGTGTTACTCGGATTATGGTTCTCTTCTTTCAACTCCTTTGCACTGTGGCTCAGATCCCTTCTGTTTGGGTTTTGATTTGTGGTCTGCCAGGAGCTTTTGCTCCTGCTTGGTACCACCTAATACGGCGCCTTTCAAGACACAAGAATAAACGGTAGCCTAGGTGTCAGCTTATGCTCAAGTGTGTGGAATTGTGGTGCAAATCTCCTTGTACAATCATTTTTTGTACAGATGTTGTATATTTCTTGTTCTTTCATTTAATTTTGTATCTCTCTCTAGACTTTATTGTTATTAGGAGGTATTCTAAACCTCTTCGAACCGAGTGTTATGACACTCACATTGAACTATGGGCTAGTACCCATACTGGGACACTAAGGCTACTCCTTTATATAACAAAAGGATGTATCGTATGTATGGCATATCGGATTGTGTTGAAACCTGACATTTCAAGACTACTTCACATCTTGTTTTGGGTTAGCTACCTTATGAAAGCAGAATGTATTAATGTCTTGTTAAGTCCTATTTCTAAGATCAAACTCTTGTACCCAACTTGTAAACTTCTAGTTCTTGTCATGTATGTTACTTTAAATTTGGGTGTATTTTATTTGCGAACCGAGTGCTTGATTGATAGTTAGCACAAATTAGCTCCGAAGAGCTCCAATGACGCACAAATTAGCTTGTAAATAAGGGAGAAAACTCTATATAAATACGTGATATCAAACTCCCTCAAGCTAAACCTCTACTTCTCCTCAAGCAAACAGAACATGAATATGGAATAGACTGCCTCACCCCATAGATAAAAATCAATCAAAGCTCAAAACATTTTCAAGACTAAGAATCGTTCAAGCAGGCATAATTCAAGTTTGGCTAATCAAATTCATCCAACCACCAATCATTCAAGCAATTCATCAATTTCAAGCATCCACAAGGCATACAAATCCTTAAAAGGCTCTCACAAGGGTGTCACTCCTCTTTATTTTGTGGCAGGCAAAGAATATGCCGAACACTCGCCAACCCGACCATAAATACCCTTCCCACTCACACTCTCATGTGTTTAAGAAGGTTAAATGACGGTTATCCTAGTCAAGTCGACTCAATTAGCGGAAATACTCTTTAACTTTGACAAACTGACTCAAAATCAATCAAATGAACAATGCAGACACAAGCTCAAGAGGACTTTATAGGGTTGTAATGGGGTTTGGGTAAGAGGTAGGGGATACTTTTGGGTAATGTGGTGGAAAAACCAAAAAAGGGGAGGATGAATCACTCAAACAAGGCCTGAGATGGCCTAAACAACTCCCAACAACACCATATAACCACGAAAAATAACCCCAACTCTCATAAATCAATGAAAGTTCATAACAAACCCAATTTTCAAGCAATGAAGCGAAATTTCCTTTGTGAACGTACGTGAATGAAAGAACTTTGAATTCTTTTGAAATTATTTTATTTTTCTTTCATTTTTCTGAACTTCATTCACGCAACTCTAATTTTGCTTTTTCTCGCTTTTTCTCAAACTCAAACCACAACAAATACATTTTTAATTCCTCAACAACCAAACCAAAGCAAGAAACCAATCTCAAACTCAACCCATACAAAAGCTCCCCCAAGCTAGGCTTGGACATAATATGAAATGAAGGCGATGGACTCATAATAGGGGTTTAAGTAGCATGAAACAAGTCATTAGGCTCAGCGGGGCTAAGGAGGATAAAAATATATCAAAAATTCACTCTGAAGCTCAAGAATAAGAAAAAAACGCCTCTATCACCGCAAATGCTACAAGTAATCGAAAATCAGACAAGTATGAAGTCAAAGTCAAGATCAATCCACTCAAGAGGAACTAACACACAAAAACAGACTGGATAATGAAATGAATCCAATAGGCTACAAAGAGGCCTCACAGTCTAACCAATTCAGGTGTGCAGCACAAAGTGGTGTAATATAATCAAACTTTGCTCGAAATCATAGCAATCAAACATCAAATCATAGCCTCAAGATCACAAATGTCCAGCTATCCAGAAAACAGAGTCAAATCATTTTCAATAAGAGCACAACAAGGGGCACAGGGAGGCAACTAGACCAGTCATGGGAACCATAATTTTTTGATTTTTTCAGAATTTTTCGAAAGCAGTAAAAGAGATAGAGAATACAAACAGAACTCCCCCCCAAGCTGAACTTGGCAGTGTCCTTAATGCCAAAAGGTAACAAAGGACGATGCTAAGAGGAAAAACAACGTTAGTACCCTCACTCTCGCTCACTAAAAAAAATAAAAAGAAAAAGAAAAGGAAAAAGGGGAAAAATACGAGTTGCCTCTCGCACAACGCTAATTTATAAAGGTCCCGCACGACCATAATACCTCCATCTCTCAAATAGGAGGGGCTAAGCAGTGAGAGACACCCTCATCAAATATCTTTCTCCTCCACATGTTCTTAATAATACCTCCAGACGGCGAGGCAACCTTAGGTGTAGTTGGAACCTTCTCCACACCTACTTCATCCAAAACCTCATCCCTGCAACAAGATTGTTCAAGCATAGGTGCCTTAACAGCATTAGTTAGCTTAAAAATCATTTTATCATCACCAACACTCAGAGTTAAAGACCCAGACTTGACATCAATAACAGCACCAGCAGTACACAAAAACGGCCTACCCAGAATAATAGGAATATGATCATCCTCATCCATATCTAACACCACAAAATCAACAGGAATATAGAATTTCCCAACCCTCACAGGAACGTCCTCTAAAACGCCTAGAGGGTATTTTATAAAACGATCAGCCATCTGTAAAGTGATTTGTGTGCATTTAAGTGCTCCCATATGCAGATTCTTATAAACAGATAATGGCATAACAGAAACAGAAGCACCTAAATCACACAAAGCTTTATCAATAAAAATAGGTCCAAGATGGCAGGGTATAGAAAAACTAGCGGGATCTTTTAACTTAGGTGGGGTTTTATTCTAAATAAAGGCACTGCACTCTTCAGTAAGTGCGACACGTTCTACCCCACCAAAGTCTCTTTTCTTTGTTATCATGTCATTCAGAAATTTGGCATAAACTGGAACTTGGGTAATTAAATCTGTGAATGGAATTGTTACCTCAAGGTTCTTGACCATAGCCAAGAACTTACCAAACTGCTGATCGACCTTTGATTGTTGCATCCTGTGCGGAAAAGGTAGCCTTGGTGTAAAAGGAGTTTCAGAAACCTTGTCCTTTTTCTTCCCTGTCCGTTCAGCTTCTGCAGACAAGTCGACTTCAGACGTCCAATTCTTCCTTTTTCCTTCCTCTACCACCCTCTTCTTCCCCGCAGTTGGGGTAACCTCATCAATGGGCAATAGAGGAGCATCATAAGCAATGCCACTACGAAGAGTGATGGCATTCACATGTTCTCTCTGAATGGGTTGCCCTGGCAATTCCCCTTGACGCCTCTGAGCATTAGTGCTTGCTAATTGTGCAATTTGAGTCTCGAGAAGTTTGATGTGCTTCTCTTGAACTCTTTGTGCTTCCTCATTAGCTCTTTGCGTAGCTAGCATTTGTCGCTCTTGAGCTCTTTACGCCTCCTCGTTAGTCTTTTGCATGCTCAACATTAGCTTCATCACTTCAGATATGGGAGGCTCTTGTGGGTTATTGTTTTGTGGAGGTGGAGTGGGAAAATTTTGTGGAGTTTGGAAGTTATTGTGGTTATGGAAGTTTTGTGATGGGGGTCGCTGAAAATTTTGTGGGGTTTGATAGTAAGAGGGTTTGGGATGGTTTTGTGGAGGTGGAGGGTGATGGTTTTGTGTATTTTGGTAATTATGTGGAGGGGGAAAATTTGGTTGTCTTTGTTGAAAGGCGTTTGCCTGCTCCATCTGAAGTTGACTGAACTGACAGTCTTGACCAAAGTGACCCTGAACACCACATACCTTGCAGTAAGATGAGGTAATGGGTGCTACGGCAGACATAGCATTAATACTCAAAGGAGGTGCTGCTGAGGGAGAGGAACTGAAGGTGTTAATCTGCTGACTCAGCTTCGCTATCTGCAAAGTCAATAATGCAATGGCATCTACCTCCAGTACTTTCCTCGTGAGGCTACGGGAAGTGGAATGATCATTGGCTGCGAGGTTTGATAGAAACTCATAGCCTACATCCACTTCCTTATCCACAAAAACTCCTCCTGCAGACGAATCAACAATACTCTTCGTCTGAGGCTGCAGACCATTATAGAATGTCTGCGTCAAGAACCATTTGTCCATGTTATGGTGTGGACACTCTCTCTGTAGATCTCTAAATCTAGTCCACGCTTTCCGTAATGTTTCATCAGGCTCTTGGGAAAACGTGGCTAGTTTGTTTCTGATTTCTGCTGTCTTTGTAGGTGGATAATACTCTCTCAGAAACGCAGCAGAAATCTCACTTCATTCTGTTTCTTTCATGTCGTTCAACCAATTCTGGGCTCTATCTCTCAATGAAAACTCGAACAACATGACCTTTAGTTGATCTGGAGTGACGCCGGCATGTTTGACGGTTCGGCAAAGCTGTTGGAACCGCTGCAGATGATTTGCCGGGTCTTCAGTAGGATGAGTCCAGGCTTAATTTCGAAATTTGCCGCGGCAATGGTGGGCATAGTAGGTCCAGTGGAGAGACCATCTGGGTTGGGCACCCCATATGACTTCAGTGATTTAGACATAACTGAACTCAATGTGTCCGATCCAGAGGTGTTCAGCTGAACAGACTGCTTTTCTTTCTGATTTTTCTTTCGAATCCGCCTGATTGTCCTAGTAAGATCGGGATCCGCTGGGATGGGGGAACCGTTTCTTTGAGACCTGGGCATACAAAAGAAACAAAAAGAAGCAGTAAAACGTACCTCAATTGGAACAATGAAGTTCCAATGAGGTACAGAGAAGTAGACAAAATAACCAAATAAAAACTTAGAAAACTAGCTGTCTCCCGGCAACGGCGCCAAAATTTGATAGGATTTAGTCGTATTACCTATTCAAAGGTAAACCTACAGTCCTCTAACTAAGGTAGTCAATGGAAGTAGGGTCGAATCCGCAGGGAGACAGAGTTTCTATATTAATATTCAATTAACTAACTACTTCAGATGAAATCAGGGAGAATTAACTGAACTAATAATTAAGCTAAAGAATACGAATTAAACCGAGGATTTAACTATGGAATAAAAGCCTAGGGTATTAGGTCGGTCCACCATGCTTATACCAATCAAATAAGGTCAACTACTATCAAAACCTAAGTCATGAGTCAAGTGATTAGAGCATGTGTTGAGCTATGGTTAAAATTCAACGCTCATAGTTCAACATACGCCGCATGTTCACTAACGTAATCAGAACTGCTGATGTGTCCTAGGCCTCTAATCGTAAGACGAGTCTGTGCAAACAACTATTAACCACAAGCAATCAATGAAATTGGCCACTAACATTAATCACTAATTAAGAACAAGCCACACCACAATCACTCTAATCAAGCCCTAGAAATCGAAAGGAATCTAAATAACAATCATGGTATAAACATGACTTCCCTAGAAAGAGAACTACTTACTCATAATTGAATTGACAATAACAAAACTAAATGGAAACCCTAATAATTGCATCATGAATGATTAAATACTTAAGTTAAGCAATTAAGAATAATAAAAGAGATTAGAGTAGAGAAGAATATCAATTGACGGAAAGCAAGAACTTTTATTGAAATCGAATAGGTTCAATCACCTTTAATCTAATCTAAAGTGTTTAAACTAAATAAAACTAAGCTAAGAACTATGAGAGATAAAACTAAAGGAAAGGATGTCTCTAAAATAAGGAAAAATTGTGAATAACCACCTACACGATACACCTATTTCAAAATAACCACCCCATTTTTGTTTGTGTTTAAATAACCACCTCTCATTTCCTTAACTTTTTCAAATACCCACCTGCTAACGGAATTTTCTAACGCAGTTAAGTGTGATGCCCAAATTCTTACTAAATTATCCTAACTCCCTCCAAAATTTCACTAATTACCTTACTAATCTATAATTTGACTAGTCAAATCATGATTAACATTTTAAAAATCTTTTTTTATTCAATTTTACTATTTTTTAAACTATATTTTATTGATATATGACACGATCATGGACACAAATTTCGAGACAATATTTAATCGCATTTTTAATACTCAAAACGACGTTTTTTCGAAAAACGGACACCACCCTATGTCCTTTATGGGCACGAATTTTGAGATTCCCTACGAAACGAGTACTTACAAGCCGGCTTTTCAGGCACGTAATTCGAGACGCCTTTTTCGGACGGAATACAAAGTTTTTTTTCGAAAAACGGACACCGGCTTGTAGGTACGGCGGTGTCCGTTTTTCGAAAAAACGGGTTCCATCCAAAAAAATTGTCTCGAGTACGTGCCTGAAAATCCGGCTTGTAGGTACTCATTTCGTAGGGAATCTCAAAATTCGTGCCCATAAAGGGCGTACGGTGCTGTCCGTTTTTCAAAAAAACATCGTCCTGAGTATTAAAAACGCGATTAAATATTATCTCGAAATTTGTGTCCATTACCGTGTCATATATCAAAAATATTTAGTTTTAAAAATTGTATAATTGAATAAAAAAATATTTTTAAAATGTTAATCATGATTCGGTGTCCGTTTTTCGAAAAAACTTTGTATTCCGTCCGGAAAAAGCGTCTCGAAGTACGTGCCCGAAAAGCCGGCTTGTAGGTGCTCGTTTCGTAGGGAATCTCAAAATTCGTGCCCCTAAAGGGCCTACGATGGTGTCCGTTTTTCGAAAAAATGTCGTCTTGAGTATTAAAAACGCGATTAAATATTGTCTCGAAATTTATGTCCATTACCGTGTCATATATCAAAAATATATAGTTTAAAAAATTGTAAAAATGAATAAAAAAAGATTTTAAAAATGTTAATTATGATTTGACCAGTGAAATTATAGATTAGTAAGGTAATTAGTGAAATTTTGGAGGGAGTTAAAAAATTGAGCCCTAAAACTAACGGTGTTAAGATTTTCCGTTAAGAGGTGGATATTTCAAAACGTGGACATAAGTAGAAGTGGTTATTTAAATGCAAAACTATTTGGGGTGGTTATTTTGAAATTGATGTATCAGACAGGTGGGTATTCACAATTTACCCCTAAAATAATGAGGAAAAGGTATTTATAATATCCCCCCAAAAGCCTAATTAAAACGGGATAAAAAATAGAAAATACGCGTTTACGGGCATGGGACCCGATCGGGCACAGGGCCACCCGATCGGGCCCATAGTAAGAAAAATCAGCCAACTTCTCTTTGGATCACACGCAGCAGCAGCAGGCCTAAGTCATAAATTGTGGCCCACCTGATCAGGCACCCGATCGGGTTGAGGATCGGGCTGGTAGAAAAGGGCCCAGCAGCAACACAACTCTCGCCCAAGCAATCAGCACCGACTGAACTTGGAGCTCCACCCGATCGGGTCTGGCGGTGAGTGCCCGATCGGGTCTGGGCACATGGTGTCTCGCCCGATCGGTTTGGGCAACCCTTGCCCGATCGGGTCCGCAACTTCTGTACCCGATCATAATATCTTCGCCCGATCGGGCCATTTTTTCCCGATCAGAATACGGAAGACTCCTTTTTGACTCTTTGGCTCTCAATTCTTCACGTTTAGAGGTTTTGGGACCTCCTAAACTACCCATAAAGCTCGTGAGCCATCCTACGTGCCTCGTAACATCTCGTAAAACCGTGGTTGCTTCCAAATAGCTCGGAAATAAGGGGAAAACTCCTTAAAACCTGCAATTCAACACTAAAACAACAAAACCACAGCTATATACGATAGTTAGCACAAAATAGCTCCGAAGAGCTCCAATGATGCACAAATTAGCTTGTAAATAAGGGAGAAAACTCTATATAAATATGTGATATCAGTGCTTTGCCACTCGCTTGGAACTATAGGTTAAATCCCATACTTGGTTTATGAGGTTGCTCCCTTCGTCCTGGAAACGCGTAACTATGGTGAACATTTTACTATCTAAATTTGTCATCTTTATATGAAGATAATATCTTGGAATATTCAAGGTGCTAAAAAGCCCCAAGCCATTGTAGAACTGGTTTTTCTAAAGAATAGGTTCAAACCGGATGCATTTTTATCTTAGAAACTATGACAAATAATGTCAATAGTAAGGCAATCCTGAAAGCTCTTCACTTCCAGCATACCCTCATCATTGATCCCGTCAATCATAGTGGTGGTATTTGGGTATGTTGGAATGACGATAATATTAACATAGATAGTTATATCCTTTGGGATAGATGTGCCCATTTGAACGTATATTCTAAGATCGTTAAATCTTCCTTTCTAGTGACGGGTGTTTATCTTCCCGTCCAAGAACAGGAAAAAAACAATGTCTGGAACGATTTGACTGCTTATCTCAATAGCCAATTCATGCCTAAGCTTGTTTTAGGTGACTTCAATGAACTAGAGATGGCATCTGGGCCGGGCCAGCCCAGCCCGCCCAGCCCATCCCATCTCGGGGGCTTTGCGGGTCGGGCCCGCTCAAACCCGCACCTAACCCGGCTCAACCCGCCAAACTTAAAAACTCGCACCGGGCTCGGAAACCACAACCCAGCTCGGGTGGAACCGCCCACCCAGCCCACCCGTAACCATTCACAAACCCACCCAGCCCAGCCCAATTGCCCACCCGACCCGGACCACCCAGCCCACCCAACCCCCCACCCAGCCCACCCAGGACCACCCAGCCCACCTAACCCACGACCCAGCCCACCCAACCCACCACCCAGCCCACCCAGACCGCACAACCAGCCCGCACCACCCAGACCCACCCCCAGCCCACCAGAACGCTTATTTGGTTCGAACATCGTCTGCTTTCAATAAAGTATTAAAGTTGATTCATTTCACATAAATCTGGTAATTCTTCTTCCATTACTTTTCATTATTTTAATTATTGCTTTCATAGATCGTAATTATGTCTTCCCTAATTATGATTGCTTTTGTTAACATACAATAGTTTAAAAACGACGATAATGAAAAATAGATAATAATAAATAATTACGATAATATAAAATTAATCATTACTCAAAATTATTTAAGAATACATTGGTCAATATTCAATACTCATTATAATCTTATTTTAATTGCTATATTAAGATTATAAATAAACGACATTACTAGGAAAGAGATGATATTAAATAATTACGTCATTACGAAATTATAAAAATTAATCATTATTCGTATTACTAACAAAATGAAATGTATAAAACCAAATATTTTATATTTGCAACCAACGTATTTCAAAATTATATCTAATTGACTTATACAAAATTACAAATGCAAATTCATATTCATAAACATATAATTCATATTAAATCAAACTTACTAATTAATATTATTTCAAGTTTTCAACACATCTAATACAATCCACCCACTAAGCCCACCCAGCCCATTAACCAGCCCAATCCAAACCACCCAGCCCACCCAGCCCATTAACCAGCCCAACCCAAACCACCCGGCCCACCCAACCCATTAACCAGCCCACCCAACCCATTAACCAGCCCAATCCAAACCACCCAGCCCACCCAACCAATTACCCAGCCCAACCCAAACCACCCAGCCCACCCAACCCATTACCCAGCCCAACCCACCCGCTAGGCCCACCCAGCCCACCCACAAACCCGTTGCAGGCCCGCCCAAAACCGCCATGGGTCGCTCCTCTGACCCAGCCCACCAACCCACCCAGCCCGCCTAATTCCCCAGCCCGCACCGGGTCATATATGCACAACCCAGCCCGCCACAAACCCAGCCCAACCCAGCCCGGCCCACCCATTTGCCACCTCTACAATGAACTACTCTCCCCTTCGGACAAAGTTGGAGGCCGTGGTGTCACTCTGTCTCAAATTCAACGTTTCCCTAACTTTCTGCGAAACGTTGAGTGTCTGAATTTACCTGCGCAGCAAAACGCCTACTCTTGGAAAAAACACTACCACTCTTACATAGTGTATGAAAGACTCGATAGGAGTATCTGCAATCAAACTTTCCTAGACTTATTCCCAGATAAGACCATTACCTATGGTGCTTTTACGGTGTCAGACCATTCCCCTCTTATTTGTGACACCCTCACAAACCCCGTTTTCCCTCCATCAAGGTTCGTTTTCATCAGGCATTGGCCTTAGATCCAGAAGTTCTAACCATTGTTAAAAACAATAGGCTAGAGAAACAGAAGGGATCTCGGTTTTTCAGAGTTCAAAACCGTCTGGTTCAGATCAAAGCTTCCATAAAAACTTGGTCTATGAAAAAGTTCCAGCACGTGTCTAGCAAACTTATTCAGAATCTTGCCAAGATTCAGGAAATAGAGGAAAGACTATGGTCTCAACCTTATAACCCAATTTTAGTTGACCACCTTAAAAGGCTCATTAACCAACGGGAAAAAATCCTCCTATTTAAAAAATCCCATTGGGGAATCAAAAACAGGAAGAACTGGTTGCTCCAAGGTGATAGAAACACACGCTTCTTCCACAACAAGATGAAGCAAAGGTTTTGACTTAATACCATCCACAAACTAAGGGATGAAGATGACATATGGGTAGAGAACCCAACTGGAGTCAAAGAGCTTTTGAAAAATGCTTTCACAAAGAACTATTCGTCATCATCATCAGTTTTAGATGGCTCAGCTTTTCTAAACTTCACCTCCATTGTCTCAGACCAGGAGGCGGAAAATCTTTTGACAAAGTCTCTGAAGAAGAAATAAAAAATGCTTTCTTTGACATGAACCCACATAAAGCCCCAGGCTCCGATGGGTTTGGCCCAGGTTTCTAACAAAAATACTGGGAAATTTTAAAGAAAGATGTGTCTAGCAGTTTCTAGCTTTTTTGAACATGGTCATCTTCCACATCCCTCAACCATACCATTATCACTCTTATGCCCAAAATTCAACAACCAGAAAAACCTGGCCATTTCAGACCAATTAGTCTTGTCAACACCCTTTACAAGGCCATTTCCAAAATTCTAGTCTCCAGATTACAACCTTTACTGGACAAGCTAATAAGCCCATTTCAGAATGCTTTTACCAACGGTCGGTCCATTCACGACAATGTCCTTATAGTTCAAGAAATCCTAAACACCTTCCACAAATCAAAAAATAAGACTGGGTGGTGTGCCTTGAAACTGGATATGGAGAAAGCCTATGATAGGATTGAATGGAACTATATGTGGGGATGTCTCTCTCATTTGGGTTTCCCTCCAAAGTGGACTTTTTTGATTAAGCAATGTGTCACCACGATGTCATATTCAGTAAATGTTAATCGCAATACTACGAGTTGGTTCAAACCTACCCGTGGTCTGAAACAGGGTGACCCGCTTTCCCTTTATCTTTTTATTATATGTATGGAAGGCCTTATCAGACAACTAGCTCATTATGCAGGTAACAAGACAAGTGGTATTGGTTTTCAAGTGTTCCCAAACACAACTAAGATCCCTTGTCTGCTCTTTGCTAACGACAGCCTGTTATTCTGTAAAGCGACAAAGGCTGTATGCAATAACCTGAAGAAAATTATTGATTGCTTCTGTGCAAACTCAGGACAGCTGGTAAACTTTCATAAATCAGCTATCATTTTCTCCAAGAAAGTTCCTAACGCACAGAAGGCTTATTTGGCTAGTAATTTTAATATGCCACCAAAGGCCTGCCTGGTTAGGTATTTAGGAATACATTTCAGTTCCTTTCGGCCTATCAAGGCAGACTTAGCCCAGTTACTTAATAAGACTGATGAGAGGGTTAAACTATGGGAGGCTGGGATTCTATCCAAAGCCGGAAGACACACCCTCATCCAATCCAATCTTGAAGCTATCCCAAATTATGCAAGTGCAACAACTATGCTACAGGCGAATTCTGCCTCCACTATTGATTCCATTCACAATTTTTTTTTTTGGAATCAGGGGCCGGGAAAAGAGGGAATCTCTCTCATAGCGTGGGATAGAATCTGCTCACCTAAGAGCTTAGGTGGTCTAGGGCTTCGTAAAACCCTTCCCTTAAACAGGGCCTTCCTGGCTAGACTATCATGGAAAATCCTTTCTGATCCTGAAAATCAATGGGCCAACATAGTACGCCAAAAATATCTGAAAAATTGCTCCCTGTTCCAATACACGCCAAAACCGTCCCATTCCACTATATGGAGGAAAATCATGGAACAAAGGGAGATCTTGAGAAAAGGGATTTCGGTGGAAAATAGGGGATGGTTCAACCATTCTGTTCTGGTTGGATAATTGGTTAACCAACTGATCTCTATTCGAACTTCTGAAACCAGACCCAAATACAATAAATACTGATTTATGTTTGGACGCCTTCATTACCAATGATAGACGTTGGAACTTCGAAAAGTTAGGCACAATACTACCTCACAACCTAATAGCACAAGTACGTGGACTAACTCTTACTAAAAATATTGATATGGATACACCAATTTGGGGTATGTCTTCCCATGGAGATTTCACGGTCAAATCAGCAAACTGGTTGACACATAACATCAGTCTTGACACACCCAAGTGGGAATTTCGTCAGTTTTGGAAAGTTCAGTTACCTCCAAAGCTCCAGATCTTCATATGGAAAGTTCTACATAATGCGATCAGTGTGCGTGCTATTCTGTTTAAAAGCCAGATTATCCCTATTGAAACTTGCTCCATCTGTGATGTTTCGTGTCCAGAAACAATAGACCATCTTTTTCTTAATTGCCACAAGGTGACAGCCTTATGGACTCTCCCACAGGTGAAAGATTGGTTGGGCTGCTTTATTGACAACCATACTGTCAAAGAGGTTTTTATAAAGAACCTAAAGGATAAAAGGTTTGGCTGCAAAGCTTACCTTCCTTTTATGGAGCATCTGGAAGGATCGGAATGACATTATCTTCAATAACTCAGTTTTCAACATTCATAGAATTTACCATCGTGCAAAATTATTAGCCCATGAAGGGAAGATGCGACTCCATTACGATGAATTCGCATTGTCCCCTACCCATATGGATTCCCTCCTCCCCCAAGTGCCTAAAAGGGCGTCTCCTCCCTCCATCTATGTCAACTGGTCCCCACCTCCTCTCGGCGTCATAAAACTCAATTTCGATGGCTCCGTCAAGCAAAACAAGACAACAACAGGGTTCATCATCAGTAATCACGAGGGTACGGTGCTTGCAGCTGAAGCGCACAACTTAGGCAACACGTCAGTCCTTTCAGCAGAAGCTACAACGCTTCTTAGGGGTGTTCTAAAGCCCTAACGTTCCCACATTCTTCCATTCTAATTGAAGGCGACAACTTGCTGGTCATAAACGCAATGAATGGCATTTGGTCTACTCCGTGGCAGATTGATAACATTATTCAAGATATAAAAATCAACCTCAGAGCATTCCAAGATTTTTCAGATCGCTCATGTCTTCAGAGAAGCAAACCAAGCAGCAGACTGGATTGCTAATGCGGGTCATTTAGTTTCAGACTACTTTTGTATTACGGACTGGCATGATTCAGATCTGTCAAAAATACTATGTAACGATATGTTAGGAATTCCCCTCGAGCGGAGGGTTTCCTAACTATCTCACTTCTTCTTCTTACCTTTATATAAAAAAAAATCTATATGGTATACTACCTATATTTGTAAGGGTTACTATACTTTATTTTATAGGCTGTCCCTAATGATTTGGGATACTTCTCCATTAACTTCTTCTTCTAGGCTGCCATTAACGAGTTCTTCAATGGCGCAAATTCGTCCTGAACTCACTTACCTACTTCTACTTTGCCATAATCGATCTCTTTAATGTTGAGATAAGTCGTCTGTGAATCTTCTTCAACCTCACCAACCCTCCTTTTCATTAATTTCGAAAACAATTAGGGTTCACAAGAATTAATTTTAATTAAACTAGGGCTCAAACGAATTATTTGGTTTTTGTGCATACTTATAAGATTTTTGATGCCGAAGTCGAGGTCAATTGGCAGTCATTAACGCTGTGTATCGAATTGGCAAAAAGTTGAAGACGACTGCAAATTAGAATTAACCGTCTTTGCGCATTAATATACCGAGTGTTTCGTTTGGACAGCACCTTAGCATGTTCTGGTTATATCCATACTGGTAACAGTGAAATAGATTTAGGCGATAGCCAAAACCATACTCGGACATTGCCTAACACTATGTTAACTATGATGTACTTTTGGTTGTTTTTGTAAGCTACAAAATATTGTGTAGCTTAAGGCAGTAAGGATGTATTAGAAGAAATCAATAGGGAATAGTTAATTATTGGTCTAAACAAATCTAGATTCATAAATTAAAAACAAACACATCACGTGACAATTATAGTAAGAAAGTTGTCTTATGCAACATAAGTGATTTCAAACAACCATTTGCTAGTAACAAATGGCCCTTTTATCTACTTTTCCTTCTTATTTGATTTATTTTGGTTATGTTGGATGAGAATTACTATTGCGATTGAAAAAGGGACCTTGATTATCTAATATAATATATTCTACTATTATAAACGGAAAGTACTAGGATCACACATTTTCATTAATAATATACACATTGTACGGAGATCACCAAAACATGTTATGGATCTGTCCAAAAAAACACCCACTATGAATTATGCGCAAAGACGAGTAATTTGAAAGGGGAGTTATGAATCTAGGTGTGTTTAGACCAGTAATTGACTGTTCCCTATTGATTTCTTCTAATTCATCCTTATTGCCTTAAGCTACACAATAAGTCGTAGCTTACAATAACAACCAAAAGTACATCATAGTCAACATAGAGTTAGGCAACGTCCGATTATGGCTTTGGTTATCACCGATATCTATTTCACTGACACCATTATGGATATAACCAGAACATGCTAAGGTGCTGTCCAAACGAAACACTCGGTATATTAATGCGCAAAGACGGTTAATTCTTATTTGCAGTCGTCTTCAACCTTTTGCCAATTCGATACACACCATTAATAAATGCCAATTGACCTCGACTTCGGCATCAAAAATCTTATAAGTATGCAGTAAAAACCGAATAATTCTAATGAACACTAGTTTAATTCAAAATAATTCTTATGAACCCTAATTTTATTCAAAATAAATCGATCTATCGTTGATGAAAAGGAGGGTTGGTGAGGTTGAAGAAGATTCACAGACGACTTATCTCCACATTGAAGAGATCGATTATGGCAAAGTAGAAGTAGGTAAGTGAGTTCAGGACGAATTTGCGCCATTGAAGAACTCGTTAATGGCAGCCCAGAAGAAGACGTTAATGGAGAAGTATCCCAAATCATTAGGGACTGCCTATAAAATAAAGTATAGTAACCCTTACAAATATAGGTAGTATTCCATATAGATTAAGTATTAGTTTTTAAATATCAAATATCTAATATAACAAATTACAGTAATTAATATAACAAATATAAAATAATTAATATAACAAATATACAAAATTTAATATACCAAATATACAAAAAATAAACAAAATCCGAAAATATAAATGTTGCGGAAATTACGGAAATCGTATTTAAAAAAAAAAGAGAATGCCAAAGTCAACTTTGCTGATGTTGCACAATGATTGGCTGTCGTTCATTTGTTATGGTGGGCATTTTACAAGAAATCTATTGTAAAATTTTCAGTTTTTTTGTTTTACGCACCATATACAATTTGCAAAACACAGGGTCTCACCATCTCGAGCCTGGGCTGCACACGTTAAGATGAACTTCTTTCTTAAAATCATATGATAGCCCTTTAGCCTTAAATAGCAAATATGGAATACCCTTCTTTTCCTTTGTTTATGAGGAACAATCACATGTGATTTTTCATGGGGCAAAGACCTTCAATTGTCTCCATGTAGAATGACATATTTGCGATTATATATATATATATATATATATATATATATATATTAAAACGCGTAAGGATGCATTGTAGTCTGACACGTATCGCTCCATGCCACACGCTGACATAGCGCCACTGTACAACTCACATGGCAATCCATTCTCCCTTTCACCTTCAAAAATGCATGTAAGAGAGTTTGACCCCTTAGCCTATCATTTGAAATTTTGTAATTCTACCACCAAGCTACATCCTTTTTGTAGTCATACTCCATTTACTACCCTTTTATCTTAGATATAATTTTGGAGAAAAAGAATATATTTTTGTCGATTCTCTTTGTTTTACTAAAACCCACAGATAAGTCTTCTCCAAGCTTCATACCCAATCTTCTCCCTATTGTTTCTCTCCTTCTCCTCCTCTTAAGTTCCTTCCATTACTTTGCATACTTCTGAACCAAAGCCTCGACGCAAACTTTTGTAACATGTCTCCAATGATATAAGAAGTATCTTTTTTAAACCTAAATTACCTAATCGAACTTTTTATAAAAACTATTGAGTTAATATACTATTGATTAGAAGAAAAAAAAAAGAAAGATAACAATTGAAAACAAATCTAGGGAGTAAATACTAAATTCACGCAATATAGCATATGATATAAAACATACAGTATTTATTTTGAAATGACACAAGAAAAAACGTTAAAGTTTCGTTCTCTCAGTGTGGCAGTATGATATAAAACAAATTAGATAATCTAAAAATTATTAACTACTATACCTCAGTTTCTTTTTGCTTTTCCTACTTTTTAATTTAATATTTTTGTTTGTCCTAATTAGAATAATCGAAAATTTATTGACTACTACATTCGTTTCTTTTTATTTGTCCTACTTTCTTTTTTGTTTGTTTCTTTTTGTTTGTCATACTTAGGGCTTGTTCTCTTCGGCTAATTCTATCTGAACTGAACTGAACTGAACTTATTGGAACTGAACTGAACTGAACTTATTGGAGCTGAATTGAACTGAAATGAACTGAACTGAAATTATTGGAGCTGAACTGAATGGAACTGAATTGAACTGAACTTATTGGAGCTGAACTGAATTGAACTGAATTTATTAGAGCTGAACTGAACTAAACTAACTTATTGGAACTGAACTGAACTTATTGGAGCTAAAGGGACTGAACTGAATTGTTGAATTAGATGTAATAAATATATAAATAATAAGTAAATAATAATTATTATGAATATTAAATAATAAGTTATAATAATTCTAAGTACCAATAGTTAAAATAATAATTTAGAATAATATCAAATGAATAATGATAATATTATTTTTGATGTTATTAAATGATAGTTATAAATAAATAATAATAATAATGATAAAGTAATTTTAAAAATAATATTTACCGATAATAATAATAACAATAATAATATCTAAGAAGTAAATTAATATTACCATTATAATAATAATTAGTTTAAAACATGGATTGATGCGTGCTTCTAACTAAACCACGATTTGTGATGGATTGGTCTATCATAGAGATACACCAAACCACACCACAAAACGCCAAAGTATCTTTAATATGCAACATAACGACAATGTTGTACCATAAATAGTACTGCAGTATTATTAGCAACTTTGTAATTTTTTCATATCTTCTAGCTTTTTGTAGCTTACTTGTATAATGTAATAGTGAATATTTAGTCGGTAAAATAAAACAACAATTGGAAATTAAAATACTCGTATTGACATGAAATTTGGTTAAATCGTGCACCAACCCAAACCTTGCTCAGCCATAATAATAGTTATAATAATGAGTAAAGATATAATAACAAAAATAATATATATAAATAATCATAATAATAATAACAATAATAATAAGTAAAATAAATTAGACCAATAATAATATATTAAACAAAATGGTTAAATAATGAATGGAGCTGAACTGAACTGAACTTATTGGAGCTGAACGAACTGAACTGAACTTATTGGAGCTGAATTGAACTGAACTTATTAGAGCTGAACTAAACTGAATTGAACTGAACTTATTAGAGCTGAACTAAACTGAACTGAAATTATTAGGGTTGAACTGAACTGAACTAAACTGAACTGAACAGAACAGGCCCTTAAAATATTTCCTTTTTATTTTACAATTTTCACCATTTTAACCTCTTTTTTCACTTATTGAATTCACATATTTCTCCAACATTTCTTTCTCTCTCCTTACCATGTACGCCCACTTAACAATTAAATCATCTTTTCATCTCCCTTGTTAATAAGTCAAACAAATAAAAAGAAACATAGAATACATAGTTTGTAATAAACTCGAATTAGTTTTCTTATTCTTTGTGGAAGTCATTATTAAGATCTCAAAATTTACAATATCATCATATATAATTGATATCAACATCTAATTGGTGCATCACTATCAATTTTCAGATTTTTTTCTAACATTTTTAAGTCGTATGATACAAGTGGAACAATTAAGTAAAAGCTGATCAAATTTATAATAATCGTATCAACTTTGCAAATTGACAACAACAAAGTATAAATTACTTAAATTAAGTAGCTTGTATATCCTTTTTTTTGCTCACTTGCTCAAGAGATCTTCAAATGAAGAAAATAATAAATTATGAGAGATCAGCAAAACCGCAAAGTTGGAGAACGTACTCCGAATAAGCAGAAGAATGAAAGAAATAGCTCTAGGTGTAACTATTTAAGTTCACCTGGATGTATGGTACAATTGTTTGAACAAGCTTATGTTCCTTAAATAAAGCATCTTATGATTCATAACCCTAGACAATAGACATACTTATAGTTCCAGCTTAAGCGTGTTCCAACTTGTTTTACATTGGATTTGGAGGCCGAATATAATGAGAATACATATATAGTTTTCACAAGCAGGACATTTACTCGACTTAATTATGACTACTAATTCATTTACATGTATGTCAATTAACAATCAATCATCAACTATTTCAATTGCTTTAATTACATAGCTTTTAGCAAAAGATTTATCCTCATAATCTTTGTCATATGTAAACTCAAACAAGATGTTGATCGATTGCGGCAACTCATTCATCTTCGAGGAAACTTGATCTTCTATCTTATCAAGCTCTGCTTCTTTAACTTCGCTTTCTTTTTACTACTCCAATGTTCTTGTTCAAGTTGTTTCATCTTATTATAGCAAGATTCCAATTCGCTCTTCGCTGATTCTAGCTCAACTTTACCAGAAGAAATTTCATTCTGCACCTTTTGTAATTCTGTGACATACTCTTTCATGTTTTTATTCGATGATTGTAACTCAACTTCAAATAAAGAAAGTTGATTTTGCATATTTTGAAGTTCCGTTTTCATATTGTCACTTTCCTTTTTACTACTACAAAGTTGTTCCTGGAGGCCCTTTACCTCATCTTTCGATGACTCAAACTCGACCTTTATAGCTTCGAACTCTAATTCCTTCGAAGAAAGCTGACTACGTACCTTTTTCAACTCCATTTTTATGTCTTCTTGGTCCTTTCGACACCCTGAAAGCTGTTGTTTAACTTCCTCCATCTCTTGCTTTAACGCTTCCAGGCTAGCCATATTCGATGACGCCGCTAATTCTTGATCCTTTTGTTGTAGTTGTTTTCTTAAGGAATCATTGACAGAGTTTGGAACTATCACTCCAAAGGGAGACCAATCGAAGATAACATTATCGAATTGTCGAAAATTACCCTTTCCTGTTACAACGATGTAACATGCTCCGTTACAGTTCACATAAATCTTTCCTGTTTTGGGCCTTAAAACAAGAGAAGCATGTAACTTTTGTAACATTGATTCGTTAATCCGAGTTCCATGTATAATCAGTTCGTCGTTCCTCAAGTCTATTTCGCGAATAATCCTCCAATTCGACTCACCATCGAAGTGAACCATCCTATACACGAATCTACCATCAGGATTATCAATGCAAGGAGAAATATAAGTATTAGGGGTTTCTTCTAGCTTGTATGTGACCATTTTGTTGATTTAGGACAACGATTGAAAAGATTAAAAACGGAAGTTAAGGATAACACAACCATAAGAACTTTTGAAATTTGGTTGGGTTGTAACTTGTTAGGGTCAATTGGACTTTTAAAAAGGACATCCTATACATTTATGATTTATATAAGGTCCTCATCAGATGATTACTTTATGTAATAAGCATTTTATACTTTGCTTGAATTCAATTTCTTTTAAAGACGACGTTGATGATGTGCTGCAAAAACGTGATTAGCAATTTACCATGAGGTGTCAGGAAAGAATAATTTAGTAACTTGAGCTGCTAACAGAATCTTTATCACATGGAAGCTTATTCCTGGAGTTGCCAACTAGGTTAATTGGGTCTAGTGGCGAGTCCATTGATCAGAAGGGTGGGGGTACGGATAAGAAAGTCATAAAACGCAAAGAACAATGTTAAGATTCAAATGGTGAGTCAAATTACAAAAATTAGATGAGATTATGTAAGTTTCAAAATAAATTACATATGCATTGGACGAGAATAGGTAAAGTTTCTAATAAAAAGTTACAAATGCAATCAGAATTCCTCTGATGTTGGGGAAGTGAAATCTAAGAGAAAAATGAATAGTGTTTATTTGTTTAAATAAATGTCATTGGAAAAAAGCTTATTAGAATTAAAAATAATTGGTGGAAGAGCATTAAATTTATGACTAATTCAATCCCTGTGTTGAATGAATGACAAAACAAAAACTATTTCAAAAAGCATATAAATAATGTGGCACGGTTTTACTAGGCAAATAATGTGGAAACTGAATGTAGAGACACAAATCAAAACAAGCCTTATATTGTGTTTCACCCAAATAAGAAAGTAGCATTATATTATGGGGCGAAAGGAATATATGGCGGCCATGTTATTGAAATGGTGAATGATTAAGATTTACTCGTTTGTAAGATAATTGTTGATGATTTATTTTGTCAAAATAAGACCTTGTAAGATACAAATTTAGTGAAAAAAGACGACCTTATACAAAGAAGAAAACTCCTTAATCATGTCAAGTTTTAGGTCCTTGACTCTTCTCTTTCCCTCCTTTTTTATGCAGCAGAATCTGGTCTAAAATTTTGGTTTGATATTTATCTTTCACATACAAAAAGAGAGGATAAAATAGACCTAAACATTGATCTTATGGCTTAAACATTATAATAAAGTGTAACATATAAGGTGTTTTCTAAAAAATACTTTAAAATGTGTTTTTTTCACAAAATTTATAGGAAAATTGACTAGAATAATCCAAACTATGGTCGTTCCGCCAAGAACAATCAAAACTATGAGTTATTCCTGTATAATCCAACTATTGGAAATGTCCGCCACAAATGCACTGTGACCTGAAGAAAACTCTTTTAACCGATAAAACAGGCCACGTGTCATTCGTTCATTGGCTATTTTCAATTATTATTATTTTATTTGTACATTTTTGTAATCCCCACCACATTACACTACTTCACACTTCATCCCTCACCCCACTACCACCAATGTCCATGCGAGAAACTCTCGAATAGATCTGGTCCACACTAAAAATAGTGTAGACCACCTAACTTTTGATTGGTAAACCTTAACTTTTAATTACAAAATATTAACTTTCTTTCAACCTTAACTTTTCATTCATAACACGTATCTTTTGATTACAATACCTTAACTTTTGATTGTTAAACTTTAACTTTTAATTACAAAATCTTAACTTTTAGGCTTTGTACTGGGTCTACAATAAATTTAGTGTAGGCTCGTTCTATATTAAACTTATATTGTCCATGCAAAGCCAACCACCCTACCAGCCCCGCCCCTAAAACCCATCCCGATCACCACCCTCCCCTCGCCTGAAACCCAGCCCCAAGCACCACTATCCATTCGTTTTCTCCAACACTGCAATACAAAAAAAAAAACTAATTTTCAACACCCACCTTAATTCTTCTTCTCTCCATGTATCTCCACCGTGGACTCAGATGAATCGGGCACCTATGGGATTCTCTCGCCTTCAAAGCCGTTCATTTTCTTTTTATTTTATTACTAGGTTTTTTAGGGCCGTGCATAGCATTTTTTTGGATATAGATTTTGAGTTATTAATGAGAAGACCATAAGCCTACAAACTAATCTTAAGATAAATGATGTAAATTGATATAATAAGGAAATTAACTAAGGTAAGAATATAAATAAACACAAATAATAATTTATTTTTCATTGTATATAACCTTTTCATAATACATAAGGTAAGGTCGAATAAATATTAATTAGATTCAATCGGCTTTACAAATTATGTTCAACCCAGCATTGGTTTTTGATACTCGTTCCAATAGGAGGACGTTCGTCCTACTTATTTTTAGCCTGTATCAAATAAATTAGTTCATATCAATTTCAGATAAGTTAAAATAAGTTCAGATTATGTATAATAAGGTCAAATAATGAAAAATAATTTGAACTAAGGTCAAATAAAAGAGAGTTGAATAAAGGCGAATAACATTTCATCTAATATAGTAACATAAGATATAATAAGGTGAAATAAGGTCGAATAATGTTTCATCTAATATGGTAAAATAAGGTGAAATACTGGTCTAATAAGGTTAAGTAAGATCTAATAAGTAAAAATAAGTTCAGATGAGCTCAACTAAGTTCATATAAGCAAATTTAAGTTGCAAAGAACATAGTCTAAGTGTAATTTTATATTACCTTTGTTCTTTTTAATATGTACATTTGCTTTTGCGCGCGGAACAAGGAAAAAAATCCAAAAGTAAGAGAGAAGGATAGCAAAAGTAAGGAAAAAGTGAAAAGGTAGAGAGAAGGAAAAAAAAGTCGGAGAGAAGTGTAGTACTACCTCCGTTTTTTTAATATGTACATTTGCTTTTGGGCGCAGACCAAGAAAAAGTACAAAAGTAAGAGAGAAGGATAGTAAAAGTAAGGAAAAAGTGAAAAAGGTAGAGAGAATGAAAGAAAAAGTAGGAGATAAGTGTAATAATTAGGTGGGCGTTCCATTTATGGGAAAAGGTAGAAAGATACGTATTTAAAAAAAAACTCCAAAATGAAAAAATGTGCATATTAAAAAAAACGGAGGGAGTAATTAGGTGGGCCAACCTTCCATTTATGGGAAAAGGTAGAAGTGTACAAATTTAAAAAACACCCCAAAATGAAAAAAATGTACATATTAAAAGAACAGAAGGAATATATAACTATGTTCATTAGGAGTATATGCTATAAGCACTTTTAACATTGTAATTTTTACTATTTTAACATCCAAAATTTTTAAAAAAATAAATGTATTATTTTCTTTTACAAAAGAAGACGAAAAGTTAAGATCAAATATTATTCGTCTTCCTCTTGTCATTTTTACACCAGTGCAAAAGCACAATATTGTTTTTTTATTTTATTTGGTACTCCCTCCGTTTCTTTTTGTTTGTCTCATTTATTGTAACTCCAAATACCAAAAAAGATGATGTGATAGACATGTAGGTGGAGACAACAATTAAACAATCCACTTATTTTATAGTAAATGTGGTGATTAAACCAAGTGAGAGAAAATTATAGGTACAAGTGAGACCAAAAGGTGATAAAGTAGGGATATATGGGTAATATTTTTTTCCCATATAGGAAAAGATGAAAAAAGTAGGACAAACAAAATGAGACGGACAAAAATGGAAAGTAGGACAAACAAAAAGAAATGGAGGGAGTATAAAGCTATTCGATATTAGTCGTGATAATGGTTGTCATATGCATCAACAAAGTTTAAGATAATGACATTGTGTTTTACACTTGTGCATGATGCGAGAAGTTTTTTGTTGAATAAATATACTTATATCAATGTATTAATAGATGCATATGCTCTAAAAGTTGTTTCATTTAGATATCGTAAATCAATATAATGTAGGAATTTATAAATAGTTAATAAAATAATAGTAGATTATTAACTCAATAATTTAATATATCCAATTGTATAAATGATTTAGAAGTGTTTACATTTTAAGTGAATGTACTATATGGATTCATATAAAGTTACTTTATTTGGCAATTACTCCTCTTTATCTAAATCTTTATCACATTGGCTCCCTCTTTTTCTATCTTTTCATTTCTCTTCTCCATAATCCATGTGCTTCCCCCTAAGTTTCATTTAATTTATCTGAGAACGGTGTACGTATATAATAATAACTTTTATCTTTGTGTTGTTCTGAGCATCTTAAATAATTTATGTATAAACTTTCAGATTAGGTGTGTTTTTATAGTTAATTCTCCATTTGTTGCTATATAAATTCTTTACGCGTAATTATATAATTTTTAATTATAATCGTGTAAAATGGTAACAAAGATCAGTCTTTATATATTTATTATTTTAGGAGCACGATTTTAAACAAAAATATGAATTAATATTTAACCACACATCATCTACGCATGAGAATTCGTTTTTTAAAAATAAAGACTATTTATATAAAAAAATATTTAATCATATTTAATATTTACATAAAAATAAAGGTTATCTCCAATCATCTCACTGACGACCTTGGAAGCACCAGTGCGAGCCATGATGGATTTTCTATTAGTGTAATATTCTAAATATATACATCCTAAAATAAATGCATATAATATAGTATCATCGAAATATTTTTTTAAAATTATAATTCTTGATTTTTTAAAATCTGAAATCATATGGGCCAAATGCAATACTATAAAAAACAGAAATTTTCTTTTATGAAAAAATATACTTGACATATTTATTTGTCAAATATATTTTAGTACATTAAAGTTCCAATTTTCATACTACAAAAATTAACTTAATATTTATTTAAGAAGATAGTAATATCTAATATTCTACTCTCCTTAAGATTAGTTTTTTCAAATATTCTACTTTCTTTAAAGTTCGAAAACACAATATAATACTCTCTCCGTCCCCCAAAGGATTTTTCATTTTCCATTTTTGTTTGTCCCAATTATATTTCCCATTTCCTTATTTGGATATAACCTATATATTATGATATCATTTTTCTTACCAAGCACTTGACCTCACACACTCTCTCTTAATAAACACTTATAAAAGATACCCACTACCTTACTTTGCAATTATAAAATGAAATTTTAGGCCCCACACCAACCTCCTTCCTTAAACTTTGTGCCCAAAGAAAATGGAAAATCCTTTGGGAGACGGATGGAGTATCTTCCAAATAGAAACCTCCTAAACTAAGTAAATATAATATCAATAAAGTATTTTTTTTGAAAAACTGATTTTCTATGTATGGATTATATTCTACTCCAATGGCGCACTCTGTCATTAATTCGAGTTACTAAGGTATGCTTATGAAACTCTATGATTTACAAAATTGACTGTAATTTTATGATTTGGGATTTGGTATGGTGATGGTTGGCAGTTTGTTGGTTGGGATATGGGTTGGGATTGGCTTAGCCACAAACTCTATCCTAATTTAAAACTAATGTTTCTGGGTCTGTTAGAAACTGAGAATTGGTGATAGAATTGGTTGTTGCTGTAAGAAACTCAAAAGGAAACAAAGAAATACAAAGAAGTAAGGTGTAAAAAGAAGGCATAATAGTCATTAGAGATAGCTAACGCATATTTTCAATTGCATTGCGAGTGATGCGCCACTCCATCGGACATTTAATAAAGAGCATGACTTTTCTATGTGACTCTGTTCTAATTCAAAGTGAGGAGTTGATTGGAGTGAAGGATAATGGTTTGATTAGCAGTTTCAATTACTTCCAAGAAGGGCTTTTTGTCAGTTAGAAATGTTGACTAGCATTTATGGAGTGAATTCATTTGCTAATATAGAACTTCGACCCATTAATTCCATTTTTTATGTCAATATGAATTTTTACTTTTCAATATGCATTTTCACTTATCAATATGCATTTATGGAGTGATTCATCTACTAATATAGGAAGATGGGGTTCTTCTTATTAATATTGTCATTAGATTACGAATTTAAAAATGAGAAGGTATTGGGTCAGACGCGTCCGACCATAACGTTTGGTCGGACGACTTTCAGTTGGTTTCATTTTTGTTTCAGTTAGTTTCATTTTTGTTTCAGTTGGTTTCATTTTTGTTTCAGTTGGTCTCAATTTTTGTTCAGTTAGTTTCAATTTTTGTTCAGTTGGTTTCAATTTTTGTTCAGTTAGTTTCAACATTTTTTCAGTTGATTTTTTTATTTCAGTTGGATGTCTTCTAAGTTCAGTTACTTATCTTATTGTTTCATTTACATGTTTTAGTCTAAATGAAAACAAGTTAGCAGCAAATGAAAAAAAGGGGAGTAAATGAAAGCAAGCTAGAAGCAAATGAAAAAAAGGGGAGTAAATGAAAGCAAGTTAGAAGCAAATGAAAAAAAGGAAGTAAATGAAAGCAAGTTAGAAGCAAATGAAAAAAAAGGGGAGTAAATGAAAGCATGTTTTCTTTTAGTTGGGTATTGTTTTCGTTCAGTTGGGGTTTATATGATTTCAGTTGGATATGGTTTTGTTTCAGTTGAAAATTAAAATAAATAACAAAAAGGAAAAATGAAATAAGAAGAATGAAAAAAGGAAAGAAAGTAAACTCCCTGTAGAACTAGCAGCATCTCTAACTCACGAATATTATTCATCAGTTCATCACCATTCATCAGTTCATCACCATTCATCAGTTCGAAGTTGTTGCTGCAGTTTGTCGGTCGTTGTCGCCATCATCATCGTCGTCATCAACGAGAGTAGTAGCAGGGCGTCATCAGTGGATCATCGCCATGAGTGGCGGCTGGGATGAAGCAGGAAGACGACGGTGAAGATGAGATGGAGCCGCCGCGCCGTTTTCACGGCTTCGTCTGACAAAATAGATTGGGTCGACGGTCTGACCCAATAGTTTCACTTTAAAAAATAATCATAATGTTGATTTGGTGTTACCCTCTTCTTCCCTTTTAGTATAGAGATTCTCACTAGTGTAATAACCAACTTTGAGTTCACATGAAATGTTAATGGACCAAGTAGTGTAATAACATCAATATATCATTATAACAAAAGTTGTGTAATAACATCAATATATCATTACGATGTAAAAGCCCATAAAAAAGTTTAACTGCCTTAGCATAAGCACACCACTTCTTCCACTTATACACATCAAAATGAAGGCATACCATAACTCATTTACAAAAGTGTATACCCTCTCTGCTACATGTTTGATCATGTGTTGGTTATTGGAGGCAGTTAAGGTCCAATTTGCTTCCTAAAAGTAATCTGAGTATCCACCATCTTTGCTTCTAATTTTAAACCAAAAACAATGTGAGTACATTCTTCCCCAAAATCAAAGTGCCCATCTTCTTTGCTTTTAATATGCATCATAAAAAAATCTGCTCAACATACTCACTATCATCTTCCTGCTCACAATGTTCATTAAGGTAAGCAACCGACTCATCTATCAATTCTTGGTCTACATCTAAAATTTGTGGCAACATACCCATCCTATCAAGCCTTGCGTTCCCAATGTGAGGTATTTTGTAATTGTTGCCTCCTTTTACCTTCAATTCCTCCACCATCACACATTGCAAAGTAATCCAAACAAACCTTATTTGATTAGGATCAAATTCATCGTAGGCTTCTTTTACTTTTACGATTAACTAATCAATGTCTTTAGGAAATGATTGGTATTGTAAACTTTGAAGTGCTCGAAATAAACCCAAGTCCAAAACATTGAAATCTGGTGATTGAGGGGGTTGGTTTACCAGTTGGATATTGAAGCCATCTGAGGTTGCTGCCTCTCTGAAAGTTGGGTCATTGTTGCTCAAATGTGGCTTAGCATTGTCTTGTTGTAAGATTATATTCTTTGGCATACATGCAGGCCACTTTGCTTGATTGCTGGAATGACCTTGTTAATCATCATATCTCTCATAACTTCCTTTGTCACCTTTGAAATGATCTTTGTTTCTATTGTACCCTTTGCTCTATTCTTGCTTTTTTCTTTGTCGCTTGTTTGAAAACAAAAGGAAATATATCAAACTTCCCATCTTGAACCATGTCACCCTCTGCATTTTATATTGGCATTGATGAAATCCCCATAAATATGACTTCTATGGAGTAATTTTTCGACATTGTGACCCTATATGGATCAATTTCAGCTGGAAGCATATAAAACCTTCTTGAACCCGGGTTCAAATAGAACCATTTCTCATTTATGTGCACTGTGTTTTTCATGTCAACAAAAAAGTAGGCTTTGTTGTGTTTGTTGCTGGCATAATGGGGTCTAAAACCCACTTCATTCTTTGGATTTTGTTATGGTCAGAGACAACTGGATGGTTAGGACTTGTATGTGCTCTCAGTATACCCTTCTTAAGCAGCCTAAAAACATGCATGTGAGAGCATTTGATTGCACCTGCATATGCTCTGTATGACCCCCTTAAGTGTAGAGGTGCTGACCCAAGCCACTCTTACGAGTTTTCATAAATAGCCTTACCCAAGCCACTCTTATGAGTTTTTATAAGTAGCCTTTCTTCCACACCTCCTTTTTTATGGTTGTTGACATCAATGGGCACCCCACTTTCTTTTTGTACTTTTGCTTTGTTGAAAATTCTGCATATAGTCTCTTATGAACACCCAATTCATTTGCTATTTTTGTTTCAGCACCCCATTACAATTTGTTGTCTTCTCTTAATTCCATTAGCTTGTAAACAATCTGCCTTTTTTGTTGCTCATTGAGGTCACCTCCTTCTCTATAAACTAATGCATTTTCCCACTCTTCAGATGTCAGATTTGTGGAAGCAAGGAGACCTTCCTCCTTAAGCAACTGGTCAAGTTCAAAGAAGCTATCATCTTCCATGGAAGGTCTACCTTTTTTTGTTGCTGTGAAGAAGCTTTTTTGTGGATTTGAAGATGAACTAGTGAAGAAGATTAAGAAGATGCTGCCTTCATTTAACCCTTTTTTGTAATTAAACAAGAAGATGCTGCCTTCATTTCACCCTTTTTTGTAATTAAACAAGAAGATGATAGGATATATTGTGGTCATATTATGATTTGTTAAGATATGTTATGATGTGTCAAAGATGTCATAAGATAGAATTCATCTTAAGATATGTTATGATGTGCCAAACATATGTCACAATATAGAATTGATCTTAGCAAAGGATTTTATTTGTTATCACTTGTAGACTATATATATGTGATCATGATATAACGCCACACACAGCAATAATGATTAGAGTTTATTCCTTTTCATATTTTCTTCCCCTTGTCTCTATTTTATCATGGTATCAGAGCTTGCCCTCCACCACGTATATTTATGAAAGGCTACATTACACAGGATAGAATTGATGTGTCAAAGATGTCATAAGATAGAATTGATTTAAGATATGTTGTGATGTGTCCAACATATGTCACATTATAGAATTGATCTTAACAATCATAATATGACCACAATATATCCTATCATATCTCAACACCATACAAAGTGAATCAACATAGTGTGGCAAATCTCGTAAAAATAAATGATAATTGAAGTAAAAGACATAAGATATTATTTTATAATTAATAAGATTCTTTACGGAGCAAGCATAATTATAACAAGATTAACATTGAGTTTATCCCATGCACTTGCACTGGTAAATTCTAGTAACATTTAAATTTTCACTTGCTCAAAATTGAATGGAGTGAAAAGATAAATTTGGAACATAGTATAATATGAGGAGCAAAGATAAAGATAAATAATGAACAACGGCATATCTCTCTTTTTAAAACTAACCTTAATTTAGTTTACCTTCTCCTTACTTTTAGAACCAATAGTTTAAAATCGAGATGAACACATATCATAGTAATTAGTATTACTCCGTTTGTCTCTATTTATCACTCTATTATGGTTTTTTCTTTTTGTTTTTTTTCTGAAACAAATATAATCCAACATAGGAAGGATAAATGGAGATAGGAAGAGTATAAATAAATTTGCTAGGATAAGTATGACCAAATACTAAAAACAAACAATGATGTGGCCCAAATTCAAATTTTTTTCACTCAATTTACAAAGTTTATAGTTAGGTATTAATATAACAACAACGAAGTCCTAATCCCTAAATATTTAGGGTTGCAAGACATAAGTCATAATGAAGAATCGCAAAAGTCATCTACGTCGATAATAACATTTTTACAAGAAAATCCAAGTATGGTGAGAACATGCCATTAACATAAGTCTATATATATATATATATATATATATATATACATTGAAGAAAAAAAGCTTCAAAGTGTTCTTGGAACTAACCTTTAGTTTCGCAATTTGAGGTCTGAAATCAAGAATCAAAATTATAGAAAGGATTATATAGTTATACGAGTTTAAGATAGCTTTGATCAACCAAGAGAGGTAAGAGAAAATGAGAAATATTAAGGTTTCAAAATATTTTATGTTTTCATTTCATTTGTTTGTTTGTTTTCTATTTATAGACACCATATTCTATTGCGAAGCAGATTTTTAATTTTTTTAATTTTAAATAAAGGTTTCTAACAGTGAATTCGATAAGTTGACCAAATTATCTAGTATTAACTTATCAAGTTTGCTCTGAAATTATAATAATTGATATAAGTGGGCCAATTAGTTTAGGGTTGTTCATTAATCCAAAATCGAACTGGACCAGACTGAAAATCGAAATCCTAATATTCAAAAACGATAGATCAGACTAATGTTAGTGGACCGAACCAACAAACCGATCCAAACCCTAAATCGGACAAAATTGAACCGATTTCGGATTTTTTCACACTTTTCTAAAAATATCTGATAAGAGTAAAGAAATATTCTAAAAATGAAAATAAAAACTAATTATTGAATATTTTTTTAAAAAACTTTTACACTAATTAGTTATTTGTATAATGATTTTTCAAACACTCTAAAGGTCAAATATAATTATATTCTTACGTTCTATATATTTATTTTTAAATAACAAACCGCTCTTATACAAGACTGATTTTCAAAAGGTTTTGGACCGAACCGAACTGAAAATAAAAATTGATATTTTTCGGCCCAAAGATTTAATCGGTTGTGACTGGCATGGTTTGATCTGAACCAATAATTTTTGAACAGCCATAGATCAACTTGCAAAATTATTTTATCATAGTATGCAATTATTCATAAAAAATGGTGAAAAGATCATGTTAGTTATTTTACGTGGACGGTATGCTTGTACTCCCTCCGTTCCATATTCTTTTGTGCATTTGATTTTTTTTCATTATTTATATGTAGAGTGAATCTTCCATATATCTATCAACATATAAAAGTAAATATGGTCATGTGGGATCTTGTTTGATTTGTCTTCATAAGTATACCATTAATATCCAATTTTTATAATTTTTACATACATGCAATTGTAGCTATTGATGATATAAAATGTGCATTGAGAGGCGTATGAACAGTTATATACTGAAAAATATGAAACAGAGGGAGTAAATAGTTTGAAAACAAAGCAAACTTGTAAATAGTTTGCTGGATAGTAATATTTATGTAGAAAACTCAATAGCCTGTACTCCCTCCGATTTTTAATGTTCTATGCAATTTCCTCATTTGGACGATTTTTAATGTTTTGTGCATTGTACTTTATTCTATTTTGGGACACACTCTCTCCAATCTATTTTTGCTTTTTAACTTCACCTTCCCTTACTTTTCCCATCTTCCCTTACTTTTCCTCCCTTTACATACTCTTTCCAATTTATTTTTGCTTTTTGACCCCACTTACATTATAATACATTATTCCTAGTTTTCCCCCAAACAACAAATGCACAAAATATTAAAATTCGGAGGGAGTATATAAATAACCACCTCACATCAACTTAAAAATTAAACCCTTGTCTAAACAAAGAATGAAGCTGACTTATTTACTTACTATGATACGAGTTAGGGGCGGCGGCGCATCGTTGACAAGCGGCGGCGCTGTGGTGTTAGCGGTGGCGGATGCAAATTGAGGTGTTGGAGGAGAGAGAAAGAATTGAAGGGTAAAACTCTAAATTACAAGAGCTTTTGGGCTTTGTGGCCCAATAAGTCATATAGTAGAGTTGTTTTCTTTTACTTTTCTATATTAGTTGGGTTGGGCCTCAATTTATATGTTCAAGCTAGGCCCTGTAAAACTGTTCAAACTAGGCCCTGTACTTTAGGTTTGAAACGAATCTGAATTGAATGGAAATGAATTTTTTAATTGAAGTGAAATGATTTGATTAGATTTGATTTAATTATAACTAAGTATCATAATAGCCCAAAATCATCACAAATTATTTGAAGGTAGTGATGTTAATTGTTAAACACTGCTTTATTTCAATTGTTACAGTTTGATTTTCACACTGATCATCACTTAGTAATAACAAATAATTAGGAATGTATAAAGAAGATTGACAAAAGTTAAGATTGTTGATATTAGCCTTTCCAAAAAAAAAAAAGTGAATCAAAATTCCACAAGCCAAAGTTAAATATTTCATTAATCAATAGTTAAAAATCATTAATCCAAAGTTAAGGCATTAATAAATGGTTAAAAATCATTAATCCATAGTTAAAAATAATTAATCCATAGTTAAAAATCATTAATCCAAAGTTAAATATTTCATTAAGTTCAGAGCAGTTCCGTTCAGTTCAGGAGTTTTCAGTAAACGTAAACAGGCTACATGCCCTTACTCTCTTAAGATGCGTTCACTTCAATAGTTCAACTTATTCTGAATCTTACTCTTTCCCTTTTTAATTAGTTGTTCAACTTTCCTTTATGAGATGTTTTTTAATAGATGTTCTATTTCTCTTTATAGCAAATATAGCCTCGCTTTTTAATTCTCACACGGGGTCATTCTTTTATTTATTGAGAGGACCACATGAGTTTTACTGGAAAATACTGCACAAAAGCTATTTTCATTAATCCTTGTGCCATTTTGGTATGGAACAACTAATAAAAAACGGAGGGAGTATTTCCTATTACCAGATTAGATCACATAAGTTTTCATATAAAGGTGTTAAAGTTGACTCGCTAACCCAACACATATTTGACCCATTATAAGTAGGTTTGGATTGATGATGTTAACCCGTTTAATACTCGGGTCAACACGACTCGACACGTTTAGTAGACGAGTCGGGTTACTGTCAAAGGGGTTCAACCCGTTTAATTAAACAGGTGGACATGATACGATTTTACTCAGTTTTCAATTGCATCATTAAAAAAAAACACAACCTGCCAACGCAACCCGAAGTCCCAAACTAGACACAAAGATACACGCGTTTTGGTCAAGGAGTTTGACACGTTTATAAAAGCGGGTTGTATAACCCACTATTTCATAATAGTATTTTATTAATAGCTAAATATAATTTATTAGCCTGATTATATATTAATAGTCTTCAAGTTTAATTAAAGAAAATTAGATTTGATTATAGAATTATTGAAAAGTTAATTATATTCACTTAGTTTATTTTGACGTTTTAATGGAATGACTTCAAGAGATATTGAGTTTAATTCTTTTAACGAGTATGAGTTATTGTTTTATATGAAGTTGTATCAGTATATAAATTATATATTAAAAAGGTAAATATATGTATTTAGATATATGTATAAGGAGAAGAGTTTAAGATAATTAGACCAAATAGATTAGAAGGGGGTTATGAGATTAGATGGGAAAAAAAGAAGAAAAAAGGATTAAAAGTAGAATGGATCATTAAGTTATGATATTAATTAAAAGAAAAAGGAGAAAAGAGAAAATTAAAAAAAATTCCTATTTCCTCAACCAGAAGAAAGAAGTGAGGGAAAGAGAGAAAGAAGAGGAATGGGAGAAGGAGAGAACGAAGAAGAAAGGGAAGGCGAGGGCGAAGGTCGACCACTCGGCGTTGATTCTGATAAGGACAACCACCTTAACCACCATGGTTAGTGCTCAAAGTAGGCGGCGCATACTAGAGAGGAAGCAAGGGACATTTTTGGTCTGTTTTGGGGATTAGGGAACGTTTCTAGGGGCGATTTTCCAAGCTATCTTCATCCCTAGTTTTCCATAGTAGTGGCTTTCGATTTTACTGAGGAGTTGTTTAGACGGAGGTAGTTGTTTGCGTGATTCGAAAAAGGTAAGATTCTTACTGAAACTATTTATAGCTACGAGAAAAGTTTAAGAGCTATGTATCTCATTTTAGTTAAGATTAGTTCGAATGGGAGGAAGTTCCTCCAAAGATAGAAAACTTTTCAAGGAAACTTTTATTGTTAACAAGAATAGTTTTCAAAAAGATTTTTATTTCATTTAATTGAGATTGGTTTGAATGGGATGATGTTCCTCCAAAGATAGAAAGTTTGGTTTCCGAACCACAGTGTAGAAAGTTATAGAAAAGTTCAAGATTACAAAAAGATATTTTGAATAGTTTTATGTTTTGAAAGTTGATGGGATTGCCTATGTGGTATCTCATGGGAATAGTTTTATGTTTTCAAAATTGTGAGGATAACCTAAGTGGTATCACAAGGAATTGGATCTTTGTCGGGTTTGTCTCAACATTACAGATATAGAATAGATAGGGGGTACGCTGATCAGTACCTCAGACTTAGATCTTCTGCTACGGTTTGGCCGTATGTAGGGTGTGCATACTAGGGGTCTTTGTTTATAGTTATCCAGAGGGCCTAGCTAGCCCAAAGACAAGGAAAGTTTGTTCCATTCTCTAGGCTTATGACTCTTTCTTCGTGAAAGAAAAAGGAAAGAAAGGATTTGTTTAGAAAAGGAAAAAGGAAAGATTTTAAAAAAAGGAAAGAGAAAAGATTTGATTTAAAGAAAGAAATAGAAATGATTTGTTTTGGAAACAGAAAGAAAGGATTTGTTTTACAAAAGAAATACCGAAGGTTTTATAAAGTTTGTTATTTTACTTATATGTTTTGTAAGAAAATGATTTGTAGGATATGATTAATGTATCATACCTGCATATATATTTGGATTTACATTATGGAATCTTGCTCAGCCAGTTTGGCTGATACTACGTGCCGGTATATGCAAATACATGAAGGTAGTATTATTGAAGAAGGTTCTATATGTGTTTTTCCTACTGTCTGCATCGCGGCGAGGATGATCGACTTTATAATAGTACATTTAATAGTTAATTTGTAATTAAATTAAAAAGGTTTGAGTTGTAAGTCTAGACTGGTTTTGGTTGCTGGATTTTGAGGATACAGGGTTATGAGTCGGATGCGAGTCCTAAATTAAGTTTTAGGCTGTCCGTATTTCAAACAGAACTCATTTTAGGATCACTTAATATAGTTTATTATAGTTAAAGGTTTTAATATAGTCATCACAGTTTAAAAGTTTTAATGAGTCGAGGTTTTTGAGTTCCATACTCGTGGTGAGTGTGATGGTAATAGCCCGAATTAGGTTTCCGCTGCATCTAGGTCTTAATTAAGTTAGTTGTAGATCCGGGTTGTTACAAAGCGTTGACACGACATGGTTGTATATTAAACGTGTCGGGTTAGGTATAATGGAAGGGGATAGAAATTGAGTTAAAAAGACCAAATCACCCCTAATGAAAAAAAAAGAGAAGGAAGAAGCTAGTAAGGGTAATATGATAATTTTATTAATTATCCAATCGTATTCCCATTTCATACCGAACATAGGATTTCACTTATCAAATTTGTTAGGGTTTAGGGTAGGTTTTGCCGTTGTTGGTGTGTATAAATTGAAGACGAGTTAACAATTCTTTCTTGTGTTAGTTTAATTAACTGCCTTCCCTGGATTTTGTGCAATTCTCACATCTACTGGAATCTTCTCCATTACTCTTTCTCATTCATTATACAGTATTTCCCCAATTTCGAAACCGAAACCCTAACTCATATCTTTCTCTCCACGACTCCAGCATCCCATCCGCGCCCAAACTAACCCGAAAATCTCTAATTATTTGGTTAGTACTTCTCTATCCTCTTTCGATTTCATCCTGAAATATGTGATGAAACTGTATCAATTTTTCCCAGATTTTCTTGCTTGCTTGCTTGATTAAAAATCAATCTCAAGACTGTGATTAGACAGGGATTTATTCAATAGTCGTGTTTTTTTTTTTGTTTATTCGAATACTTCTTCGTTGCAATTTGTTTGTCTGTTTGGTTTCTATAGATTAGATTATCATCAAATTTTGGTTTATGTCGATTATCATCAAATCAAATTGTACAAAATTACAAAATTTGATACTCCATTGAATCTTCTGCATTTAGAAAATGTTGATTCTAGAAAGACATGGACAAGAAGCCAGGGAAAGCGGGAAATCGCGATTGGAAATAGCGACTGATAAATTTACAAATGTCTTGTCTGACAAGGGTTACACTGACATGTATGAGGTAACAAATACAATTTCTTAATTTTTATTTTAAAATACAATTTCTTAATTTTTATTTTAAAATACTATTAGTAGTAATTAAATATGTAATGTAGTTTAATTTTGTTAAAGGAGGAAAGGAAGAGAGTACGTACTGTACTATACTGTTTAAGGAGAATGCATGCTTATTATTATTATGGCAACTTAACTTTATTGGATTCTATTGGTTTGGTATGGAGTATATATCAACATGTGATGTGATTTGATGTGACAGTGCTGTTATAATAATAATAAGGAGCAAGACCGTATCTTGGAAGCTAACCTAACCTAACCTTGGTAGTTGATGAATAAGGCAAAGCGAAGACATGATATACAGTCACAATGCTTAATTCATTCACAATTTGTTTGGATTGGATAGCAAGGAGGGAGGGAAGGAGGGAAAAGGTGAGACCTCCAAATCTCTCTAATTCTGGAGGGATAGTCCCTCCCTTTTCTTATCTAAACAAAGGGTTAAATCAAACACTAACTAGAGGATTTTACCATAGGATTAATGCATATATCTATCCTCCCACTTCTCCTTAAAAATCTTTATACGTATTCGCCACCACTACCATCACTACTACCACAATTACCCTACCGCAACTCTAAATTAAAAACCTCGATAAGCCTTGATCGAAAACCATTATAAATCACCATCATCCTGATTCAAAAATCATAGTAAACTAAAGTCAAACACCTCCATACCTAAATCGAAAACCTCCACAAGCCTAAATCACCATAAAGCTTAAACCCAAAACCACCCTTAAAAGAAATAGCAAGAGAAGAAAAAATATATTAGGGAGATACTGATAAGAGGTTTTTAATGTGTCGTTAAGGCACTAAGAACCGCTTAGAAAACAATACTTATAATCCTAACGAGGAACTACTATGAACGTACTAACGGCAAGTCATGGGTCGAACCACAAGGAAATAGGGATTGACTAAGGTCTACTAAGTCTAAAACTACCTAAGTGAAGGGTATTTGGGGGTGTAAAGATTGAATAGTTACCAATTAACAACTAATTAAAGAATAACAACTAGTAATCAAGTAGAGAAGTAAATCTAATAGAGAAAAACACTAGAGTTTGGGTTACTCGCATGAACTCAGGTAAGACACGACACTAATGCAACTACGAAACTATATAGAATAACATGCAAGGTTAAGTATCCCTCTAAAGTACTTGAATCCTCTCTCGAATGGTCCTCAAGAGTAATCAATTAATCAGTCGACTAAATCCTCTCTCGAATGGTCTTTAGCCAATTGATTAATAGATTTAATTGCTTGGAAAACCCCTAAATAGGATCCTCTTAATTTCTACCCAATCTCTTAGTCTAGAAATTAAGTTGATTCATGGGAATGACAAGACAACAACAATCAATTAAGAGTAATTGAAATCCAAGCCCTAACATAAACTTGATCAAGGTCTACCCTAAGGTGTCAAAACACCAAGATCAATGCATAGTAGACATGAATAAAGTAATTACAAGAACATCTTAATTAGCCCTAATTTATGCTTTCACCCAAACCCTAGATAAGGAACTATACTCACTAATCATGGATTCAAAGCAAAAGAGATTAATAAAATTAAACATGATTAATAAAGCAATGAAAATAAAGAAGAGAGATTGAAAGAAAATTACTTGAATTGAAATCACAATTGAATCTTCAAAGTTGCACTAATAATAAGAACTAAGAGTTTGAGAGAGTTTTTTGAGAGTTAAACTATGTAGTTAGAGTCTGAGTAATGAGATAATCCCCAACCAAAAACGCAATAACTATTTATATGGTTCATTAAATGAAGACGGAAAAACAGGGCAAAAGCCCGAAATCAGGTCGACACGGTCGTGTCCAAAACCACACGGCCTGTAGACGTGTTCTTCAGTTTTCTTCAGCATCCCAAAGGTTACTGCTTCCGTGGAAATAGATTGACACGGCCGTGTCAATATCTACACGGCCGTGTAGACCTGGACTTCTCAAATCAGTGGGCAAGCATAACAGGACTGTCTTCGTGGAAAAAGGCCAACACAGCCGTGTAGACCTGCTGGTTAGTAGACAACTCAACTTCAAACCATCATATCTCTCTCGTCTCTTATCGGAATTGGGCTTATGACCAGTCGTTGAAAAGTTATCAAAACGAGCTAACACTTCCCACCAGTACTGGAATTACCTTAATTCGTTTTATGGATTACACGTCATGTCCATTTGAAGTTCAAAAGTCCACAACTAGTCTTCCAATGATTGTATGACTTCAAAAACCTGCTAGTTAGCCTGGAAATCATCCAAAAACAACTAAACAGATAATGAAGCGACAATATAACTCAAAGTTGACAAAAACCATGCAATGCTAGGCTTAAATGCTTTAAACGACATGCAAGGACACTAAAAATGACCTACAATTAAGCATAATAAAGTGCTTGTCAAACTCCCCCAAGCTAGTCCAATTGCTTGTCCTCTAGCAATGCAAATCAAATACAAGGGTAAGAGTTCAATGACTCCCCACAATAGTACGCGTGCTAAGATAGAGAACAAATACCGTTCAAACATTTTCATCCATAAATGCAAAACACTATCAAGTCTAAAAGTTTATAGCACAAAGAAAAGCAACCAATCGTACCACAAGTTCTCCCCCCAAGCTTGGCTTAGTCATATGGACGGTAGCACTCACTTTAGTCGTGCTCAAAGTTTCTCGTGTGTTTATATGGTTACAAAGATCGCTCAAGGCTCAATTCCGTTGACTATATCCTACCATAGGCTTGCATATCTTCTCACTCTCCATCGCGTGAGACATAAGTTCTTTTCAAGAATCATGAGGACTTATCGAGGTTGTAATGAAGGCTAAAAGGTAAGGGTGTGGATACATTTGGGAATTTGGTGCTAAATAGGGGAAAGTGAAGCTTCCTAAATCAACACCAACTAGACAAACGCTAACCTGAAACCATATAACTTCGTTACAACCACTCAACCAACCAATAATACCTCCTCTAATAGCATCTCCTAATATCTCTTTATTAAGAACTAAGAACAAAACCACGATTATTTTGTTGGGATGTTTGATGTTCCCATTTTTTTCTTTTCTTTTTTTCTCTTTTTTTTAACTAATAAGGGAGAGAGATAGGAGATCAACAACAAATAGAGAGGAGATGAACTCAACACAGAACGTGAATTCAACCAAAACACACATCATACAACCATCTAAAATCACTATCAGAACATTGAATCACAAGATGTACCACTCACCAATCTAGCTTCACAATCCCCTAGGTTACGAAATCAGTAATAGGCTAAAGATGCGGTTAAACAAGAAAACAGGCTCAGGCTCACGAGGTTGACAAAGGAGATAAGATAATGTGGGTGGCATTTGGCAATGTAGTTCATATATATAATGAACGCCTCAATCATATTCAAGAATCAAACCAGTCAATGCAATTTTAAGGAGAATCAATGCAAGTTCTAGAGAACATTCGTCAAGAAAGAGCATCACACAACAAGCAGATAAGACTGAAAAGATGTCAGTCTATAAGGCGATAAATACATGCTCTCACAAAATGTATAGCTATAACCATCGGTCGAGGCGCACAAGAGGGAGACAAATCGTAACACAACCCAACAATTCCTTGGCCTACTAGAGACTATCAAAGCATTTCCTTTTTGAGTTTTCAGGTCATCAAGGAAAACACATGCGTACCAAGGGCGGAGTTCAGACCTAAATGCAATCTATATGCACATGCAAGGCCAAAGGAATCTACATGCACGCTAAACATGATACTAAATGCTAAAATGCAAACTAAATACGACACTAATATACAACTAATGCAAATTATATGCATCTAATTCAAACTATATGCAACTAATGCAAATTATATGCAACTAATATATACATCCTCCCCAAAGCTAAACCACATAGTGTCCTCACTGTGAAAAGTCTAATGATAACAATAGCAAGGGAGGGGAAAAACCCCGACTCAATGGTCGGGAGGGGGGTCGGGAACCACGTGACTCGAGCTTATCCCCTTAAGGTCATCAATCGAGTTCCCAATGACATCTTTATATTTTTTCAATATCTTAATCAATTCTGGAATAGAAATGTCATCAAGAGCCGAGTTAACAATAACAGGATAAGTACATGCATCATCAAGGAAAACATACTTAAGAGAGGGGGGAAGGGTTTTTCACTCTACCTTAGGAGGAGGATTAAAACTCTCCTCTTTATCAATGGAAGCGGCAAGGACCTTCAACTCCGCCTCATGTGTCTCCTCGACGGTAGTTTTATCGACAAGCATAGAGATTTTTTTCACCTCATCAATGTTTAAACTTAGTGCTTCAGTGATAGAAGCTTAGTTCTAAAAAGCGCGCCTGAGGCGCGCCTAGGCTCAAGGCGCGGCGAGGCTCCAGCCAAAACGCTTCTTGACTTGGAGGCGAGGCGATTTGTGAAAAGCGCACGGAGGCGCGCGCTTCGCTGCGCTTTAGGTGAGGCGAGAGGCGCACTGCTTCTGCGCTTCTGGGGCTCGAGGTCAGATTTTAACTCAAAAAAAAACGTGATTAACACGTGACTAGTATCACCTCACTGGAGTAAAAGAATGGAAGAAAGAAGGGAAGAAAAGAAGGGTAAATTACTGATTCTCGATTTCCAAGAAAAGAAGAGAAGTTACCTGGACTTCTCGCCGTCGGAGCTACCGGACTTCTCGCCGCCGCCGGTAAGTTTTTCTTCTCAAGCTTCAATTTTTTTTTTATTTCTTTTCTTCTCCTTCTTCCTCCTTCCTTCTTCCTTCTTCCTTGATGCTTCTTTTCTTCTCCAGAAAAGTTTCTTTTTCGAAATACTCTGTTTTTGACAAAAGCATCATTTTTTATTTCTTTTCTTCTTCCTTCTTCCTTCTTTCTTCTTCCTTCTTCCTTCTTCTCCTTCTTTCTCCTGTTTTCATTCCATTGTTTTATTTTGGAAAGCTTCGTTTTTTCTCAACACTTTATTTTCAAGCTTCGTTTTTTTTTCTAAACACTCTGTTTTTCAAAGCTTCGTTTTTTCTCAGCTTCCTTCTTTCTCTCTTCTTCTTTTAGTCTCTGTTTTATAAATACACAACTTTTGTATAAAGCTAAGCTTTTTTCAAGAGTGCAGTAGGCAGTAGGCAGTAGCTGTCATACACAACTTTGTCTCTTCTTCTTTTAATGTCCATTTACTAATAAAAAAGGCACTGAGGCTATGGCACAACTTACAAGAGTGCACAGTAGCTGTTATGCTCTTAATCTTCTTATTTAATTCAAAATTTATGTTCATGGAATAAAGATTTTAATAATGGTACAAGTATCAAGATAGTGGAATAAGGTGTTTAATTATTTTAGAGTTTTTGTTGGTGTCATTTTTGAAGTTTTTATTGGAGTTTTAATTTTATAATGATATAAAATTTTCTGTTTGTTGATGTTATTGATTGAAAAGTTGACTCGAAGAATATGGATACGAACACAAATCCATTGGGAACATCGAGTTCTTTGGATCCGGCTAGAAAATATGCAATTCCGGATCCTCTTAACAAGACGAATTGGACTTGTAACTTTTGCAATAAAGTACTCAAAGGAGGAGCTTGTCGCGTAAAACAACATTTGGTGGGTGGGTTTAGGAATGCCGCTAAATGTCTTCGTTGTCCAGAACATGTGAGAGAGGAAGTAAAAAATTTTATGATGTTGAAGGAACAATTGAAATTTGAGAATCAAATGCAACCACCAATACCCACAATTGTTGATGACTATGATGAAGAAGAAGAAGATTGTGAGATAATAAACTCCAATGGGGTTAAAACTAGTGGCAAGCATGTTCCTAAAAGGCCAAGACAAAGGGGTCCATTGGACAAATATGTCACTCCAACTCCACAAGATGTTTTGAAAGGTAGGAAAGAAAGAAAAGGCATCTTTGGAGTTCATGATAAGGAATTGAGGGAAAAAGCTTGTAGGTCCATTGCTAGGTGGTTCTATGATGCGGGAATTGCCTTTAATGCGGCTAGTTATGAAAGTTTTGGTAAGATGATTCAAGACATTGGACATTATGGTCCCGACTTGAAGCCACCTAGTATGCATGAGCTAAGAAATCCTCTTCTTCAAAAAGAAGTGGCGGAAACTAACAAAAAATTGGAAGATCACAAGAAAGAGTGGGCAATAAAAGGTTGTTCCATAATGTCCGATGGATGGCGTGATTCCGTGGCCGGAAAAGACATAGTTAATTTTCTTGTAAATTCTCCTAAAGGGACCGTTTTCATAAAGTCTATGGATGTTTCGGAGATTGTGAAAGACGCTAATATATTGTTCCAAATGCTTGATGAGATGGTGGAAGAGATTGGAGAGCAAAATGTCATTCAAGTGGTGACGGATAATGCATCTAACTATGTTAAGGCGGGTAAGAAATTAAGTTTATATCTTTATTTTCATTTATTGAGATACTAATCTTAAATTAAGTTAAATTATTGAGCATTTTTTTGTTTTGCTACATACTATAGGAAAATTGCTTGAGGCTACGAGACCAAACCTTTTTTGGACTCCATGTGCGGCTCATTGCCTTGACCTCATGTTGGAAGACATTGGAAAGCTTCCAAAAGTTAAGCATGCAATCAAGAAGTGTATGTACATGAATGGTTATATTTATAACCATATTACACTTTTGAACATGATGAGGAGGTTCACAAATCAAAGGAATTTGCATAGACCGGCGGTCACTAGATTTGCAACATCATTCATTACTCTTGCACAATTCCATAAGCAAAAGAACAACTTGAGAAAGATGATTACTTCTCCCGAATGGATTGCTTCTAAATGGGCCAAGGATGCGGGAGGGAAGAAAATCGCATCATTTCTTTTGCAAGACACTCTTTGGAGAAATATTGTCTACTCTCTCAAGTTGACGGGTCCACTTGTGAAGGTTTTAAGAATGGTGGATGGAGAAAGAAAGCCACCCATGGGTTACATTTATGAGGCCATGGATAGGGCTAAGGAGACAATTGCAAAGAGTTTTGGATTGAAAGAGGAGCAATATAAAAAAGCATTTGATTTCATTGATGCAAGATGGGATTGTCAACTACATCGACCTTTGCACGCCGCCGGTTATTTTCTAAATCCGGAATTATACCATGATAACCCCCAATTAGTTGGTTGTGAGGAAGTTATGACGGGGTTATTTGATTGCATAGGAAGGTTGATTCCGGACATAAGTGCGCAAGACAAGGTCACATGTGAGTTAGATGCATACAAAAATGCAACCGGTCTCTTCGGCATACCCATGGCAATTAGGCAAAGGAAGGTTAAATCTCCGGGTAAACACTAATTACTTACTTCAATAGTTTATCCTAATTTATTATTTTCCAACTTAATTAAATTTTGCACTTTTTTCTTATAGCCGATTGGTGGTCTACTTATGGAGCTTCGGCACCTAACCTTCAAGCCTTTGCTATAAAGGTTCTTAGTCTCACTTGTAGTGCCACCGGTTGTGAGAGAAATTGGGGGGTTTTCCAACTAGTAAGTTACTTTCTTTCAAAAAAATCGTCATTAGTACATTATTAGTCCATTGGATAGTTTAACTTACAACTTTTTACTCCTAACAGCTTCACACCAAGAAGAGAAATCGGTTGGCACAAAGTCGATTGAATGACATGGTGTTTGTCAAATACAATCGTGCTTGTCAACGCAAATATCAAAGAAGAGATACCATTGATCCTATTCTCTTAAATGAGATTGATGAGAGCAATGAATGGCTACTTGGGAGGATGGATGAGAACTCTTCTGATGATGATGATCTTGTGTTTGATGGTGAAGATTTGACATGGGGTGCGGTTAGTAGAGCTAGTGGAGCACATGAGCCTACCTATGTCACTAGGGCAACTAGGCTTGCATCGGATGGAGCCGGACCATCATCTAGAGCTGACAAAGGAAAAAATGTTGCCACTAGCTCCACTCCTAGAGCATCTCATACTCGTAGAGTCATGGTGTTGGATGATGATGAGGAGGATATGGAAGAAGACATTGGTGAGGACGACGATGATTTAGAAGAGGAGGATGAGTACAATTGTGATGATGATGGTGATGATGAGGATGAATATTAGTGTTTTAGTGGGCTATCTTATGGAACCATAATGCTTTCTTTTCTACTTTTAGTTTTCATTTTGATTGTCATGTTTTAAGTTAGAAGTCTCTAATATAAACTTAGAATACTTTATGCGATATTTTAGCAATGAAATCCTTCATATTGTCATTTAATGCATCTTTTACATGGTATTTATGTGGTTTTGAGTTCATGATGTGTTCTAGAATTCATCTACAAGGTTTTTGGCACTTTTGGTGCGCCTCGCCTACAAGAGGCGCGCGCCTTCGCCTCGCGCCTCGCGCCTAGGCTCTAGAGGCCCTTTGCGCCTCGGTGCGCCTCGCGCTTTTTTAAACTAAGGATAGAAGCATAGGGCTCATCATCAGTGTGAACTTCTCTCTCAAAACCTTCCATTTCACTCTCCACATGACCAACCCGACAAACTCTCTCTATCATGGGTCTCTTCAATGTTTTAGAGAACTCAAACACAACCTTCTCATTGGCTACCTCAACCGTGATTGTATCATTTCTGCAATTTATTACGACACCCAATGTCTTAAGAGCTTCTCTTCCAAGAATGAGAGGAATCTCCGGATCTTCCTCCATATCCATCACCACAAAATCACACGGCACTAAGACATGCCCAACTTGTATTAGAACATCCTCCAACTCGCCATGCGGGGCTCTCAAAGATCGATCCGCCAATTGAATAGTCATCCTCGTAGGAAGAAGCGGGAGGTTTAGGCGCTTAGCTATGGATAGAGGCATCAAACTCACACTCGCACCCAAATCGGCCAATGCACCCTTAGGCTCGAGGTCACCTATCTCCACCGGTAAAGTGAAGCTTTCAGAGTCTCTTTGCTTCTTAGGCATATCTTGTTGCACTAGAGCACTTACTTGGTATGGCAATTTAATAACCTCGTCATCAACCTTTCGTTTGTTGGAGAAAATCTCCTTCAAGAACTTGGCATAGGCCGGCATTTGAGACATCGCCTCAAGGAATGGAATGTTTATTTGAAGGCCTTTCATAACTTGGAGGAACTTAATGAATTTGTCGCTCAACTTCCTCTCCTCCACGAACCTTTGAGGATATGGGACCGGTGGTACATAGGTCTGAGGTAGAGGAGGTGTTGACAATGGAGCTTTGTCACCAACTTGCTCGTGAGTTTCCTTAACTTCTATTCCTTTCTCAACATCAACCTCCCTCTTATCTTCCTCAACTTGATTGTCCTTCTTAACCACCTTAGCTTCCCTTTCTTCACACTTATTAGGCATCTTGGGGCCCTCATAGTTCGTTCCCGACCTCAAATGGATAGCTTTGACTTAATGCAGGTTGGGGTTAGGAATGGATTGGCTTTGAATTTGATTTGCGGGGTTAGAGGGGTTTTTCTCGGCCACTTGAGCCAATTGGGTTTCAAGTATTTTGGTGTGAGCTTGTAACTCTTGAAACCTTTGGTCGTGACTTTGAAGAGCTTGGCTTTGAAGAGCAAGGGCTTGGGTGATGGTTTGAAGTTGTTGGAGAATTTGGGAGGTAGGATCAGAGGAATCAGTAGGTTCGGGGTTTGGTTTAGAAAATGGGGGATTTAGAGGGGCTTTTTAAAAATTGGATCGTTGGTGAGGAGCTTGATAGACATTCGAACTTTGAGAGGAGGGCCCACCTTGATTGTAGCTTTGATTGTACCCTTGGTGAGATTGATTATAGCTTTGTTGAGGTGGATTTCATCCTTGTTGAGGTTGGTTGAAGCCTTGATTGTAACCTTGTTGAGGTTGTTTCCATCCTCCTTATTGATTGCTTCTATACCCTTGGTTACCTTGATAAGTTCTCAGCTAGAGTTCAATGACGCTACATGCTCCGACTGAGATCCTCCACAAGAAGAGGTATCGTGGTTTGTACCACCACAGATGTCACAAGAGAAAGCATTCACTTGTGAGGGACTGGATGATGCAAGGGTGATCTTAGAGAGTTTCTTGTCAAGTTGATCCATCTTCGCTTGAATTTGATCCAAAGGGCCCAACTCAAACTTTCCACCCTTCTTAGGTTGAGTACCTCTCCTTCTTCCACCCCATGAGTAGTTCTTTATCACTTCTTCTATGGTGGACTTAAGTTGGTCTTGTGGGATCTTAGAAAGTTGACCTCCCGCTCCAGCATCAAGGTTTGCACGTGACATAGGGTCAAGACCATCATAGAAGAACCTCATGAGTAGATTTTTATTGAACTCATGGTGAGGGCATGAACGAATCAACTCCCTAAACCGTTCCCAAGCCTCCGCAAGTGTCTCATCACATTCTTACTCAAATGAGGAGATCTTCCTCCTAATATCAGCGGTTTTCGACTCTGGGAAGTACTTCTTCAGAAAAGCCAATGTAACTTCCTCCCAAGTAGTGAGGGAGTTAGCAGGCACGCTCTTTAGCCAAGACTTTGTCTTTACGGAAAGAGAACACCGGAAGAGATGCATCTTGATATATTTTGGAGATACATCATTTGTTGTTATCATAGCAAAAATCTCCAAAAATCAATCAAGATGATCAAGTCGATCCTCACCCAACCCTTCACAAAATTGCTCTGCTTTCACCATCCGTGTAAACTGAGGGTGAATGCTGAAATTTAAAGTGGTTGTAGGGAGTCGAATTCCACCCTGCAAAACATAGGACCCTGGATTTCCGAACTCCCTGAAAATCTGTGTATTATCGTCACCCATGTCTGATTCACTTTCACTTGTTGAACTTGAGATTGCTGAAGTTGGTGCAGAACTCAAGGTCAATCGTTCCAAACCTCCCCGAAGCTTTCGCAAAGTGCGATTGATTTCCGGGTCTAAAGGCAAGATGGGTGAGCCGTGATTTCTCCTTCTCATGTACCACAACAAAGCTAAGCAGAGGATTAGCGAATAACAACACAATTAAAAAATAAGCAAAAAATCACTTAAGCAATACAAAACTCCAATAAACTTCAATCAATAGCACAATTTCCCCGGCAAGGGCGCCATTTTGATAAGAGTTTTTTAATGTATAAGGCACCAAGAACCGCTTAGCAAACAATATTTGTAATCCTAACGAGGAACTACTATGAACGTAGTAACGGCAAGTCAAGGGTCGAACCACAAGGAAATAGGGATTGACTAAGGTCTACTAAGTCTAAAACTACCTAAGTGAAGGGTATTTGGGGGTGTAAAGATTGAATAGTTACCAATTAACAACTAACTAAAGAATAACAACTAGTAATCAAGTAGAGAAGTAAATCTAATAGAGAAAAAACTAGAGCTTGGGTTACGCGCATGAACTCGGGCATGACACGACACTAATGCAACTACGAAACTAAAGAGAATAAGATGTAAGGTTAAGTTTTCCTCTAAAGTACTTGAGTCCTCTCTCGAATGGTCCTCAAGAGTAATTAATTAATCAATCGACTAAATCCTCTCTCGAATGGTCTTTAGCCAATTGATTAATAATTCAATTTGCTTGGAAAACCCCTAAATAGGATCCTCTTAATTTCTACCCAATCTCTTGGTCTAGAAATTAAGTTGATTCATGGGAATGACAAGACAACAACAATCAATTAATAGTAATTGAAATCCAACCCCTAACATAAACTTGATCAAGGTCTACCCTAAGGTGTCAAAACACCAAGGTCAATGCATAGTAGACATGAATAAAGTAATTACAAGAACATCTTAATTAGCCCTAATGCATGCTTTCACCCAAACCCTAGATAAGGAACTACTCACTAACATGGATTCAAAGCAAAAGAGATTAATAAAATTAAACATGATTAATAAAGAAATGAAAAAAAAAGAAGAGAGATTGAAAGAAAATTACTTGGATCGAAATCATAATTGAATCTTCAAAGTTGCACTAATAGCAAGAACTAAGAGTTCGAGAGAGTTTTTGAGAGTTAAACTGTGTAATTAGAGTCTAAGTAATGAGATAATCCCCAACCAAAAACGCAAAAAACTATTTATATGGTTCATTAAATGAAGACAGAAAAACGGGGCAAAAGCTCGAAATCAGGTCGACATGGTCGTGTCCAAAACGACACGGCCGTGTAGACCTGTTCTTCAGATTTCTTCAGCATCCCAAAGGTTACTGCTTCCGTGGAAATAAATTGACACGGCCGTGTCAATATCTACACGGACGTGTAGACCTGGACTTCTCAAATCAGTGGGCAAGCAGAACAGGACTGTCTTCGTGGAAAAAGGCCAACACGGCTGTGTAGACCTGCTGGTCAGCGGACAACTCAACTTCAAATGATCATATCTCTCTCGTCTCTTATCGGAATTGGGCTTATGACCAGTCGTTGGAAAGCTATCAAAACGAGCTAACACCTCCACTAGAATTATCTTAACTCGATTTATGGATCAAACGTTATGTCCATTTGAAGTTCAAAAGTCCACAACTAGTCTTCCAATGATCGTATGACTTCAAAAACCTGCTAGTTAGCCTAAAAATCATCCAAAAACAACTAAGCAGATAATGAAGCAACAATATAACTCAAAGTTGACAAAAACCATGCAATGTTAGGCTTAAATGCTCTAAACTACATGCAAGGACACTAAAAATGACGTATAATTAAGCACAATAAAGTGCTTATCGGATACATTGAGGAGAGGAGAGAGAAAGATGGGAGATTGGGCTGTGAAAGACAGGAAGAACTAAGCTCAGGCTAGTGGTGGCTTCGATGGGTGCAGTTGGGTATGGGTTTTTGGTGCGAATACTCGTTTTATGATAGTAGTACTGGCCTAGTGAAGGTGGTTGTGTTGCGTTGTGACGGCGGTCTTCTCGTGGTGTGGATGGAGACGATGGTCTTGTCGTGGTGTAGGTGCAAGTAGTGGGGTGTAATGGCGGTGTTTGGAAATGGTGGTGTCGTGGTGGTGGACTGGTGGAGATGAAGATTGAGGAGGGGAATGGGAGGTGATGATGGTAATCAAGTAATTTATTTCATTTAGGTTTAGTCATTAAGTTAATCTGGGTAGTATTATATGTATTTTAATTTTTAAGTAAGGATATTTTTTGTAATTTTACATTCAAAAATCATACCATTAAAAGTAAAGAAAGAAATTGTTACATTTAATTTGAAACAAAGGATAGATACATGCAGTTTGTAAGCCTTGATACGTAATGGGGTACTATTGTATATACTTCATTAGTTCTAAACAATATGACATCTTCCTTTTTCCTTTCAATTGAGTATGTTGTTTGCAACTAATAGTTAGTTTGTGGATTTCATTACTCTGTAATACATACTTACGTAGGTGTGCTATTATGTTGTTGTTCCATCCCTCGAAAGCCAAAGCCATTGGCCACTGGTTGAATAAACATGTTTTTCTCTTATTTTTCAGTTATCCGTCAGACACCTCAGTAAAGAACCACCACTCCAAGTTACGTTGTGTGATGCTGCCTCCAATTCTGTATTATATAAGATAAAACCTGGTAATGTAAGTCTGCCGCATCGGCAGACAGAAGACGAGGAGATGCAATAGTAGCATGTTGTTTCTGAGGAGTCTCCTGAAGATATCAATGATAAGTGGGTGGATTCCTTGCCTTCGTGGGATGGTTGGGAACAGATGGTTGATTCAGTTGCTGAAATGAGGAAGAAACCTCGAGAATTACCTCTCCGGTCTATCTTATATGTAGACGGCTTCTTTAAGGGCAATAGCTGCTATTTGTCTAGAATAAAAGGATCTATATTCTGGTCTGGTGGTCCATTGCCCTGTCATGTATGGGAACTTGAAAACTTAGCCACCAAGTGTAAGCATGTCCTTTTAATATTTGACGAGATTACCTGGTATGCAGTCGTGCCCTTTGTGGTTCAACACCCACATGATTGGCTTTTAGTTCAGGTAGGTTGGGATGCAGAAAGCTATCTATTCCTCAGAAAGCTTGCCAAGTTTGTGCCTGGCTTGACCTTTATTGCCATCACGGACTTAGACCCTCACCATCTTGACCGCCTGGCTTTCCTCGCCGCTCCTACTAGTGAGATCTCGAGTCACTGCAGCTGGGATTTGTCCGAGGAATGTAAAAGTACAGGCGTGGATGAGGATGCCACTCTTGACATCAAATGGCTTGGGCTCAGACCTTCTGACAGTGAAGCTCATGTTGCTTGCTTCAAGGCCAATGCGTGCAAGCAGGCTGATGCAGATTTTGATACAGTGATTAATGGCTCTTGACTATACCTATCGTCACCGAGAACAAAGCATGGAAGGATGAGTTGCAGCGTCTCCAGGACTGTCGTCTCTTCATGCCGTTTAGTGCTCTCGAACCTCCTGACTGGGAGGGCTGCTACATCACGGATGTTTATCCGCCCCAAAAGTTTAACCAGGAGGATTAGGTTTAACACATGTCATTCAAACCATAAAAAAAGGGCCACATGTCATTGCTTCACAATATTTGTCACATGTCATTGTGTAAAGAGTCTTACGCCATTACAAAATAGGTAAATATTTTTAAAAAAAAGTAAAATAGGTTAATATCTTAGGTGAGATTTCTTTGAATTTCTTTTTTTTTAAGCAAATTTTTTAAGGATAATATTCCTTCTATCATAAAATTGATATGACCCGAAAATATGCATATAGTTTCCAAAGTAAATTATAAATTTCATACTTTTCAAATATCACTACAAAAAAATAGAGTTTTTGCTACGGATTTTTTGTGGTAGATTGAAATCCGTAGCAAATTCCATTTCAAACTTTGCAACGGAACACAATTCTGTTACAAACTTTGCTACGGTTTTCAATTCCATAGCAAAATTTGCTACGGATTATGATTTCGTAGCAAAAATTTCCTATGGAATACGATTTCGTAGCAAAATTTGCTACGGAATATTGATAACGTAATGTTAAGAAAACATATGAAGAACATAAGCCAACTACGAGTATGTGCATCATGTATAGCTCGGTTGGGATCTACTTCACTTTCCACAGCCTTGTCTCGATTTCGATTCTTACTAATGGCGTTTCGATGGAATTTATAGGGGAGATTGGGTCAAGATGTGGTAGAAAAAAAAACCGTAGTAAAATTTTGCTATGAAATATGGGTTGCTACGGATTTTCTATCCGTAGCAAAGTTTTGCTACGGATTAAAGTTTTGCTACGGTTTTGTTCCAGTAGCAAACTTTTTTGCTACGGATTTTCTATCCGTAGCCAATTTTGAAAATCCGTAGCCAATTTTGCTACGGATCTTGTTCCTCCGTAGCAAAATTCAGTTTGCTACGCCCACTTTTGCTACGGAATATTTCCGTAGCAAAAACACACTTTGCAACGGATAATGTTTGGTACCGAATTTTTCGTAGCAAAATACAGTATTTTTTGTAGTGTATACTATATAAAAATAATAATGATGAGATAAAATGAAAAAGAATGTTAAATACTCAAGCATATGGGGTTAGAATTGCATTTACACGAATCTACCAAATAGTTTCTTTTGACCTTCATAAGAAAATATTGTGCTCCATTATTAAACACGGTTCATGATAAACACTTATTTATGGTGGTGAAACCTCACAAATTTTGACAATAATTTTCAACTATTGTACAAATCAAAACGATATCATATAGGTTTTTAATTGGATACTACTACATCCATTTCACAAAGCATGTTACATTTGCATAGTAAATACTATTCATAAAGTTCACTTTGACCGTCGTTTGTGAGTTATATGTAAGGAAAAATATAGTCAATTGGGATCTTGATGGATTCGTCTTGATATGTATTTAATTAATATCTACTTTTTATTATTACAATTACACAACTTGAAATATTAAAGCTCAAATTTTGCATTGGCATGCGTCAAAAAAAGAAGTTTAACAATTTATGTGAAATCTAGGGAGTATAATTGTATTATCAAAACATCAATTTTCTTAATTTTTACAAAAGCGAAAAAATATTAGTCGTTAGATATGTGCACTAATAGAAATATTACAAACTCTAAGGTTTCTAAAGGCCCAGTTCTTTATCATTTTTTTCTTCCAATTTTCACTTTTTTGAGCAAAAAGCAAAAATATAAACTCAAATTATATTGATATGAACCGAGATATGCATATAATCTTCGAATGCAATAGATAAATTTTACCTTTTCCTAATTTACAAGATATAAAATTGTTATTCCGGTGTAAAAAATGTAGTATTTCATATAAATTTTAAGAAAACTTGCTAATTTTAGTTTTAAAATGGACGATTATGGGTGAAATTCCCATGAATTGTAGATTTTTTTTGCAAACATTTTAGAAATTTTCTTATTAGGTTAATATCTCAAAAATTTGAGACTATATTGATATAAATCAGGAAATCCATATAATCTCCAAAACAATATATACATTTCAATTTGCATGCTCTCGAATTTGACAAGATATACATGGTGTTACCAATGTATTTAAGATAATTTTTTGGAACAATTGATGATTTTATGCTACCTATATAATAATAAATAAATAAACAATTTTGTACATTTTCATATTTTATAAAAGTTCATTTTGGCAAATGTATTGTAAGTATATTACATTTATTTCTAAAATTCTAATTATTGCACAAAATTTTAATGATTTTCACTACCAAAAATATGTTTCATGTGTTTAGACACTACATAAGTACATATATATTAGAGCAAAAAACTATATGTTGAAGGACTCCTCTAAGCTTATTCTATTTAAATATTACCAGATTTATTTGCTTCATTTCTCTTATCTAAATACAAACTCAATAATTAAATTAGATTGTTTATATTAGTTGTCATTTCATGACTAACTTCAACACCCAAGATAGATAACTATAATGCTATTGACTCCAATCATCAAGTTTACGGACCAGTGAAGTCTTGCAAGATGTGCATTATCAACGAATTCTACATACGTGGGAAATGGAAAGGGTTGACTATATAACTACGAACGAATGAGAGAGGAAGTATATAAATGATTTTGATGAACGATTGCAGTATTATGACTAATGACTGATAGACGAAATAAGTATCTTAAATCGCTAACATGTACTACTCTTTTTCATTTTACTCTAAGAATATAATTCAAAATTAAGTTTAGTTATGTATAAATAAGTTAAGTTTAGAAAAAAAAAACTATTCAGTTTAGTTAAAATAATTTTAGTCTAGCAATAATAAATTCAGTTTAGTGAAAATCAGTCCTTGCAAAGACAAAAAAAAACAATAGCAAATCATTATACTTCCTCCGTTTTAAAATAAGTGATACACTTTATTTTTCACGCTTATCAAGAAAGCGATTTAAGGGTGTAAACGATTAAATTTTTCGATGAAATTTTAACACAAGTAATATAGAGTCTCATTCTTGCTTGTATGAAAATTTCATCGAAAAATTTACTCGTTTACACCCTTAAATAGCTTCCTTGATAAACGTGAAAAACAAAGTGTATCACTTATTTTAAAACAGAGGAAGTAAATAAATTCAATTAAGTATAAGTAAGTTCAATTAAGTAAAAATAGATTAGTCTAGGAAATTATGTTCAGTTTAGTTCAATAAATATAACTTAATATGGATCAGGAAAGTTAAGTTGAAATCATTTTATTCATTTTTGCACGGGTCTAAATAACCTATTTATTCACATTTGAGATTAAAGCAATACATTTTAATAATGAGTGCACTATATGATAACCAAACAACAACTGATCCTCTAATCTAAAATTACGTGTTGTTATGAGTGTCAAGAGTATTTTGGAATTAAGCAAGTATGTGTTTTAATTTTATTTATGGTCAATTTCATGAAATAATAAACGTACAATGCACGGGCTGTCAGCCAGTTCTAAATAATTGTCAATACGAGATCAAAGTTCTATAGAAAAATCTATCTATAATGTGCCTCATTTGTTTTTTTACAAGATTTTTTAATAGGATAATTCAGCATGTCATCCATTCAATCATGAGTAAATGGCTTGAAGGAATGTCTAAAGACATTTACATTCAGCAAGATAATGCTAGACCACACACAAGTAAAGGAGGGGTAACAACTACAAAAGCCCACATCATGGAAAGAAAATATTAGAGAGATTGGGACTCCTCCCCAAATCTGTTTTGGTTGATCAAACCATCATTGATGAAAGTGTCAAATACTTAAATGACCATCTAACATCTAATGAAGAAGATATGATTTTTTTTTTGACAATGAGTCAAGTATGACAAATATTGAAGGTGTTCTTGAAGATTGAAAGGCATAATTTTCAAAGCAAAGAAAGAGACAAGAGTTTTTGGAGAAGAAGCATTACAAAGGCAGAATACAAAATGCAAATATGACAGACATTTTGGAAGAAAAGTGAATGTTTTAGGAGGGAAAAAAAGAGTTACAAAAACAAAAGAAATGTAAGTAAGCAACCTTTTTTGGGTTAAAAGTAGTCTTCTTTTTTGGTTTAGTAAACTGCAACCCAAACCTGGGATAGGTAGGGAAAATGTTGAAGTTAAAATGACATGTAAAGTTTTGAAACTAGATTTGTATATGCAATTTCAAAGAAATTATGATTACCAATTGAATGTTATGTTAAATTATGATGAAATGTGTTGTAAGTTTATCAAGTTTGGTTGATTTATTTGGGTTCAGGGGATTGTTTTAGGAGTCAGAGAAAGAAGAACCACATTATGCATCATACAAACATCATTTGACCTTTTAATCCATCAGGGAATGTACAGTAACTCATGAAGATAAGTCAATGTTACCTCAAGGCACACAATGTGCTGAGCAATTCTTTGACTTACTTCGAGTTCATTGTGAGTCCCTTCATCATTTGGATTATTGAGTGACATTTTTTAAAAAGGACTCTTTATTCTTTCAACTAAGCTAGGACTCACAATTGTGGACTACATAAGGACAACCAACATTAATCAGAAATCATTCATGATTCATTTACTAAATTCATCATTCATCAAATTGGGCATCAACCACTTATTCTAAGTACTTGTAAACAGAAAACATTAAGGACCAGCACTAGGGTTAAAGTTTAAAACCAACATAAACCAATAAGCATTTTACAGGGACTCATAAAGAAATCCAACATAATGTATCAACCAATATCAACAGCACCAGCACTAGGGTTCCAATTTAAAAGCAACATAAACCAACAAGCAATTAACAGGGACTCTTACAGTAATCCAACATAATGTATCAACCAATATCAATAGCACCAGCACTATTTTAAAAATGGTAATCAACCAACAATATCAACCATTTGTAAATGTTAAAGGACTCAAATTTAAAAAAAAATGCAGGAAGATACAGACCCTCCTTCCTCTTTTTAGTAGAGGAAGTTGCAGCATAGGATGCAAGATCCTTAGCAAAGTAGGATATGAGGTAGGGCTTCCTCCCACCACCAGAAGAGGTGCCACCACCACGGGATCCACCAGCACCAGATCCAGCAGAAGCAGAGCCACCAATAGAAACAGCAGGACCATCAGTAGAAGGTACAACACATAATTTACCAGAGGAATCAATGCAAACATACATACCCTTTTTTTGCATCCTCTTTGCGTAATCATAGAAATCCTCCAGTTCAGGAGCACGAAGGCACATATAATCTCCCTCACAGATCTAGGGTTTTGAACCCTAGAAATCTGTTTCCCCTTCCTCAAACACATCAAACCTTCATCCTTCACATCTTCTTCTCTATCAACCGCCATCACAACCTCTTTTCCTTTTTCCCTTCTCTTCCTGTTTTTCCTCTTCCTTCACAATCACTTCCTCAGAGTCACTTGAAATCTCAATGAAATTGAAAGTGCCAAACTCAGAATCGGAACTAAAACTTTCTTCATCACTCCAAACAACCGGAGTATTGATTTTATGGAATTCCAGAACCTTGCCTAAAGCTCGACATGCACGGGGACCCATCACCTTCTCTGCACCCCCACTCTCGTATAAACGCTTGGGCCACGGAGATCCATGTTCAAACGACTGAATAACATCATAGATGAACATAGCTTCATCTTCATCCCTAGATCTAAAGTGCGCATCAACAAGTGGCTTCAAATCTAGGACGTTCGACATTTTTTTGAGAGTAGAGTGCAGATCCGGTATTTTTATGAGAAGAGTGACAATAAAACAGAGGAAAACAAAGATGGAGAAGCATGAACAGAGAGAAATGAGGAGCAAGGAGTAGGGAGATGAAGTGAGAGAAGAGAGAGAATGATGAACAAAGGAGGAGGGAAGGTGAAGAGAATGAAAGGAAATGAAGAAATGAGAAAGATCGAGAAACTGATGAAGAACAAACCCTAGAATCTAATGGGTTGTTTGAATCAGTTTATTATCATAAATGAGGCAGGTTGCGATGATAGTTTTTTTGGTGGGAATCATTAATGGGGGGGTAAGTTTAGTAAGGATTAATTAGATTTATTAAATGAAGTTAAAGTATTGTTAAATTTAAGTAGGGATATTTATGTCAATTTACAAGCAAAAGTTTACCATATAAAGAAACTTTATAAGTGTTTCACTTATTTGAAAACACCCAATTATAGAAATTATATCAATTATATTAAAACGGAAGAATTAGTATAGTTTATATAAAGGAAAATTTGTCAGGAATAAGTCAACATTTGCGTTGACCGCTTTTAACAAGTCTACCTTTATTTATTCTATTAACAAGTCAAACTTGTAGCCACTCCGCTTTTAACAAGTTTTTTTTACCTGTGACCTGATAAACCTGTAAACCCACTTCTTAAATCCCCATTTTCGTTTGACTTCTTGACTTTTAAGAAAATTCATACTAACACAAAAAACCAGTACACAAAAGATTACATCAAATTGCCAAAATCAAGCTTCAAACTTAAACATCTCAATCCACCAACAATCCAATAATCAAATTCAAACACCATTATATAATCTCACATAAGAAAAAGGGCAGGGCACCAACGTTCGAGACATATAATAAACTAAACAATAAGAAAATTGTTTGGAGTGCAAGGTTGAATGATTGGTGTATAGATATCTGAAAATTGGACAAAGAAATGTTAGTTAGATCTATATAGAAGCAGTGTATTCGAAAACAAGATTGAACAAAGAGCATGTCCTCCGCCATAATTAACACTAACCAAGCAGTAGCAGGTCGCCCATCGACTAGAGCAGAACAGGGGTTGCTGTTGTGTTTGGCTGCGGGGTTGCTGGGCGACGTGCAATGATTGAGGGTGCATGGTCCGCGCGGAGGGCCGACTGGAGGTCCGGCGAGGGTTAGGGGTGGTTTGGTGGGTGGATGTAAGGTTGTTTGTGGTAGTGAAATGGTGGTTTGAATTTTGTTTTAATGGTGGTTGATAAAAATCAGAAATTAAAGAGGAGGAGAAAGGAGGATTGAAGCAAATTTCAATGGTGTTTGCTTGAGCAATTGAGTGATATAGATTGGGTATTTATAGAGAATTTTGAATCTGAAATTGTGTTCTTGGTCAAGCTTCAATGATGGTGAAGATATGAACAATGGAGTTTTGAGATTTCTTTTTGACCATTTTCTGATTTGCTCAAGTTTTCTTGGATTTTTGCTACTCCATTTGTTTCAACAATAAAAAAGAAGAAGAAAAAGGAGACATTAATCATCTCTTCATGAATGCCCAGGTGAGAATAAGATTGAAAGTAAGAAACATCGAAGTCGGTACAAGGAGGAGAGTCAGTAGTTTCAGCACCATCAGCAGTTGTCGAAGCGTCGCGTGATCTCTGACGAGCTTTCTTCAACAATGGCAGATTCCGGTGCCTGAAATTTTATGGGTAGGGGAAGGTAGGTGGTTGGTTGGGGAAGGGTGGTGGGAAAGGTGGTGTTTAGGAGGGAGGAGGGAGGAGGGATATGGGTTTTCTTTTTATTTTTTATGTTTTAATTATAAATTATAAATTTTAAAATATTCAATAAAAGAGTGACATGTGTCACTTTAACCTGCTAAAAAGGTTAATAGAAGGTTTTAGCCGGTAAAAACTTGTTAAAAGCGGAGTGGCTGCAAGGTTGACTTGTTAATAGAATAAATTAAGGTAGACTTGTTAAAAGCGGTCAACGCAATGGTTGACTTATTCCTGACAAATTTTCCTTATATAAATGTGAAATTATTGATTTTGTTGTAATATCTCTTCATATCTGGATGAATGGTGAATAATTCACCAAGAACTATTACAACAGTAAAAATCAATGTTAAAAAACAGTAATGTAGTACTATAAATACGGAGCTTTGATGAGCAATGGAATGCAGTAAGAAGTATTCTATCTTCTTGAGTACTCTTCATCTTTCTCATCTTCTTCCCTAATCTTAACACGTTATCAGCACGAATTGCTCCCTTTTCCAAAGTTTTTCTGGTGAGGTAGTCTTTTCCTCCATTTCCCCTCAATACTCTTATTCATCCCCTCAAAATCTTATTTTCTTCTATTCAAATGGATCAACAAAGTAATGGTATAAACACTGTTGTTAATAATTCACATTTTTCAAGTATATATTTTATTATAGAGCATAATAACGTACCATTTACTACCAATCCGGCGAGAGGGCCTGTATCTCAGCCCCAACGTGGTAACCCCAATGCCGACGCCGGTGCCCGTGGTGGCAATAATACACAAGGCCCGATCCCTAACTTTAATGATAATCCCCCAGAACAAACAAATGAAAACCGCCTCCCACCAAATAAAAGAAGTAGGGATGACGGAACAGGAACAAGCGGCAAAGACCGCCAAACAACAAGAAAAGCGGTTGATATAACTGAAGCCTCCCAAATATGCCACCCAAAGTAGAAAAGAACTAAACTTACTAGAACTAATTGAGGAGTATGCTCTACAGTCGCCGGAAAATCCGGATCTTCTGTATTAGAAACTCAAATTTTTTTTCTTCAACCTTTATTGTGATTTTTTTTATGTAGCATGAAAAACTATTTTTTTGAAAAAAATATGAATTTCACCGTTTTTGAGTTAATTTTTTTGAAAAAAAAGGGGGGAGAAGAAGAATAAAGAAAAAAGAGGAAGGTGTTAATGAAGGAGAAAAAAACTGATGTTGAAGGAGGAAGAATAGAAGTAGTGATAAGTGTATATGGTGAAGAGATTGACAAGAGAAATGCATATAATACAATGACTACAAGACAAAAAAAAAAAGAGGGAAGTCAAATGTGTTCCTACGGCATGCCATATCCCCATCTATTCTAAGTATAATTAAACAAACAAACAAACAAAAAAAAAAAAGAGGAACAACTTGGCATGTGGCGCAACATGCAGTCATGCATAGCAACATCTGTCAATGCATAAAATGTAGTTTTTTGGTCAATGCATGTAAAAGGAACAACATTATTGGCGCAATTTCTAAGCATGCAGTGTTTTTTTAATAAATCAATAAATAATAAAAAAAACCCATTGGAATATTATATCAATGCATGTCAACTTGCCAATTCCCCATCCAACTCCTTATACTTCTAATTTTTCTTATCTCATAAGTTAATTTCCAAATTTTGTTTTGGCAATATCTTTGAAGTTTTTAAAATAGCTTTACAATAATAAAAAGGGTTCCCCTACTCTAAGTAAATAATTATTTATCTGAATTAGGCAAATAATATTAATTTTATATTCTAAAAAGATATCACTGCGGAATGTAAGCCGCAGTGGTCCGAAATAAATTGACTCATATAAGAAGTCAGGGGTTCGATCCGGAACTAAGATAAAATATAAAAAAAAGGAGGGGGGTGCAATTTTTTTCAGTATACTTTACAATAAATATATATTTTACCCAAACAGTATTCGTCACCCTCTATAAAAGGGGCCACTTACCCGACCGCAATCCACCACCACTAATCCCTAATCCTCTAAATAAATTTTTTTACTCTTCTTCAACCAACAATGGCGACCGACACCACCTCCCCTTCTTCTTCTTCATCCAACCATTCCTCAATTGAGGAAAATTTAAGAAAAATTAATGAAGCCCTCTTAATTATTATGGCATTGTTCTTCCTGTTAGTGGCGTTAATGATCTACATTTTGCTCCAAAAATAAATTAATCACGGATTGTAAATGAGGGGGTACACGGTACTTATAGCTTAAGGTGCATTTTATTTGTAATAGCACGTGCCTATACTTCTCCATTATTATTATTGTTATCATTATTATTATTGTTATTATTATTGTTATTGTTATTATTATTGTTATTATTACTGTTGTTGTTATTGTTATTATTATTATTGTTTGTTAGTATTATTATAAATACGTTGTTGAATTATGTTTTTTTTTTTGAGATATTAAATCAGGGGGAGAAAGTACTAATTGTGATTTAATATCAAACATTAATTAAACACTTATTTATTTCATTGTAGTCAAATAATCAAATAAATAAATAAAAGAGGAGAATGGGCGAACTTGCAAAGAGGTATTTCAACATCCTGGACTTGGCAGGATACAACTTTTTACAATGGGCAGCAGATGCTAAACTACAATTAAAGGGCCAAGGCCTACTATATACAATAATAGATGATCCAAAGGCACCTCAAAAGGATGCCATAAAATTGTCTGAGGACAAGGCCAAAGCATTAGTGTTTCTAAGACATCACCTAAATGATAGTCTTAAAACAGAATACATGATTATTGAAGATCCAAAAGCATTATGGGAAGAGCTCCATGAAAGATATGGACACAATAAAAGTGTCCTACTCCCTAAGGCCCAAGATGAATGGAGAGATTTGAGATTTCAAGATTTCAAATCTATCAGTGACTATAATTCAACATTACACCTCATTAAATCAAAGTTGGTGTATTGTGGACAAACAGTTACTGATAAAGATATTGTAACACCCCTGAAATTCCTCTACTTTAAAACATAGTATAATAAATAATTTAAGGAAATTCCAAAGGTTCTACGCCGCGATAATTAATAATAATCACCGCAAGGCTAAAGGTTCTATCTGAAATAAATAGTCAACAAGGTTTAATTAATTAAACTAACTAGAATCTAAATATTTATTACAGACTGAAATAACAATACTAAAGTCAAAAGAAAAACAGCGGAAGCCTTATTAAACCTACTAAAGCATAAATAAATCCATCGCACTCTTTAACCCAACCTTGAGCTAACCTCCTTCAAGTCCCTGCACATTGAACACTATAGTATCAGCCAAAAGGCTGAGCAGGATTTCATACTGTACTAAAACAAAACTATCCAATGTGCAGGTAAGATATATAGGAATATCTTACAAATTCATTTCCAACCTGTACAAATTAAATATATAAAATAAAATAACTTTCCAACAAATCTCAACTTTCAATCTTTCTGTCTTTCTGAAACAATTCTTTAAATACATTTAAAATGTAACTGTTTTGAAACCTGTGAGTAGGAAGTATTAAAGTCCAATGAGCTAGCTAGGCTCACGAGACGGGTAAACACCAAAGCCCCTAATATGCATACCCCTAACTTGATAACGAACCAAGAAGGAAGACAAATGGCAAGTGTATTGATCAACATACACCAAACTACTAAATAATGGTTGAGACAAAACTCAACCTACTTCCAAACCCGAGGAATACCGCTTACCGGCAACCCCACAAAAACATTCTTATAAAACATGATAAATCAATATTAAGTAAACATAGAAACATTCTAGTTTACTCAAAACCTGTAGCAATGAGGAACATCCTTCTTTTAAGTCTCAACTTTGCATATGAGGAACTTCCTCCCTTTTGAATCTCATAAATAATCTCAAAATTTTCTTTCACAATAAATATCGTCAAAACGATTTATATCCCATTATATAAACAATGTAAAAACTTTTAAATCACAATATATAAATAACGTAAAACTCTTTTTAAATCTCCATATGTAAACTATTATAAAACCCTTTTAAATCTCAATATAAACATTAAATCAATATCATCCATATTCCAAAATAATCTGTACAAGTCTTAGTAAGAAATCTTACCTTTTCAGCAACCACAATCAACCAAACTCTATCTCAAGTCAATAAGGTTCTTCTACGAACCCACAATCTATAATATAATAAAGTATAGTATAAGTCACTTGACTATACTTCACATAATACACATACAAATAACCTAGCCTAGTTAATGAGCTTTGACTAATTTTAAAAACGACTCAACGTCAATAGGACACAAAGTCAACAAAAGTCAAACTGGTCAAGTTTGGTCAACGAAAGTCAAACTGGTCAAGTTTGGTCAACAAAAGTCAAACTGGTCAAATTTGGTCAACAAAAGTCAAACTGATTATGACTCTAATATCATCCATATTATTTTCCCACCAATTAACTCATTCTCCTTCACCCTATACTAACAACAACAACAACAACAACAACAACCTAAACATTGAAATCTACAACCTCTTACAACAAAACAATCGCAATAATGACGTTACGCCGAATATAACCACCACTCCAACAACAACGTTGCGACGACTTCATTAAAATTTATCTTCCTGACAACACCTTGCCTAACACTATTAGTGTGCAGAGTATCAAAGTCACTGCTTCACTAGCACCAAGAAAGCCATAACTATAAAACTAATCACATATATATTCGCTTCAACGGAAAATCATCCAGTTTCATTGTTACCCTTTATCGCACTACTCAAGAAACTCATCATAATCTAATATATCAATTAATACTCTATACTACAATACTACCGGTGGATCAAACATAACTAGAATTCGGAACAATAATCTAAAATAATAATTTTGCAAGTTAAACTTGGAAAAGTACTAACTAACTCAAATCAGACATCAATCATGAACAAATTATATAAAATTCATATAACAAAATTTCTTCCCAAATCGATTTTCTCAAGAACCCTAATTTAACAAAAACCCAATTCGAAAATCAACATATAAACTAAAATTAAAACATGGAAAACAATCTTACTTGATAAATTAGAATGATAGAAGGTAGATTAATGAATAAAGACCCGGAATTTCGTCGCTTTGACCCAAAATTCTACCCGAAAAACGTAAACCCCAAAACCTCTTCTTTATTCTTTTGAAGCCGTCAAAAAGATGGGGATTATGATGGATGCAATTTATTGCTGTAGGGTGATGGCTAATTAAAACTTATGGGTTTTGATGGTGTTTAACATTTATGTGATGGAAAAGTTGGAGGGAGCAAGTAGAAGGTTAGATAGTGGAGCAGTGAACCAACGCAACGTCTGAGGTAAGTTTGGGTTTATATTTATTTATTTTTTGTTTTTCTTTTATAGTTAGATTTAGTTAAACCTAATGGGTATTTAACCTAATCAAATTAGGGATAGGTTTTGGGTTAATCTAAGATAAAGCCAAAGTAGGGAAGAAAATAATTTTATAAAAGACTAATTTAAATTATTTTCATAAAATAATTCAATATAAAAATTACTAACAATTTATAAAATTACGGGGTGTTACAGATATGATTGACAAAACACTCTCCACCTTTCACGCTAATAATATTTTATTACAACAACAATATCGTGAAAGGAGATTTGAGAAATATCATGAACTCTTGAGGACGTTACTTGTTGGTGAACAAAATAATGAGCTCCTGATCAAGAACCATAATCGTAGGCCTACAGGGTCTATGGCATTTCAAGAAGCAAATGCAGTTGAGAGCTCAAATCCAAGTCAGAACAGATATGAAAGAGGTTATGGAAATTACCACGGCCGAGGACGTGGTAGTTTCCGTGGCAAAGGAGGTGGTCGAGGTCGTGGGCACGGCCGTGGCCGTGATCGAAGCCAATTCGCCCCAAGAAACAACCACAACACAACTCAACAAGGACAGCAACAAGACAATGGATCAAAGCCTCAAAGGGGTAAAAACACATGCTATAGATGTGGCATGACTGGGCATTGGGAGAGGACATGTCGTACCGCCAAACATCTGGCGAAGCTGTACCAAGATTCCCAGAAAAATAAAGGGAAGAGGGCAGAGGCTAATTTTGTGAATGAAGCAACCACTTCTATGCCCAACCTAGACGTATCAGACTTCTTCATGGATGATTTCGACCTTAGAAATGATTCTTAAAACATCTAAAGACCTGAATCATTGTCTTTAATTTATTAGTTTCATTAGTTTGTTTTTTCCATGCACTTTTAATAAGTTTCTCTCTTCAACAAAATGTAATCTTTGTTATAATATTTATTTATCAATCAATCTGAAGTATTTTCTTCTTTCTATGAAGATACAAACATGTCAGAAAATGAGTCAAAATACTATTGCCTATTGGATAGTGGAACAACGCACACTATTTTAAAGGATCAAGAATTTTTTTCGGATTTGAAAATGCTTCAAGCAAATGTCAATACCATATCAGGAACAGCCAAGTTAATTGAAGGATCTGAAAAGGCGTGCATAATCCTACCTATGGGTACAAAATTAATGATACATGATGCACTATATTCGAGCAAATCTCGAAGAAACCTTATTAGCTTCAAAGCTATACGACAAAATGGTTATCACATAAAAACCATGACAATAAATCAAAAGGAATACTAATGCATTACGGCAGAAAACAATGGCAAGAAAGTCATTTATGAAAGATTGCCGGCATATTCCTCAGGACTGTACCTCACTCATATACGTCCTGTTGAAATAAACATGATATCTAACCAAAAGTTAGATAATGAAGAATTCTTCACTTTATGGCATGACCGCCTTGGTCACCCTGGCACAGGAATGATGAATAAGATTATAGAAAATTCGGTTGGACATTCATTGAGAAATATCAAAGTCCCTCAATCAAATGAATTATCATGCACTGCTTGTTCTCTTGGCAAATTGATAATTCGACCATCGATGAATAAAGTTGCAATTGAATCTCCAACATTTCTTTAAAGAATTCAAGGAGATATATGTGGACCGATCAATCCAGCATGCGGACCATTTAGATACTTTATGGTCTTAATAGATGCCTCTACACGATGGTCGCATGTAAGCATCTTGTCAAGTAGAAACACGGCTTTTGCTAAGCTACTTGCTCAAATTATACGTCTAAGAAATCAATTACCGGACCTTACAGTAAAGAAAATTAGATTAGACAATGCTGGAGAATTCACATCTCAAACTTTTAATGATTATTGTATGTCCCTTGGAATTGATGTAGAGCATCCTGTACCACATGTCCACACACAAAATGGTCTTGCTGAATCACTAATCAAGAGATTACAATTAATTGCAAGACCACTATTATTGAAATCAAAATTACCCGCATGAGCGTGGGGGCATGCCATTCTACATACAACATCATTAATCAGGTTGAGACCAACAGCTTATCAGAAATATTCACCCATGCAGCTAGTTTCTGGTCGAGAACCCAATACCTCACACCTCAAGATTTTTGGGTGTGCAGTATATGTACCCATCGCCCCACCCCAGCGTACAAAAATGGGTCCACAAAGAAGAATGGGAATATACGTGGGTTTTGAATCACCATCAATCATCAAATATCTAGAACCAATGACTATTGACCTATTCACAGCTAGATTTGCTGATTGTCACTTTAATGAAACAATATTCCCATCCTTAGGGGGAGAGAAAGTGGACCCAAATAAAAGGAATATTGAACTTACGTGGGGGCAACACATCTAGATTTCCTAGATCCAAGAACAAGTTCTTGTGAACAAGAAGTTCAGAAAATTGTTCATCTACAAAGCATTGCTAACCAATTACCTGACGCATTCACGGATACCAAGAAAGTTACAAAATCACACATACCAGCAGTGAATGCTCCTGCACGAATTGAAATCTCTAATGATAACAAGGCAAAAGAGAATGAATTAATTGCTAGACGAAAGCGTGGAAGGCCACATGGTTCTAAAGACTCGAAACCAAGAAAAATGAGGAAACCTGAAGAAGCTACAACTACTGTTTCCCCCGCAACAGAATAACAAGGAAAACATAATAAAGATGATGACAAATCTGAAAATATAGATAAGTCTTTAGAAGAAAAACAAGAAAATCAAAACAAAGAAATATCGATAAATTATTCATACACCAAGAGACAATGGAATAGAGAAAAAGTTATTATCGATGACATATTTGTGTATTCCATTGCGAGTGATATAATGAATGATGAAAATGACATTAAGCCAAGAACAGTAGAAGAATGTCGACAAAGACAAGATTGGCCAAAATGGAAGGAAGCAATTCAAGCAAAATTAAATTCATTAAAGAAACTAGAAGTTTTTGGACAGATTACTCAAACACCAAAAGGTGTGAAACCAGTCGGGTACAAATGGGTATTCGTGAAGAAAAGAAATGAGAAAAACGAGGTCGTCACGTATAAGGCAAGGCTTGTAGCGCAAGGCTTCTCTCAGATGCCAGGATTCGATTACGAAGAGACATATTCACCAGTAGTTGACGCAACGACACTGAGGTTTTTGGTAGGTTTAACTATTATTGAGGGATTAAAGATGAGATTAATGGATGTTGTGACCGCATATTTATATGGGTAACTTGATACAAATATATATATGAAAGTACCTGAAGGACTAAACTTATCAATAAAAAATACTCCTAGAGAAGTGTTTTCCATAAAGTTGAAGAAATCACTTTATGGATTGAAACAATCTGGGAGAATGTGGTATAACCGTCTAAGTGAATACCTTATAAAAGGAGGGTTCAAAAACAATCAAATAAGCCCATGTGTGTTCATCAAAAGGTCTCGTTCAGGATTCTTTATTATCGCAGTTTATGTCGACGACTTGAACATAATTGGAACACCTAAGGAGCTTGAAGTAACAGAGAAACACTTAATGAAAGAATTTGAGATGAAAGATCTAGGAAAAACCAAGTTTTGTCTTGGATTACAAATCGAATATTTAAGAAATGGAATATTTGTCCATCAATCAAACTATACTGAGAAGACTTTAAAGCGATTCTATATGGACAAAGCTCATCCACTAAGTTCACTAATGGTAGTTCGAAGTCTGAATGTGAAAGAAGATCCTTTTCGACCCCGTGAAGACAACGAGGAAATTCTCGGACCAGAGGTGCCATATTTAAGTGCAATAGGCGCTTTGATGTACTTAGCAAATAATACAAGACCTGATATAGCCTTTTCTGTAAACCTACTAGCTCGATATAGTAATGCACCAACTAAGAGACATTGAAAAGGGATAAAACATTTATTTCGCTATCTCAGAGGAACGACATATTATGGATTGTTCTATCAGTCAAGACAAGAAGCCACCCTTGTTGGATATGCAGATGCAGGATATATGTCTGATCCACACAAAGCCAAGTCACACTCTGGGTATCTATTTACGTATGGAGGTACCGCAATATCTTGGAGATCGACAAAGCAGACTTTGACAGCTACATCATCAAACCATGCAGAATTAATTGCACTCTATGAAGCCAGTCGAGAATGTGTATGGTTAAGGTCAATGATCAATCAAATTCAGGAAGATTGTGGGTTAAATGCAATTACAAAATCTCCAACTACAATATACGTAGACAATACTGCTTGCATTAACCAAGTAAGTGAAGGATATATCAAATGAGACAGGACCAATCACTTGTCTCCAAAACTATTCTTCACGCACGGTCTACAGAAAGAAGGCAAGATACATGTTGAACATATCCAGTCAAGTGAAAATCCTGCTGACCTTTTTACCAAGTCCCTTCCATCAAAGAAGTTCGAACAATTGGTTCACAAGATCGGAATGCGTCGTCTTCGCGACCTATGTTGACTTCAGGGGGAGTAGAATGCAACTGTACTCTTTTTTTTCCTTCGTTCAGGTTTTTATCCCATTGGGTTTTTCCTGACAAGGTTTTTAATGAGGCAGTTTATCATAGCATACAATCGTTGTACTTTTTTTTCCTTAGCTAAGTGATTTTATTGCTTGGTGATTATTCAAGGGGGAGTGTTGTATTATCTCTTCATATCTGGATGAATGGTGAATAAATACGGAGCTGTGATGAGCAATGGAATGCAGTAAGAAGTATTCTATCTTCTTGAGTACTTTTCATCTTTCTCATCTTCTTCCCTAATCTTAACAGATTTATAATTTTCCAAAAAAAATCAGGTAAAACAAAAAAATTGAAATAAAAAATAAAAATCCGTAATAGTTGTAGTCAACTTTTTGACGAATTCAATGTAATTTACGTCCTCAATAAGAAACTTATTCACGAAAGTCGCAGTTCATCTTCCTTCAACTCTCCAACAAATAATACCGACTTTGCGCGTTGTTCCGGAATCTCTTCTCCACATAAACCCACTCAATCACCAATTCCTTCAATCACATACACAATTCCATAATAATCATATTTTGGCATGGGAGGAAGCACAGAGAAGTTGATGAATCAAATAATGGAGTTGAAATTCACTTCAAAATCTCTTCAAAGGCAGTCAAAGAAGTGCGAGAAAGAAGAGAAAACACAAAAGTTGAAGATCAAGAAAGCAATGGAAAAGGGTAACATGGATGGTGCTCGTATATGCGCAGAGAACGCTATTCGTAAGCGCAATGAACAGATGAATTACCTCCGCCTTTCTTCCCGACTTGACGCTGTTGTTGCCCGCCTTGATACGCAAGCTAAGATGCAGACTGTTTCTAATTCTATGGGCTCCATTGTTAAATCCCTCAATTCTTCTCTCACTACGGGTAAAAATTTTCATTTTTTCTCTAACTTTCTTTTTTTTTTGTTTACGGGACAAAAGTGTTTAGCAAATGATTTTTGGTGGTATTTTTATTGGCGTGTTGTATACGGTCAAATAGAAAAAAAATGCTTTCAGCTGATACTAAACAGTCGACACCTACCGTCGTCTTTATTCACCGTGGTTTTCTGTTTATTAATTTTTTGTATTTGAAAGTCATGTGATATATTTCTTATAATAAAACATAATTCAGACAAACTTATTGGAAACATGATGATTTTGAAAACTGACAACTAAAATGTGAAAATCACTTTTTATGGTTTCATGTTTTTTGTTTTAAAAAAAACTGAAAACAAAAAACGATAACGAACGGGCCCTAGAACTTTTACAAATCGTCAATAATTAGATAGTTGGTCAAACAAGCCATATAAAATAGCCGGTCAAATCAGTCACCAACTGATTGCCAATTGCCAAACACCTTCAAATTGACAACAATAATGTTTTGTTGAGCTGCTTTCTAGGATTATGTGTTGGTATGTATGGATGGGATGGTATTATTCTTTTGTGATCTTTACAACTGAGCTGGGTAAAGGCAAAGGCATTGGTTGTTGACTTGTTGTCATTTTATGATTAAATATTGGATTGATTAACTTTTTTTAACTACGCCATTTCAGTTTAGTTGCTACTAGGGTGATTATCGAACGAACCGAGACCGAACTCTACTTAGCTCGGCTCGTGTTCGTTTAAGTTTATTCGAACTCGAGCCGAACTCAAAACTTAACGAACCGAGCCGTTATCGAGTCGAGCTTTGACTTAGCGTTGACCGAGCCGTTGTCGAGCTGTCACGAACAAGCTTGACCTACTATTATTTTTAGTTTATTTGTCTACTTTATTATTTATTAATGAATATTATCCATTTATGAATTTATTTTTAAACACTAAAGTTATTAGCTTATTATTGTGTAATAACTAGAACACATATATTTTTAGATTCATACATAATATAGTATTTCAATATATAAAAGAATAATCGAGCCTGTTCACGAGCTTTCCGAGCCGAGCTTAACATAACTCAACTCCGCTCGTTAAGGTCTCGAGCCGAACTCGAACTCAAGCCGAGCCACAACGAGTCGAGCTTTGACCGAGCTTTGACCGAGCCGAGCCCGAACTGTTCGCGAACAGGATAGGCTCATTCTCACCCCTAGCTACAATGCCTACAAATGCTATTGATACAAGTTTATATGAAGAAAAAAACCAAAGTATAGGATCCAACGCTTAAATAAATAGAGATAAAAAGCTTAACAAAAAGGGAATCTTGTAATTAAGTTGGAACATTCTAAGCTGCATTTGGGCCTACAAAAGTGGGACTGATGGAGTATTTGGATGAGAAACGAATAGGTCATAAACTGGAAGTTGGTTAGGCCTAGCAAAAATTGACCTGACTTATAACCGAGCTAGACCCAAAAATGGATACCCGAATAAGACCCTTTCGGGATCAACATGACCTGACACCTCACTTGAAACAAATCCAATTCAGACCTGAATGATCCGATAGCCACCTTTAATGTTGGTGGCCTGGCAGCTAAATTGGTATGTAAAATTAGATTTATGGTGTGGACTAAGGCATTTTTCTTTTGGACTGAAATAATAGACTATGGACGAGTTACTTTTAGTTTAATTCGGTTTATCTTCATCAATTTCAAGTTGATATCAGTTTAACTCCTTTTTGTCCAAGAGAAACATGGCCTCAAAATAAACAACACTAAATTTTCGCGGCAAACATAAAGTTGCCCTGAATTTCTGCTTGCATCCTTAATATTGAATTATTTGATGATTCTTTTCTACTTCTCAGATTAAGCCCAACTTCTGAAAGCCCCCTTTTACTCTGTTTCTGGATGCTTAGCTGCATTATACACTTCCTACCTACTTTGCTTCCACTTACATGTTTTGAATTTTTATTTGGAATCTACAGGTAACTTACAGAAGTTGTCAGAAACAATGGATCAATTCGAGAAGCAATTTGTTAACATGGAGGTTCAAGCAGAGTTTATGGAGAGTTCAATGGCTGGATCAACTTCTCTTTCAACTCCTGAATCATCCGTCAACAGTTTGATGCAGCAAGTTGCTGATGATTATGGTTTGGAGGTATCAGTTGGTCTTCCCCAGCCTGCTGCACACCCTGTTCCATTAAAGACCGATGAGATTGTTGACGAGAATGACTTATCTAGGCGACTTGCAGACCTAAAAGCCAGAGGATGATCTAATTCTGCTTTGTTGGTAAACTACTTGTGAATAGCTTGGATATGTTGCATTTATAAGCTTGATAATTTTTTTACTTTATATATATATATATATATATATATATAAAGAGTGCATCAGATTCATGCCTTGACTTAGAAATTTTGTATCTTTGTTATTTTTGCTGTCAGTTCATGTATTTCTAATGTTTGCGCTGGAGAGTGTATTAGATATACAAATGAGGTTATCGATAATGCATATATGGGGTTAGTGGCCATGGTAAGAACTGAAAACTGAAAAGCTAAAAAGTAGACACAAACAGTAAGATAGTTGATTGAGCAAGGCAATCTTAGCTACAATCCCTCATTAATTCGAGAAAATGAGGTTTCTCCCAAATACTTAGCTCTCATTCATTGCATACTCTGCTCTCCTCTTGAGCCCTTATTTATACACATTCACAAAGATTCCCTCAACCCCCGTCACCTCATTAACAGAAATCTGTTAGAGGAAATGATGACTCACTTAACAGAATCTATAACAAGAACAGAAAAGAAATAACAGAAAAGGTATTAAGCAAAAGACAAATAACTCCTTTTAATCTTTTACTGTTTGTCTTTTGCTGAGCTGCTGCTGTTGTTGTTGGTGTCTTCCTCCTTCTAGCATAGGTGATCTTGATGGGAGGTTTATCCCAGCTTGTTGCATTACCCCCCACCCAAACTCTCACCTTGCCCTCAAGGTGAAAAGAGGGAAACCTTGAGTCCAAAGTAGTGAATTCCTCCCAGGTTGCTTCTTGAGTTGGCAGGTTCTGCCATTGAATGAGCACCTCTGTAGTACTAGCTGCTCCCTGTGGAACTTGTATAACTCCCAACACTGCTTGAGGTGTGACTTCCAAGGTGAGTTCTGCTGATAAGTCTGGGGGAAGTGTGGGTTGAACTGCATGCTGCCCCACCATCTGTTTCAGTTGTGATACATGAAAAACAGGATGGATTTGAGCTTCCTCAGGGAGAGCAAGTCTGTAAGCCACTCTGCCTATTTTTGTATGACTTCATAGGGCCCATAAAGCTTAGCTGCAAGTTTCTCAAAAGGCCTTTTAGCCAAAGATTTCTGTCTGTAGGGCCTGAGTTTCAAGTATACCTTGTCTCCTACCACAAACTGCACATCCCTTCTGTGTTTATTTGCTTGTTGCTTCATGTAATTCTGAGCCTTGAGGAGTTGAAACTTCAGTTCATCCAGTATTGCATCTCTCTTTAGGATTTGTTATTCCAGTGTTGCCACCACTGTTGAGCCAGGCTCATATCTAAGTAAATGTGGGGGGTCCCTACCATACACAGCCTTGAAAGGAGTACAATGAGTGGAGTTGTGCCAAGATGTGTTGTACCAATATTCAGCCCATGAAACCCAGTTGGCCCAAGTCTTAGGTTGCCCATTAATGAAGCACCTCAAATATCCCTCCACATTCTTATTAACCACTTCACTTTGTCCATCAGTTTGGGGGTAATAGGCAGTGCTTCTGTTGAGAGTTGTGCCATGTAATTTGAAGAGTTCCCTCCAAAATTGGCTCATAAAGATTCTATCTCTGTCAGATACAATTGAATTAGGAAACCCATGCAACCTTACAATCTCTTTGAGGAATGTTTCAGCCACCCCAATAGCAGTAAAAGGGTGTTTTAAGAGAATAAAGTGGTTGTACTTAGTGAGTCTGTCCACTACCACCATTGGTGGTATCATACCCCCTTGATTTAGGCAGACCCTCTATGAAGTCCATAGTAATATCCTCCCAAATTTGAGAGGGAATAGCCAATGGTTGCAATAGGCCAGCAGGTTTTAGAGTGGAGGTTTTCTGTTGTTGGCACACCTCACAGTCTTGTACATACTTAGAGATTTGCTTCCTCATCCCCTGCCAAAACCACTCTGCAACAATTCTTTGGTAGGTCTTAAAATCCCCAGAATGTCCCCCCATAGGAGAGTTGTGATAGGCTTTCAAGATTTGTGAGACAAGAGGTGATTGGCTAGGAATCACCACCCTTCCTATATGCTTCAAAACCCCTTGCTCCACTGTGTATCCTTTTGGAGTAAGATCTTCAACTTCCACAGCTTGTGTGAGTTGATGTATGATTGGATCCTTTTTTATTTCCTCTTTCAAACAGTCCCATTGCAAAGGACAAGCTGTCATCATGTTGTTGCACTCCACCTCTGATGTTCTTCTTGATAGCGCATCAGCCACCTTGTTGGAGGGCCCAGGTTTGTAGAGTATTTCAAAATCATATCCCATTAGCTTGCTCATCCATCTCTGATAGTCAGTGCCAACCTCCCTCTGCTCCATCAAGTATCTTAAGCTCTGTTGATCAGAGTGTATAATGAAGTGCCTACCTAGCAAGTATGGCTTCCATTTCTACACAGCTAGCACCACTGCCATGAGTTCTTTTTCATAAATGGACTTTGCTCTGGCTCTTGGCCTAGCATTTTGCTGAAATAGGCTATAGGATGGCCTTGTTGGAGCAAAACAGCCCCTAATCCATACCCACAAGCATCTGCCTCTACAACAAAAGGAGTGTTGAATTCTGGCATTCTCAATACAGGGGCAGTAGCCAAAGCTTGCTTGAGTTTGTTGAATGCCTCTGTGTCCTGTGATGTCCAACCAAAGTTGTCTTTTTTGAGCTGATCAGTGAGTGGTTGGGCTAGTGAAGCATAGCCTTGTATAAACTTCCTATAATACCCTGTGAGGCCAAGGAATCCCCTGAGCTCCCTAAGAGATGTAGGAGTAGGCCAAGAAGAAATAGCTTGGATTTTGGACTGATCCACTGCTACCCCATGTTGGGATATCACATGTCCAAGGTAGGCTATTTCAGTTTTTCCCCATTCACACTTTTTAAAGTTAGCATATAGAGCATTTTCCTGCAATACTCCCAAAATTGTCTCCAAATGCTTCACATGTTCACTGTCACTTCTGCTATACACCAATATGTCATCAAAGAAAACTAGCACAAACCTTCTCAAATAAGGCTTAAACACTTCATTCATTAGTGCTTGAAATGTGGCTGGGGCATTTGTCAACCCAAATGGCATCACTAAAAACTCATAATGGTCCTCATTTGTTCTAAAAGCAGTTTTTGGTATATCCTCTTTCTTCATCCTAATCTGATGCTATCCTGATTTTAAATCAAGTTTTGAAAAGATGGTAGCTCCATATAACTCATCCAACAATTCATCAATTATAGGGATAAGAAATTTATCTTGGACAGTTGCTTTATTTAGAGCCCTATAATCTACACAAAATCTCCAAGAGCCATCTTTTTTCTTAACATGTAATACAGGGCTAGAATAAGCACTTGAGGATACTTGAATTATATTAGCTAGCATCATTTCTTTAATTAGCTTTTCTATTTCATCTTTTTGAAATTGTGGATATCTATAAGGCCTTACACTCACAGGATTTTCTCCATGTTTCAATACAATAGCATGTTCATGGTTTCTACTAGGGGGCAGACCATTAGGCATATTGAATACCTGTTTGTATTGTTGTAAGAGTGGTTGAATTATTGAGTTTTGCTCCTACTCCTCCAAGTTCTGCTTTTCAGTTGCTTGAATCAAATTGACCTCAACCAACAAGCCTCCTTTTTTCCTTCCTAATAGTCTTCATCATTGCTTTCAAAGAGATTCCAGTCCTCCCTAGGGTGGGATCACCCTTAAGTGTGATTGTTTTACCTCCTAACTGGAACTTGAGAGTTTGAGTTTTCCAGTTAGTGCTCATGGTGCCCAATTTTTCTAACCACTGAATGCCTAGAATGATTTCAGAGTTGCCTAGGGTAAGAGACTGAAAATCCTCTATCACTTTGCTCTCTTGGAGTTCAATTTCTACTGCTTTGCACTCTCCAATTCCTTGCATAGTTTCCCTGTTCGTAGGGATACTTCAAAAGGTTTGGTTTGGATAGTTGGGATGGACAGTCTCTGTACTAACTCAGTAGAGATGAAATTGTGAGTAGCTCCAGGGTCAACCATTATCACCACATTCTCCCTTTTCACTGTTCCCCTCATCTTGAGAGTTTTTGGGCTAGTGAGCCCCATAACTGAGTTTAATGAAATTTCTGGTTGAGTTTCAAACTCTAACCTCTCTTCTTCAGGTTCAAATTCTTCTTCTTCCTCCTCTTCACCTTCAATGGTGATCATCATACTCAATTCTTTCCCCTTGCATTTATGGTTGAAATTCCACTTTTCATCACACTTGAAGCATAAACCCTTCTCCCTCTTTTGCTGCATTTTAGCTTCACTGAGTCTTCTCACTAAGCTACGGTTTCTGGGGTTATTTTGGGTATAGCTTGTTCTGGGTGTATTGGAAGCTGTGGAGTGGAGGGAGCTGTTTGTGGTGGTGGAGTTTTGTGGTGTTGGGCTGGTGTTTGGATGAGAAGAGTGTTGGATATTTATGTATAGTAAGGCTCAATTAACTTACACATGTATATTTTATAATGTTATGGAGTTGTGTAAAAATGACATTATATGATATTGAGTTAATAATTAATTATAGTTTGTGTAATTAATTATTTAAGGTATTTATTGTAAATAATATCTTAATAATTAAATTAATATGGCACTAATTTATTGGATGAGGTGAAACATTGTGTTGCTTGATCATCTTTGATGTGGCACAATTTTAAGACCATCATTTGCCATGCTAAATGATGTGGCATGATATAAGATTTGCAATTGCCATGCAATTTCATGGAGTAATGAAACAAGGTGATGCTTCACTAAAACCAACCATGCCATGCATTTTAATTGGTGGGTTTTGGTTATTAGAGATAATAGTTAGTTATTTATTCCTGATAACTAACTATTGAAACTCTATATATACCCATTGTCTCATTTGTGTAAATCATAAGAAAAATTCTAATTTTTCTATTAAATGCTTTCTCTCTTTATTAGAGTTATAAACTAATATTTGAGAGTGTAAACACAAAACCAAATACATAATACTAGTGTTAAATAATCTAAACAAGTAACTTAGATTATTTGTACTTCTCTATTGTATCTCAATAGTGATATCGTGTAACCCGGTTACTTCGTTGTAGAGGGTCGATATTACACTATTAGGAAAGTGTATTGGTACATGTCTTAGCGAAGTGTTCCGGGTTTTATTGCTTTATCATTATTTTGCCATTTTACAACCATTATTTCTAACAAAGAGTGGGTTTGGTATGAATAGTTAAGTTGGCTTGGTGTTTTGGGATTATAGCTATTATTGAAATAGCTGGGGCTTGGGTTAAAAAAAGAATTGGGTTTATAAGGAGGCCCACTTCGAGTGGCCCACTTTCTGGGTTCATCATTTTTAAATTTGGCCTCAATCCGTTGGGCCAGCTCCATTGCATGGTCCAAATCCATGGGACCCATGACCCGAACTTCATCACGGATGGATTCCTTCAACCCATTTATATATTATCTTTTAGCAAGCTCTTCTAGAATCTCCTTTAATGGCGCAAGCAGCTCCACAAACCTCTTGGAAAAGCTAATCACATCTCCCACCTGCCGATGTTCCAGCCACTGTTCATGCAACGTTCCGGTGGCGGTTGATCGAAATTTCTTGAGGAGAAGTCCTTTTAACTCCTCCCACCTTCTTATCGGCCGGCGACGATTCTCCCACTGGTACCAGAAAAGTGCGTCGCCTTCAAACGCCACCACGGACGCCTCCACCCGCTCTTCTTCACTTAGGCGATAAAAATGGAAGAATCTCTCTGCCCTAATGATCCACCCATCTTGGTTTCTACCATCAAACAGAGGTAAGTCGAGTTTCTTGAATCTCCAGCCAATTCCACCTCCGACGTCGTTCACCGGTGTCTCCGAGTGTTGAGAAACCCTCCTTCTTTCTGCTGCTATTTCGAGTTTCTCCTCCAGATTCACTCGATTTTGTGATGGCCCTCCTTCTTCTCTTCGATTTCCATTCATCTGAGCCCTCACCTCCTCTTGAAACGTGCTCTGCTCATTTCTCATTTGAGTTAACGTGACTTCTTGTGCTTCACGTGCTCGATCAATCCTCCCTTCCATCCTTGTATTCCAAAATCACCAGTGAGTTTGGCGATGGACGTCGCCATTTGAGCCAAAGCCTCTTGTAGAGGTTGAGTTTCTCTTCCCACCACCTTCGAAATCCTCTGCTCACTTCCCTCCATATACTCTCCCTGTTGTTTCTCCAACTGCTCAATTCTTTTTGAATTCGTCCCCATTTTTACCTAGGTTCGTAAGTAGCTCTGATACCAATTTGGTAAGAACTGAAAACTGAAAAGCTAAAAAGTAGACACAAACAATAAGATAGTTGATTGAGCAAGGCAATCTTAGCTACAATCCCTCATTAATTCGAGAAAATGAGGTTTCTCCCAAATACTCAGCTCTCATTCATTGCATACTCTGCTCTCCTCTTGAGCCCTTATTTATACACATTCACAAAGATTCCCTCAACCCCCCTTCACCTCATTAACAGAAATCTGTTAGAGGAAATGATGACTCACTTAACAGAATCTATAACAAGAACAGAAAAGAAATAACAGAAAAGGTATTAAGCAAAAGACAAATAACTCCTTTTAATCTTTTACTGAGCTGCTGCTGTGTTGTTGGTGTCTTCCTCCTCCTAGCATAGGTGATCTTGATGGGAGGTTTATCCCAGCTTGTTGCAGGCCATCATCATTTGAGCATTTGATACAGGACAGCTGATTTAAAATTCTATGATCAATCTTTCTTCAAAATCTCAATACTGTAGTACAAATTATATGATTTAATATCATTCGGATTCTGCATTACCTTACTTAGCTTAGATCTTAGAACAACATTATCAATGTAAAACCTACATAAACACCATTATAATTGCAGAATATCTTCATAGTGCTGATTGATGCTGCATTATTGCATTGCATCGGCGTTACTTTGCTGCTTTCAGAGGACGACTTTCTTTGCTGCTTTTTGGTTCCAGTGATTTCTGGAGCCATCGCTGAACTCTGCTAGTGATTGTTTTGGATTGGAGTCGAGAAACGTAAAAGCCAATGGAATCGAGGTACCAACCACTTCTCCCTTTGAAGCCAATGATTCTTCCACCCTCCATAGGGAAGTAAAATGGGGTTCCTTCTTCTATGCCGAAGGGTCCGAAGGATCTCCAGTTGCTCTTAAACGATAAAGATCTAACAACTGGAGTCATACCTTGTACCACTGGCGAGTAATAACCGCTAACACTGATCAAGTACTCCTCTGGATATAGCAGCTTTATCTGTTATACATGGATGAAAAGCATTAAGATAAAGCTCAAGTGATGAAAATACTTGATAAACAACCCTTTTTCCTGAAACTAGTTATATTTTGATTCAAGCGACATCAAATTTATTGGACTTCGGCAGAACTTACTAGACTTTATTTACCTAACCCGAAATAACATGATTCGACTCAATGGCTGATTCACCACCTCAATATGATCTGAAACGAACTTAATTCGAAGGAAATTTTTGCCACTGAAAATAACTAGTAACGTCACTAGGGGTTGGACCAGGTACTAGAATTGAGAACGTGCGATGTTTTTATCTATTGGCTTTAGTATGATTTATGAACCAAAATCGAAAGTAAATATGGATAATTTGACTTCAAATGTAAACATATACTATTGCTATGACATTTTAAGGTACCTGATGGCATGAATTAAAACCCTCATACTAAGAGGGTACTGTACTTTGAAGGCCAAAATCGTGGAGTTAAAAAGTTCTATGGTTACCTCAACTGTGATGTTACCTCCATTGCCTCCATGATTTTGTGACTTCACCACCTTACCATTCTTGTCATACATCACAGCTATCGAATCAATACATCGATCATAAACGAGCCTTATCTCTCTAACTCCGCTGTAACATCCGTCATCCCAACACGTTCCACCGTTACCTCCCCATGGTCCTACTGCTATCTTCATTTTTGTGTTCTGTTGTTCCTTCCCTTCTTCCTAGTAAACAGTAATTATCCAAATTATATCTAGAGCTATCTCAACTTCAAGCATTTATAAACACTGAGAAAAGATGTTTGAAATTTCAAAGATTTGATCAAAAGTTAAGCATTGATGGTTCAGACATTAGTCTCAGAGTTGAAGTTAACTAAATTCACTCAAAGAGCAAGACTAAGAAGGGACGTTAGTTATATGGTGCGTACCATCGTGGAATGAAGGAGCCTAGTAAAAGATTAAAAGAAGAAATTGAGTCGGTTTCGTGCAGCTTTAGAATTGTTTTTAGTTTTTCTGTGGCTTAATGATTTTACTTGGTGTTATGAGGATATTGTTGCGGAATTTAGTTGTTTGAAGATAGACACTAAGCACTCGTGCTTGTGTTTGTTGTTGAACAAACTAGTAGTGGCGTAGCCAGGAGGTGTATATAGATAGCGAAATCGAGGAGCTTGGTTCTTTTACTTATCATGGAATTGAGAATGTGATTCCTGTGTCCTTTCATCGTCAAATTAGAATTCTGCTTTTGGGTTGTTGTATATAGGATGTTTAACAGATCTTTACAACTGTACTAGATTCTGCATTTTTGTCCGTAGAAATTACTTAAACCAGTTGTCAGATTTTGTTCAAGACTGATGCTTAAGAAATAGTTCACAGTTGCTTTACTACTATTTTTTGAGGGAAGGTGCTTTACTACTTTTAACTAACAAGATTAAAAATAGTAATGGATATTAAAACCTAATGAAATCATACATAATTTCCTAAAAAAACAACCCCTACTCACCATCAGAATCACTGACATTGACAAGAGTTTTTCAAAGAAAATCACCCTGTAATACATAATATTACCACCTACTGTATATTAAACATGCTGTATCAATTTAATAATAAACTTACAACTTACATATGGAAGTATATAACATAAACAAAGTGGTCAAATGCTTATTTGTTTAGTTTTCAACAAGAATAGTCACATATAATTTTTTTTGTTGGAAGGAACTATTAAATTAACTATAGAAAACTATTACAACTACTGTTTGTAGCATTAACATGAATATGTCTGTTGGCTCCTTGAGCCCTATTAATAGTATCCAAAAGAAAATCTATGTTTAGCTTACAATCGTTCCTCACGAAAGGAGAAGAGAACAGAGTTATACAAAGGTTATGGACAAAATTTTGTTCTCTCGTCCACCTAGCCAGCTTGTCAGCATCCTTCAAGCACTCTCTTCCAACCTAGCTATCTCCCATGCTCTACTCCTCCTTGGGTGGTCCCTGCACATAGCGGTCAAATTACAATAACAATCCTTACAACAGGTAGGTGAGTTATGTTGCACTGCTATTTTAGAGTCAGAGAAAATATGGACATTAGACAGATCTTGCTCAACTATCCAGTCTAAGGCCTTATGGATGGCCTAACATTCAGCAGTAGTAGCATCATTAGTTCGTTTTTTTGGAAGGTTTTAGGATAAAATGAAACATTCACTTTGATCATACAATGGTTGTGGTGTATTTTCAAACTGTCTGTCAGATTAACTCCCTTGCCTTGAGTAGTACTTACTTTTACAAATTCAGTTGTGAAACGCAAAATTTGTTGGTACACCTGTTGTGCCTTAGTATTTTGTTGTTCAAAAACCCAAGCATTAATTTTCTTCCATATTTCCCAACATCCTATCCCAAATTGGATGTTCCAAGTTGCCTCAGTCCCTTCTTGGTTGCTAAATAGGTTATCAGTAATCCAAGTTTATCCTCCTCTAAGTAAAATTGTGGTGGTAACTGAACAAAGCATTGCCAAATCTCCTGAGCTATTGGACATTGTCTTATCACATGGTACCAAGTTTCAGGTGTATTTGGACAGAAAGAACAGTTTTGATTAAGTTGTATTCCTCTAGTATGAAGAACAGTTTTGACAAGCAGAGCATCCCAAAAGACTGACCAAAAGAAGAATTTGACTTTGGGTGGTAATTCACATTGCCGTAGCTTGTCCAAGCTCTTAGTGTTCCTAACTATATTGGTGATTGGTGAGGGTGTTGGTTGGATGGTGGAGTTGAAATGTTGTTGCCAAAGCTCAGCATAGGCTGTCTTGGTGTTGAAAAAACGCCCTTGGGCAAGGGAGGAGGCAAGCTCATCAGTACCAGTAGTAGGAATAAACAAAGCTGAGATAAAAGATAGAAGTTTTGAGGTCAGAACAAAGGATATTTGCTCAAACATCCATTTCCCCTCTATGAGGCAAAAGGTGATGTCTTTGGGGGTGAGAGGTCCACTGATCAGGCTTCTAATGGTGCCTTTCCTGGTCCAATCATCTAGCCAGAAGGAGATGTTTTCCCCACTACCCACAGACTAGATAGCAATTTGGCAAAGTTCTCCTAGCCCTTCCCAATATTTTGCCAGATATGTGATCCCCTTTTAAAGGTAGTCAACTCATCTCTACAATTAGAGTATGTGTCTCTAAGCACAGTGGTGGCCAGATTATTGCTAGAGTGCATCTTCCAATAGAGTTTAGTTAAGGAGATTTCATTGAGATTATGATAAGATCTACAGCCAGCTCCTCCTAGTGTCTTAGGTGCGCAAATTTTTCCATATCCCACCAAGTGTAGTCTTTTCTTCTCCTCATTTGAACCGTGTATGATGGTAGTCTCGGTGCAAATATGATTAGCCAAGGAACAAGTCCATCATGACATAACTAAGCACATAGATACGAAATATCATTTCAGGAGAAACGAGAAGAGAATTAAGGTGAAGAAAATGGGTATCTTTATATGTTAACCACGTTGGTTCCACATGGAAAAGTCAAACATTGTTTGGAATTGCTAAATGTGCTAAGTTGTTAAATAGTCCCTTTAGGGCATTCCTAGGAACCAAAAGAAATTACTCATAGTTCTATCTAGTTCCTTAAGGCATTTCTTAGGACTGCTAGGAAGTTCATGGGATAAAGTGTCATGGAGTTCATTGTGGCATTAATGAGGGTTGATTTACATGCCTTATTTAGGAACTTTGTCTTCCAAGTGGCCAGTTAATCTTTCATCCTTTTGACCAAATATTCCAATTGATTGTAAGTAGGTCTTTTATCAGTCAATGGGTATCTTAGATACTCCCCTAAATCTTGGTAATTGGCTTTGATGTTCAACATGTTAGAGAGTGTTTGAATTTGGGTGGTTGTAGGATTCTTAGAAAAGTAGCACTTGCTCTTACTGTAATTTACCTTCTGACCTGAGATAACCTTAAATGTGCTAGTGTTGCTAAGATAGTTGTTATAGTTTCTGGACTAGCTTCTCATAACAAAATCAGGTCATCAGCAAAAAGAAGGTGGGACAGTTTAATTTTTGATCTGCCAAAGATTAGGGGAGTCTAAGAGCCTTAGTCACAAGTAGAGTGAATGAGTTTGGACAGGTGCTCCATGCAGAGAATAAAGATATAGGGTGATAGTGAGTCTCCTTGTTACCCAGACAGGGGCCATGGTGATGAAGTTTCCGTCGCCTTGAACCCTGGTGTCCAAGGTAGCGTAGCAATGTACAAACCATTGAAAAACCAAGGTCCATTTTGAAGAATTTTAGCCTTGAAATCAGGGGTTGAGTTCTTAATTAAGAAGAAACCTCTTCCTAGAGTGATGATAGGAGTGTGTGTTTGGATTTGCCAAAGTTTTCTAATACGTGGTAAAAGGAAATTCGCTGAGAAAGATTTTCCCACAACCTTGAAAATAATTGAGTTCTCCCATTCAGTGGAGAAATCATTGTAGGTTTGAGGTGGGATGGAGATAAAGATATCTGATTTTGGGTTGAAGGAAGGAGGAGAAGGAGGTCGTGTGTGGGTACTGTGGAGATGGGTTTGGGTTTGGGTAAGTGTATCTGTGGCAACTACTGACACATATGAGCGGTTGTCTCTGACCTGCTTAACCTTCGAGGTCGTCTCTGGCGGCTTAGGCGGTGTCGTTGCTGGATCTCGCGCGCTTGCTCTCTCTCTCGCTCTCTCTCTCTCTCTCTCTCTCTCTCTCGCTCTCTCTCTCTCTCTCTCTCTCTCTCCACACACACACACACACACACACTAGATCTCTCTCTCATCTCTTACCTTAGGTGGTGTCATTACAATGTCATATCAACATTTACCACTGTTTTGAAACAGAGTAAATGTTGTAACCTCAACAATTGTTTTGCTTCCACCATGACCTCTGCGACTCAACAGGCTCACCATTCTTGTCAGTTGTCATACACCACAACATCAAATCAATGCATCGACCATAAGCGAGCTCTATCTCTCTAGACTCTCTTACATCGCAGTAACGCTATTATATACCCATGGCCGAGACTAGAGTATGCATCATACATTTCGGGTACACCCCCAAGGCTTTTTTATCTTTTTGCTTATTGCTCATCTGCAAGTCTCCAAACTTTCAAATGAGCAATGACCAAAAAAAATCTTAGGTGTACCATGTTTATAATAGATCCAAAAATAAAAATTTTTATCAATAGACCATTGTCCTACATTTATCTTCATTTTTTATTATGTTGCTCCTTCTCTCCTCCCTGGTAATCATCTTATAAATGTAGGTTATTCCAAATTTCAAGCATTATTGAACGAAAAATATGTCAATATTTAAAATATCAAAATATTTGATCACACTCTAGTGATAATTTGTATAAAATGAATGAAGTACATAGTTTCTGAATAAGGTAGTGTTAGGATTACAAACTCCAATGGTATTTTGTACGAAAACAATTACCTTAGCTTTGTTGCATTTTCCCTGCAACGCCAAGATCTTCCTTCTTGCACATAAATAAAGAATGTGACGAAGGGGCTCTTGCTCACCCGACACAATCGTACGGGTCGCGTCTCACTAATGGAAACGCTTCCCCAGTTGGTGGGAAACACGGGTTTCACGATCCCCCTTATGAAAGAAGTAGTCTCGGCGGTCAAAGCTCTCGAAACCTTTGATTCTTATATTAGTACTACTTTTAGGTAAGAGAAGGAAAGAAAGAAGAAGAAGCTCAAACCTCGTTTCTTTACTTGTCTTGGCCCTAGTTGATTAGGCAGCTAGCGAGCCGCTTTGTGTCGGACAGGCCAGGGGGCCAAGGCTGTTAAAATCGGGATTCTACTTTGAAGCGTAAAGTGGTCTTTGAAATGGATCTTAAAATCGAATCGTAGAATCGTAAGATTCTCTGAACTTGTATAATCTAGATATTGCTCTGTTTAGAAGTTTAAAAATGACTAAAAATTGAAAAAAAAATTTGTTTAGCCATTAGATAAGCGATATTGACCATATAGGTTTATTAATAGCTTATGTAGCTTGAATAAATTTAATTTCGATGTATGAGATTTTCGCTAGTATACAAAAATGGGTAGAAACGTGAATGGAATCGCATGACCATATTAACATTGTAAAATAGTAAAATTTTACAATTTAAATAAGGATTTTAACAACTATGGGAGCCTTTGGACACATAGCAAAGGCAAGTACAAAAATCCACTCTCCGTCCACAACTTCACATGATTGTCAAAGTAGAGGAGAAACGGTGAGCAGGAGGTACCACTAATTATTATATTTTCACGGCTTATCCTCTAGTCTTTTTTTCCGTGGTAAGATAACTGCTTGGATCTACTCTATCACATGTAAGATAAAGATAAGGGAAATTCTTTTTAGTAGCCCCTAAGTTTTAATTATTCTCAGTGGTAGCACTTTTTAAAAAAATTCTCAATTGTAGACCCAAACTATTGCCGAGGTTAATGTTGTAGCATTAGTTTATGTTAAGTTTGTTAAATCCTAAAATTAGACATTAAACCTACCTAATGTAATCTAATTACTAACCTACCCTTTTCCCTCCAATCTACCATTTTATATACCCCTTTCATTTCCCCTTTCATTTCCATTCTTTAGTTGCAAACTTGCAGTAACGTGCCTTCCCAACTCCATTTCCTTTTCTCTCTCCACCCCTTAATTTCCATCCTTCATCTCCTAACACCATTTCCTTCCTCCATGAATTATTTTCCATCTTTCATCTCCTAACACCATTTTCTCTCTCTAAGTTTGATTCTAACTCTAATTTAATCTTAAAGTTCAAACAACTTACAACAACTCCAGCAACAATCTTTAAAATTAGAGTAACCCAATAACAATCTCAAAATACCACAACTATGATTGAACATATTTTACTAAATTGCCACAACTATTATTGAAACTAAATTTCCAAAACTAATAGAAATGACAGAACTTATATTACTTCAATTCAAGAAATGATATTTGCAACTTCAATTCAAGAAGAACCAAATAGTCAAGAGATTATCCTAAATCTACAATATCAAGTCAACAATCAAAAAAGAAACAAACTCCCAAAAACTCTTAGTTTGACAAGCATAATACAAAGGAAATAAACCAATTCTTTGAAAACTCCAAAGTTTCCCTTAAATAAAGCCCAACTAAGGTTGACTGGAACTCCCCTTATTTTTCTTGTTTGGTTGCATAGTAACATGTGGTTGTGTTGCTGCTTTTGCTTTATTCTTTCCCTTAGCTTGTTGAGCATTCGAGGTTGAGGCACCATGACTTTGTGTTGCTAATTTTGCTTTGTTCTTACCCTTAGTTTGTATAACTTTTGAGACCGAGGCACCATGATTTGTCATCGTAGGCAGTTGTGTTGTCTTCTTCTTTCCTTGATTTTTTCCTCATTTTTCTTTGGATGTGAGTCCTCCTTTGCATGTTTGTGAATTATGGCCAAACTCTTTGCAAATGCCACATTTAACAGTCTTAGACCTTCTACACTTTCTCTGCTCTTCCTCTTCTCTCCTCCTGTTTCTAGGAGGCCTTCCAACTCCTCTCTTGAATGTTGGTGGTGCAATCGCGGGTAGGGTAGTCTGTGGCCAGTGCTCCCTATCGGGAATGGACTTTATGTTTGAGTCATATGTCCTCCTGTACATTTCAATAGAGTACCATTCACTAACAAATTTGTGAGGATCAAGCCTAGCATGGTGAATGGCCCTCATTGCATGTTTGCAAGGCAGACCACTTAGTTGCCAAGCACCACAAACACAAGTCATGTTGTTGAGGTTCACAGGCAATGTTAATTTGCCATCCACAACTTCATATTCTCCATCACCACTTAGGTATGGAATGCATGTTCTCGAATCGCTGCTTAGCACTTGAAGCCTCTTGATAATGTTAGGGCATATGTCATCTTTGTCCCATTCTTCACAAACTTGCCTCCTTGTGGCCATTCTCACCATTGTCACTCTTCTTACGCCTACAATATAAGACAATAGTGTATTCAATCATTATTTGCCTATTTACAAAGTTAAGTACTTGGAAACATCATTATAAACATAATTATACCTTCAAGTAATGTAAGCACAGGCCTACATCTATCAATGCCTAAAGTTGCATTAAAGCTCTCAACAAAGTTACTTTAGACCATGTGGATTGTTCCCCAACTTCAGCAAGCCACACAAGAGACAATGGATTTGCTTTTTATAGTTGCTTCATTGCCTTCTCAAAAGTAAAGAATGAAGATGCACCACAAGCTTTCCAAAATAAGCTTAGCATCAAAGGACCTGGAAACTTCTTTTTGAAATTCTTGCTCAAGTGTTTGCAGCAATATCTCTTGTCCACTTTAGGCCACAACTCATCTATGGCATTTTCAATGCCCTGCAAGAAAAATAAGTAATATAACAAGGAAAAATTGCCTAGAATAATGCAACCTTTTGGCAATTCGCAAATAATAATGCAACCTAAAGATTATTCTGGAATAATGCAACCTTTATACCCCATTTATTTTAAATGGGGTAAAACCGGATTAAACCTAAAGAAGAGGTTGACTGAGCCACGTGTCGCTTAGTTATTGGTTGTCATAAATAATTTTTAAAAAAAATTAAAACAAAAAAAAACAAAAAAACAAACCAACCCCCCTCTCCCCCCTCCTCCCTTCCCCTATTCCCCAGCCATGAACCACCCCACGCACCTCCCTCACACGGCACCAGCCAAGCAGCCGACGCCACCACCACCTAAAAACACCCAGACGCCGCCGACGAGCCCAATCCCACCGTAAAGCTTGCATCCCACCGTAACCCACACCGCTAAACCTTAATCCCACCACCTCCCTTGTTTTTCGGCCACCTCCCTCCTTTTCCGGCGTCCCTTCTCCCCTCTCCTCTCTCCCTGTTCACAACCTTCATTGTTTTCCGGCGTCCCTTCTCCCCTCTGCCTCTCCCCGCTGCTATCCACCACCTGTGTTGTTTTCCGGCAGCCCTTCTCCCCTCTTCCTGCCACTGTCTACTCTCTCCCTTGATTTCCGACGGCCGCATTTCAAGTGGAGTTGCGGTGGGGTCGTGGGTCGCATTGGCGTTTGGGGTGGGATTTCAGGTGGGTTACGTGGCTATGGTGGGATTATGGGTGGGGCTGGGGGTGGTTTATAGGGGTTGTGGGTTTGTTGGAGTGGTGACAGCGCCAGTCGGTGGAAGTGGAGGGGAAAAGGGGGTGGAGATGGTGGGTGGTGGCAGCGGCAGTGGGTGGGGGCTGGGGTGGTGCAGTGGGTTGCGTTGGTGGGGGGTAGGGGCTGGGTTATGTGGGCTGGGGTGGGTTTTAAGGTTTTTTTTAAAAAAGTTTTTTTTTAAGTTTATTATTTAGAATTTAAAGTTTTAAATAAAAATTACCTATGGTTCAGGTTACCGGTCATTTGTCCTGTTTAAAATAAATGGGGTATTAAGGTTGCATTATTCCAGAATAATCTTTAGGTTGCATTATTATTTGCGAATCGCCAAAAGGTTGCATTATTCTAGGCAATTTTTCCATATAACAATTACGAAGTATAAATTCAAAGATAATAAACTAAGGGAAAAGAGTTACCTTTCGCCTATCTGAGATGATGCACCATTCGTCGCCTCTTCCTCCATATTTTAGTATATTTTTGAGATGCCACAAAAAAAACTTCCATGCATCTTCATCTTCACCGGCCACAATACCCCATGCAAATGGAAAGATCTCATTATTTGCATGTAATGCAACAGCAGACAAAAGAACTCCCCCGTAATTACCCTTCAAGTGAGCCCCATCCACACCCACTAAGCTCCTACATCCTGTAAATAGCCCATCAATTGTACCTTTGAATGATATGAATATAGAAGAAAATCCTAAAGGTCTCTCTGGATCTGAGGGTAGGTTCCATGCGCAATTAGCCACTGAACCTAGGTTTAAATTCCTTAGGACCTCACAATAGTTAGGAAGATAACTATATGACACGTCATGACTCCATGTATCTCCATTAGAGCATATTTTCTAACTCTGTACAAAGTGCTCTAAGACATTTGCACACCAAATCTCTGGAATAGAAGCTGATTCAAGGCCTTTACAGGAACATCATTGTTAGCTCTTATATCCTCCATAAGTACTCTTGTAGCCCATTTAACATTTACCATTGGATTATTACTTTCCAATCTGACACAACTGTTCAATATTTTGAATAGATTTTGATGGCCCAAGTATTCCCATCTAGCAACCTCCCTGCATGCAATCTCCATCCACAATTTAGATCAGAGCATATGACAGTGTATTTGATGTTGTTTGCCCTAAGAACAATGACTGAGAAGCCACTCTGTATGCAATAGTCTCTAACTACATCTCTGAGGTGTTGTTTGTCCATGAATATTTGCCATGGTTTGAGACCAATTTTGCCAAACTCTGCATCAAGATTCAACTCACCGTTCGTGTACAACTTAGCAAAGTAGTTGTCTTCTTCATCATCATAGTCATCCAACACTGGACCCTCAAATGGATCAAAGTTTTCATGGACTATAAAACCATAGTCATTATCTGAACCTGCTTCGTCCTCATCAACCAAATTGTGGTCACTACCATCACTATCACCTTCACTGTTGGAGGGACAATAGACATCCTCACTCAAACTTACAGTTGTATGTGGATCTTCTCCTTTTCCCACTTTCTGTGGTTAACAAAGACTCAGGTTTACTTGACACTATGCCCTTCCTTATTGCAATGGTCTTTGATACTTTCTTATTTGGAAATTTCTTGACAAATGAATTGTACCTCAGTGGTTTTGCAAGTGAAGGTGTCAATTTCCACCGCAAAACCTTCTCATTTTCGGGTTCTTCTTCATTCTCGGGATCCTTATCCCTTTGCATTAACTTTCCATGTCCCCTTCCCCTACCGGTAGGTGCCATCCTTTTTTCAGCTACTATGTCACTCCATGTCTCTTCAATGTTGATTTGGTTGTAGTCTTTATTTTGAAATGAAGCAAATTGGATCAAAGGTGGTTCAATGTTTGTGTTTTGGTTTTGCATCCTATTACACCCTTCTAAGGGTGAGCTTTTTTAGTGGCTGGACAGGGGGTTGCAAGGGTGGTTGAACAGGGGAATGGGGGGGGGGTTGTTGAACAGGTTGTGACCCCTTTTGTGTTACCCTTAGAGACATGGCAGCCTTAACAAGCTCAGTATATTTCTTTAACATCCCCACCCAAATGTAGATTTACTTGTAACCCTCTAGGTTTGAAAACATATTCATGAGATCTTTATCATTGTTCAAGTCAACATGTGCCATCTTTTGTATATATGAAAAGCATGGAAACTTAGGGGTCTCATATTTGTTTTTGTTTGCCTTATTCCAATATTCTATCACTAGGTCAATGAGCATCGCCTTATCGATATCGTCAATCAACACGTCAACGTCCTGGCCAATATGGAAAAACTTCAAGTTCACATTGTCGCCCATTCTTCATGCAAGAGATACCAACACTAACATAAACACAACATCAACATACAAAGGTTATAATAAAGCTAACATGATTAACAAACAAAGGTAAAACAAAGCTAATATGATCAAAAGCCTATCCAATTTGGAAATTGAAAAAATTCAACACAATTAAATTTCATTCAGAATGAAAAAAACAAATTGCTAACACTTAATTAGAGCCAGAACAATAATGGACAACATATTAGAAAACTTCAAATAACATGCATGTACCTAAATCAGGGCAACATCTTATTAAAAAATTGGGGCTAAAGCACATGAATTTTTTCTCTGTTAAATCATGATTAGAGTATTTCAAATAGTCCAGAAGATTGAAACAATAAAATTAGGCACATGTAAAACACGAGAAAAATCCACCAACATGAAATTTAAGAAGAAAAAAAACGAAACAGAGTACATAACTGTTCTTCCACTCAACAAAACAAAAAGCTTGTTTTTAACAATCTAGGTTAACTTGAATGAAATTCAAAAGAAATTCATACCGGGAAGATGAAGGATGACTGCCGACAAAATTTTCGACCCAAATTACACCAAATTGTCACCAAATAACACGTTCACAAGTAAAACCCATTTCTTCTTCTTTCCTTGATTTTGCTCCAAATTACGATTTGCATAGACTACAATATAGTTTTGGCTTTAAAATAATTTTGCTTATTTTATGTAGTGTTTATGGTGGAATAAGATTTGAGAGATGGTTTGGGAATTGATTACAGTGAGGAAGATGGATAGCTTTTGGGGTGGAGGAGAATATGCTTTGCTACTTATGGAGTTGTAAGAAGAATTTTGGTACGTCTAATTGTTGTGGGATTAGTTAACTAAAGGACAAATTCTAAACCTAAGGTAACCTACTAGGATAAAACTAACAGTGACTTAATGGCTAAAAACACATTAAGCCTACAACATTAACCTCAACAATAGTTTGGGTCTACAATTGAGAATTTTTTAAAAAAAGTGCTACCACTGAGAATAATTAAAACTTAGGGGCTATCAGATAATAATGCTACTAACTAGACATGGTAAAACAATCGATGAGGTGAGTTTTGAGTTACGTAAATTCGGATTCGTATCAATTCAGTTATCGGGTTGACAATCCCTTAACTAGACATGATAATAATGACCGATAATGTTCATTTCCATTGTCGGACGGTCAAAGTTGTCTTTTTGTTTCTATTTAGCATGATTTTCTATATATATTCTTTACATTAGCTCCATACAGAAACTAATGGTTAGATATTAATACTAATTAAATGGTAGCAAAAATACTCACAATTATTAAATGTTCTAATTGGTTGAATTTGATTGGACGATGTCGGAAATTTGAACACTAAGATTATAATTCATCCTAATTAGATTTAACATGACACGTAAATATGTAAGATATTAATTAAGAACATTTGTTCTTCCCATGTATTAGACTATACAATGCTTTAAAAATCGATTATAAACCCAGAAAAGCCATCGGTGGAGCTGTTTCGATACTCTGCGTGTAGAGTTTAAGCGGACAATCCGCTTGGACTTGGGTTATTCTGAGTTTGGTCTATTTTAATCATATAACCCGGGTACTAATGACCCGACTCGGGAAAACCGGGTTTTTCTAGGTCAGGTTATGGCCGCATTTCCAACTAACCGGAATCGCCACATACTCGAAAATTAGGTAGTGCATCAAATCAAATATATTCGTTAACATAGATTTTGTTAATTTACTCTGTAAATATTAAATTTCTACAAGAATTCTCTTAAATTATTTAAAATAACTCCATATATAAAATTACGGGGCGGATCCACTGAAAACAGCTCTTAGGCTGAAAACTGAAAACTAAATATCTGGACCGTCCACATCAGCACCTGCTGATCTTACAGCTGAAACCACATTTTATCATTAAACCTTCTAATAGCAAATAGGAAAAATTGTTTTAAATAAGCCATCATTTGCTCCATCTTTTAATAATAAGTCAACGTATCTAAAAGCCCATAATAAGTAAACTTTGTTACTCACTTAAATTAAAACAAGTTAAAAAAAACCTACAACCTATACAACAAGTTATTTTATTTTGCATTTTAAAAAAAAACTGCCCCCATTATCTCTCTCCTCCACCACTCTTCTCTCTTCCCTCCTCCCTCCTCTCTCCTCCCTACTTCCCGCCAGCCCTCCTCCTCCCCCTTGTTGAACTCATTTCAAGTGAAGATTAACGTATTTAAATTAATGTTATTTAATTTAAAACATCAAAAAAATTAATATTTTTAAATCTTAAGTTTACTGTTTTCTTCCCTTCCCCCGTTGTCAGCCTACCACCCGCAGTTCATTACAGCGCCTATTTTCCGGCGCGGCGTTGCATTATTTGCTATAAATTGGAGATTTCCATTGGTTTAACAATGGATTCACCGCCGGTCGGACACCCAATTTGGAAATAAGACCTGCAATGAAAGGACCAGGGAAGGATGAAGCTTTGAGATTCAAGGCTATAATTAATGGCAGTAGCGTTGATGTCGCTTTGTTGATATGATAAAGAGGAAGCAAGTAGCAGGTGAAAAAGCTTACATAGAATTTTCTTGCAGGGAATGTTATTTCATGAGTCCAATTTACAAATCATTCTCCAACTATCTAATCAATAATTACATACCATCAAATTAAATGCTAACTTTTTGTGGTTTAATTTGCCAACTTTCATTTTAGATGGACAAAGCATCATTGCTAGTATAAGTGTTAGAGGATGAATAAAGAAACAACAGGGAACCGGATATATCATCACTTCAAGGCACATAAACTACGCTTTCCTATTAGTTTATTTCGCCCTCTAGGATCACCGGGTTACACGAAATAACTAATGAGATACAATGGAGTTGTAATTCACTTCTATGATCAATCAAAGTGAATTCTAAAGGACTTTGTATTTTAGTTTGTGTTTTGAACACACTTAGAAAAGTTTGCAAGAAGTTTCTAAGTGCAAGCAAGTTGTAAGGAGTTGTGAGATATTCTGATTTTCCCACCTTTCAAACTTGTGAACTAGCTAGCCTATTTATAGGCATTACCAAGGATAGAAATCAGCCTAAATGAGCATTCAACCCCATTAAAACCAAATAAATCTGATTTAATTATAGGATTAATTTGTGTAACATATGGTATGAATACACACAATTAACTTGTGTAACATATGGTATGAATACACACAATTAACACCATTAATTAACCAACATTAACTCATGTTTAATGGCCTTAGAAGCTTTAGCATCAACTTTAATCACCCAAAGCATCCAAGAAAGTATCCAAGGAAAACCAAGTCAAACACAAGTTCAAGCCCATTTATGCATAAATGTTCCAACAATCCTCCTCCCATTTATGACATAAATGTTGACAAGCTTAAAACAACAACTTGTAAAAAATTCACACAAAATAACATGCTCATGCATAAATAGAAATATCATAATGATTGAATTTCTACTTAGTATATGTATACTTTACGATAATTCCAATTGTTATGATAGACTAAGCTTTGAATCAAACAATCACTACGAATTATCAAAGATATAATACACACAAGCACTAACAAAAATTCCTTTAACCCTCGACACCTTAATAGCCATGGTATCCATATCCATTCATGAGCATTTCAAGTTAAGCCTAGAACTTGATGAAGCGGCCAAACCCCTAACTCATATAGGTAAATCTTTACGCACATGCTCCTGCAATTGAGCATTTTATCAAAGATTTATTAAGAAACTCAATTCATCCTCCTTTATCAATGCAGCGAGTTTAGCACTTACCTTGGGATGAAACTTTTAAGTGCTCACAACATCAACGAAATTCTATCCTCATAGAATTTGAGATCTAACGTTGTATTAGACGTCAAATTGAGTTTCCTTTCATTGAGATTATATAATAGGCTATAAACTCATCCCTTTATCCATGTTTTATGCAATTTTAACTTAACAACACTTTGGCCAAAGATTTATCCAAGTTAAATCCCATTGCATAAACCATTGCGACCCCATGTTATACAAAATCATGCTCACAAATTGTCGCATATGCATGTGTCATGATTCCATTATATACATGAGTACCAATTGATATAAATTGAAGTATATCACAATAAATAATGATAGATACATGGAACTAACCATAAAAGACTTCACATATCAAGGTAAATAATACCTCAACTATTTAATTTCAAAATTGTGTTAATTCTTGAAAATAAGTTGCAAGTCTAAATCGGATAACAAAGGAATTACACCTCCTCCAAGAAGACAGTCATCTAGATGAAGAATAAACCTACTCCATAAAGATACACCATTTTCATGAAGAATAGACCTCCTCCACGAAAACGCCATTTTCCTTAAAGAATAAACCTTCTATAAGAAAATAAATTATCTTCTTGTGTAACATCAAATTCCTTAATCCATAATTCAACTAGCAACAAGTACATCCTTCTACTACCAAAGGACTCAACTTTTATTTTCAATCAACATCCATCTATTAAATAGTTTAAATCAAAGATAATAAACTTTTATCGTCCATTATACTAATACTAAGTACAAGTCAATGTTTTCAACAACGTTAAAAACATTTCTTAAATCAATATCAAGTATAAGAATTCTCCCCATATATATAAATTTTACCATATAAATATATGTTACCAAAATTTGATATATATTCACTTATACTTTTGATTTATCAATCATGTATAAACTTAGACAAAATTGTGAAATACACACAATATATTCCTTGTCTTACATATACATAATCTATTTCAATACCGTACCAAAAGTACTCATACATGAATTAAAATTTTACATTACAAAACAGTAATAAAATTATTAACCATTCATGTATCAAGCTAATACTAAGTCCAAATGTAATTAAATTAAACCAATTCAAAAAGACAAGTACATAACCACCATTTATATTGATGAATATCAACAATGCATGAAACCAATAATCTTCATGAATGTGTACATGTAGAATGGCACCAAGTCAAACTAACCATGCAATGACTTGAATTATAACCAACAAAATTGCATGTCAAACTAGTAATTGCCAAACACATGACACATCCATTGATACTTCGTACCACCCATGCATGATTAACAACACCTTAAGCCCATTTCATGAACCAAAATATTGTTCAACAATTAACAAAGTTAATTTACATGATTTTACCAATCATCTTAACGGGCATGGAAAGTGGAAACATGGCAATACATCTCTAATTATAATCAAGACATTATCAAAAAAAAAATTGATTAACCATGTCAAAAATATACCATAGAGAAAACAATTATACATGTTCTCATAATAATCATATAAATTGACAAGAAAGTTCTTACTTGAAATGTCTTCAATCAATAAACATGGAGAAAACCATCATTCCACTCAAGATTCCGCACTTCAATCACTTCTTGTTTCAAAGTATGTCTAGTGTCTTTCCAAGAAGGTGGTAATTTATCAATAATGAAAGCAACGACAATTGTTTCATCCATTATCATACCATGTGATCTTATTTGGTTTAAAAAGTGATGAACTTCGTGAAATTGCTCCATTATAGGCCTTTCATTAGTCATTTTAAACATATTAAAATTACTTACAAGAAACTTCTTACTTGAAGCATCTTCCGAGATATACTTGGCCTCTAGAGAATCCCAAAGCTCCTTTGCACTCTCCACATTTTGGTAAAGATCAAACAAGGCATCCGAAAGTGCATTAAGAATATGACCACGACAAATGTAGTCATCATTCTCCCACTTTGTTCGCCTCCTCGTAGTCTCCAAAGGTTCCTCAACCCCTTCTTCCGGGTAAGCCGGAATTGGTGTTGTAAGCACATACACCACATTGAGAGTCGTTAAGAGAAAATGAATCTTCTTTTGCCAACGACGAAAATCCACTCCTGTAAACTTATCCAATTTTTGGAAGTTCAAAGTCTAGTCCTTGAGCGATGAAGCCATATCCGAAAGAAAATAAAGTAATAGATTGTTAGAGGATGAACAAAGAAACAAGAGGGAACCGGATATATCACCACTTCAAGGAACGGAAACTACGCTTTCCTATTAGTTTATTTCGCCCTCTAGGATCACCGGGTTACACGAAATAACTAATGAGATACAATGGAGTTGTAATTCACTTCTATGATCAATCAAAGTGAATTCTAAAGGACTTTGTATTTTAGTTTGTGTTTTGAACACACTTAGAAAAGTTTGCAAGAAGTTTCTAAGTGCAAGCAAGTTGTAAGGAGTTGTGAGATATTCTGATTTTCCCACCTTCCAAACTTGTGAACTAGCTAGCCTATTTATAGGCATTATCAAGGATAGAAATCAGCCCAAATGAGCAATTCAACCCCATTAAAACCAAATTAAAATTATGGTTTAATTATAGGATTAATTTGTGTAACATATGGTATGAATACACACAATTAACTTGTGTAACATATGGTATGAATACACACAATTAACACCGCTAATTAACCAACATTAACTCATGTTTAATGGCCTTAGAAGCTTTAGCATCAACTTTAATCACCCAAAGCATCCAAGAAAGTATCCAAGGAAAACCAAGTCAAACACAAGTTCAAGCCCATTTATGCATAAATGTTCCAACTTTTACCACTTCTAATTAACCAACATTAACTCATGTTTAATGGCATTATCTCTCTCTCTCTCTCTCATTTCTTACCTTAGGCGGTGTCGTTACAATTTCATATCAACTTTTACCACTTCTAATTTTTCGTTTATTTTTCTATTGTAAGTCACATACTAGTAAATAGGATAGGCAACTAGAATAGACTCAAATTTGAAACAGAGTAAATGTTGTAACCTCAACAACTGTTTTGCTTCCACCTTGACCTCTGCGACTCAACAGGCTCACCATTCTTGTCAGTTGTCATACACCACAACATCAAATCAATGCATCGACCATAAGCGAGTTCTATCTCTCTAGACTCTCTAACATCACATTAACGCCATTATATACCGACGAACGAGACGAGAGTATGCATCATACATTCCGGGTACACCTGAAGGCTTTTTTTCTTTTTTCTTATTGCTCATCTGCAAGTCTCCAAACTTTCGAATGAGCAATGAGCAAAAATAAATCTTAGGTGTACCATGTTTATAATAGATCCAAAAATAAATTTTTGGGAAATTTCCTGAGGTACCCCTGGGGTTAGGGCTAATTCCTCGGGTACCCTCAGGGTATTTGAGCTAGTTCAAATGCCACCAAAGTCACTATCGTTAGCTTAAATGCCCTTACTACTAAATTTCCGTTAGGTTTCCGATAACTTTCTCTAGTTTTCATTAAAAAACGAAAGAAAATAATTACAAATGTAAAAAAAAAATTAAACCCCACCCCCACCCACTCTCTCTCCTCCCCTTCCCTCCTCCGTCCCAGTCACCCTTCCCACTCTCTCTCTCCCCCAACCCCTCCCCTACTCTGCCACCACCCAGCCCACCACACCCTCATCCACCACCTTCCCACAAATGATCTAGCCTCCTTCACCACCCATAAACCACCCAGCCACCACCTTCCCACAAATCGACCCAAACCGACCACCCAAAAGACCACCCAAATCGACCCAAACCGAACACCCAAAAACCACTTCGAACTACCCTTAATAAACGAAAATAACCCAAAACGACCACCCACCTAGATCCACACAAACCGACCACCCAGATCGACCACCACCGGCCTAATCGACCCACACCCCTCGACTGTCCTAACGCAGCTCATTGACCACCACCAACCCTCTTGAAATCGAGGGTTGACGGCAGAGATCGTGGAAGAAAGAGGGAGAAGTCGCAGAAATCGTGGCCGGCGGTTTCTGGCTGAGTGAGCAGCCGGTGGTGGTGCTGCAGTGTAGCAGTAAGCAGCAGCAAAGGCGGAGGGGCATCGAATGGTGTGAAGGGGAGTGGTGTCGTGGTGGTTTTGTGGTTGTGTAGGTGATGGTTGGGCAGGAATGGTGGTCGACGGGCGTGGTGGCTCTATGGGTGGTCGATGGCGAGGGTGGTGCTTTGGGTGGTAGCAGAGTAACCATAGGGGAGGGGTTGGAGAGGAGAGATAGTGGGGGGGTTTGGAGGAGGAGAGAGAGTGGGAAGGGTGGGGGTGGTTTTTATTTTTTTTAGTTTTTTTGTTTAATTTTTAATTGAAATTAAAGTGTAATAATGAAAGTTGACGGAAAACTAACGGAAATTTAGAAGTAATGGCATTTAAGCTAACGGCAGTGATCCCAGTGGCATTTCAATTAGCTCAAATACCCAGGGTACCCGAGGAATTAGCCCTAACCCCGGGGGTACCTCAGGAAATTTCCCTAAATTTTTTTATCAATAGACCATTGTCCTACAGATATCTTCATTATTTATTATGTTGCTCCTTCCCTCGTCCCTGGGAATCATCTTATAAATGTAGGTTATTCCAAATTTCAAGCATTATTGAACGAAAAATATGTCAATATTTTAAATATCAAATATTTGATCACACTCTAGTTATAATTTGTATAAAATGAATGAAGTACATAGTTTTAGAACAAGGTGGTGTTACGATTACAAACTCCAATGGTATTTTGTACGAAAACAATCACCTTTGTTGCATTTTCCCTGCGACGCCAAGATCTTCCTTCTTGCCCATAAATAAAGAATGTGACGAAGGGGCTCTTGCTCACCCGACACAATCATACGAGGTCGCATTTCAATCACGAAAACGCTTCCCCAGTTGGTGGGAAACACGGGTTTCACGATCCCCCTTATGAAAGAATTCGTCTTGGCGGTCAAAGCTCTTCGAATCTTCGATTCTTATATTAGTCCTACTTTAAAGGTAAGAGAAGAAAAGACAGAAGAAGAAGCTTAAACCTCACTTCTCTACTTGTCTTGGCCCTGGCTGATGAGGCGGCTAGCGAGCCGCTTTGTGTCGGATAGGCCAGGGGGCCAAGGCTGTTAAAATCGGGATTCTACTTTAAAGCTTAATTAAAGTGGTCTTTGAATCGGATCGTTAAATCGAATTGTAGAATCGTAAGATTCTATGAACTTGTATAATCTAGATATTGCTCTGTTTAGAAGTTTAAAAATGACTACAAACTGAAAAAAAAAATTGTTTAGCCATTAGATAAGCGATATTGACTATATATGTTTATCAATAGCTTATGTAGCTTGAATAAATTTAATTATCTTTTCACACGATTGACTATAGCCACAACTTCACACGATTGCCAAAGTAGAGGAGAAACGGTAAGCAGGAGGTACCACTAACAATTATCTTTTCACGGCTTATCCTCTAGTCTTTTTTGCCGTGGTAAGATAACTGCTTGGATCTACTCTATCGCATGTAAGATAAAGATAATAATGCTACTAACTAGACATGGTAAAACAATCGATGAGGTGGGTTTTGAGTTAGGTAAATTCTGATTCGTATCAATTCAGTTATCGGGTTGACAATCCCTCCACTAGACATGATAATAATGACCGATAATGTTCATTTCCGTTGCCGGACGGTCAAAGTTGTCTTTTTTGTTTCTATTTAGCATGATTTTCTATATATATTCTTTACATTATGCTCCATATAGAAACTAATGGTTAGATATTAAAACTAATTAAATAGTAGCAAAAATACTCACAATCATTAAAATGTTCTCATTGGTTGAATTTGATTGGACGATGTCGGAAATTTGAACACTAAGATTATAATTCATCCTAATTAGATTTAACATGACATGTAAATATGTTAGATATTAATTAATAACATTTATTCTTCCCATGTATTAGACTATACAATGCTTTAAAATTCAATTATAAACCCAGAAAAGCCATCAATCGAGCTGTATTCGATCGGTTCGGATTTGATCCGTTTATTTTCGGATTTTCTGGGTTCGAGTCTTGGTTTCATGTCCGAAGCGCCAAATTATTCTGGTTGGATCATAATTTGTCATGTCTACTTCTAATAGATAATGCTACTGATATCTCATGTCTTGTTTGGTTGTATATTTGTTATCTTACTTCTTGTCTAATTAGTTCAGCATAGAGGTGGCCACGGGGCGGGTTGTGCCGGTTCAGTGCTGGGTTATATACGGGCCGGTTCACAAAAATTTGACCCTGACCCAGCCCTAAGACCACCCCGGGCCGGTTCAGGGCTGGGTCAGGGTTATGTTTTTCTGAACCTGGACCGATTCGGGGATGGTTCGGAAACGGTTCAGTGCCGGTTTAGTGCCAAGGTCCGAGTCGGTTCAGGGCTAGATTTAGTGTCAGCTTAGGGCCGGTACAGGGTTATTTCATTTTTTTAATACATTTTTTTTCATATCAGAAATGCACCTTAAGTAAATATTATTTTTTTATTATTTAAAAAGGATAATTCTTAGAAATAGTAACTCATAGAGTAAATCAAATACTTATTTCATATAGAAATTTACCAATCGCAACTCCTAATAATAAATACTCATTAATCATAATCATAATCGTATTTTATAGTTTATTAATCATAATCATAAATATAGTGTATAGTTTATTAATCATAATCATAAGTTAAAGTTTATTAATCATAACCATAGTTCAATTTCATAGACCATAAATCATAATCATAATTATAATTCATTTATCAAAATCTTAATCATAATTTATACTTCACCCGTCCACTAGTCATTCATAAAAATAATCATAATTTTTAATATTTTAATTAGGGTTTAGGGTTTAGGGTACATGGCATAAGGTTACGGTTTAAGATTTAAATTTATGGTATAGAGTTTTAGTGACGATTTAGAGGCGGTTCAAGGAAAAACTTAAGAATGGGCCGGTTCAAGGACCGGTTCAAGAGCGGGCTGGTTTACAGGCCGGGTCAGAGTCAGGGTCGGTTCAAGGTTAGGATCGGTTTAGGACCGTTCTGAAATTTAAATACATGAACCTGAACCGAACCAGTTCCTTGACCGGGTCGGGCCGGTTCAGGGTTGATTTTTTCCGGTTTAGGATCGAACCGGTTTTTCGCCGGATCGGTTCAGGGCTGGGTCAGGGCCAACCCACCCAATGGCCACCTCTAGTTCAGCAAGTTAGCATACTTTCTTCGTATGTCTGCTTGCGTAGTGTCATTAGCTTAGAGTAAAAAAAACCTAAAACAAGATCAAAAACTGAAAATACAACAAAATTCTCCTTTATAAAGTCTCAATACTCTGCTTGTAGAGTTTAAGCGGACAATCCGCATGGACTTGGGTTATCTGAGTTTGGTCTATTTTAATCATATAACCCGGGTACTAATGACCCGACTCGGGAAAACCGGGTTTTTCTAAGTCAGGTTATGGCCGCATTTCCAACTAACCGTAAAATCGGAATCGCCACATACCTGAAAATTAGGTAGTGTATCAAATCAAAGATATTACTTGGCTTGGTTCACCCTCTCTGGTACATCCTAGGACATTAGAGTGAGATGTCGGCCGTTCCACTCACAGATTTTGTTAATTTACTCTGTTAATATTAAATTTCTACAAGAATTTTCTTAAATTATTTAAAATAACTTCATATATACAAATACGGGGCGGATCCACTGAAAACAGCTCTTAGGCTGAAAACTGAAAACTAAAGATCTGGACCATCCACATCAGCACCTGCTGATCTTACGGCTGAAAATACATTTTAACATTAAACCTTCTAATAGTCTCATTCTTGCAGCGACTTTCATGGTTATGCTTGTAAATAGATAAATCAACCTATCTGTAAAATCTGCAAGGTACGATTCAATCAATTTCTCTTCAATTTTAGAAGCCTTCTTCCTCAATTTCATATTTTGAGAATCACTTATTTCAAAAAAAAAATCCCCAATTTTCGATAATTATGTGATCTTCGATACACTAGATTAGTTAATTTTATCATGTTTTTATTGCAGATTGCAGTTAGATACAACCTTCGTTTTTATAACCCTAATTTTCTTTTTTCAGATTTCAAAAATAACCATTTTTAGATTGTGTTTGGTTGTTGAATGTTCCATTAGTAAATTACTTGCATGGTTTAATGATGTTTACACACGAAATTTACATCAATCTGATTTATATGAATCTAGAAATAGATGAACTCATCCGATGTAGATGGTTTGATATGTTGCTGCTGTCGTGCTGCTGCTACTGTGTTGCTTGCTGCTACTGTGTTGCTATATGACTATGATGATAAGATAAATGTTGCCCATCTTCCTTGCTTTACAGGGTAGTCCGCACCATAATCACATTGCTGCTCTTACTACAGCTTTGAAACAAGTTGTCACTCAAGAATATAAGGCATACATGCAAGTAGTTAAGAGAAATGCTCAAACCTTCCATTTCCTCTATAAATATACTATAATTTTAGTAAATTCTAAATTTATGAAGAAAATATACTACATTTTTCATAAAATATACTACATATATCTATAAATATACTAAATATAACTTAATAGATGCTCAGCCCCCTATCTATCTGATAAGAATTGGGCAGCTCTCATACAATATACTCCAAGGTTAATATTTAAGCCTCTTGATGCTCAAATTTTTAGTTCTTTCCTTTGTAACCCTAATATAACATAAACAACTAGATTAGTTCCCTTGTTGCTTTGAAATGTACCTCTTTTATTTTTAAATGTATCCCTTATAAATTTGAATCTTTTTATAATTCATTAATGGGTATACTATCCATTTGAACCTTTTAGCTTCATAAAATTCAAACTTATGGATTGATAAGCATCAAGGCTATATTTGATAAAAAAACGGAGTCTTCACTTAACCGAGAAAAAGGTTACATCAACAGTATCATTAGTTAACCTACATAGGTTTCGAACCTACATCATTTGTGCGGTTGCACAATGCTCTACCAATTGAATTCACCTCCTCCTTAACCATTATGTTTACCAAACCTGAGCCAAGAAGCATTATTGCATAAGTTTACCCCTTCTGTTTCTTAATGTACCACTTCCGTTGTTAAATGTGTCCCTTTTAAACTTAAGTCTTCTCAAAGTAGAAGTTATATGAGTTTGCTAGACATCTAAGCCTTTTAGCTTTACACGAATTAAGCTTGCAAAATTCAGACTAACGATTTGGTAATACATAAAGGGTTACAATTGATTAAAAAAGACCTAAATTAATTTTAGAAAATGTTACATTTGATAGATTTTACCTACACTTAGTTTTGAAATGTCATATTTGGTTAAAGACAGGCTAACTTTAAATATAAATATGAATTATTATTTATCTATGCAGGATTCGAACCTACATCTTTGTGCGATGGCACAATGCTCTGCCAATTGAGCTAATAGGTGTGTATGGTGTTAGAATACAATATATATAAGGCTTGTAACACCTAAGTTTTTGTTAAATAGAGCTAATTCTTTGATAAGTGACCAAACCATGTGGGCTCAACTAATTATCTGACCCCCATAACGTATGGCATTCTGAACTTTGCATTTTGCAACAACTATATACGCAGGGATCCCCTGCATTTTGGCAGTGAACGCCAATGCAGCAGCATTGTAACCACTGACAAGTGATGTTAACAAATTAAATCACACTGGAAGACCGGGTAGGAATGGCAATGGGCCGGGTCTAGTCAACTAGACCTAGACCCATTAATTTTTGCCAGACCCATTGGATCTGGAATTTTTAGACCCAAACCCATATCCTTTGGATCTGATGGGTCTAGGGGTCCTAACAGGGTCTTTAATGGGTCCTTTGCAATTTCAAATTTAATTATATTTTTTAATCTAATAAATTCATTTCGCCTACTTTATAAGTCCGTGTGACCATAATTAAGGTTTATATCAAAATAATTAACAAAATATAACTCATAAAATCTAACAAAAAGTTTCAAATTACATCATTAAAAGTCATAAAGTAGTAACTCACTACGCATAACACAAGTTAATGTCATCGTCATCGAGTTACAAGTCTTACAACCCAAAATCTCAAGACTCAAGAGGGGTCCAAGAGTCTTGAGGGTTAAAAACTTAGGGTTTTAAGTTTTAACTTTTAAGAAGTTTAAGATAATTTTTTTAAAATATATATATATATATATGGGTCTAAGGGACGGGTCTGGACAGGGTCTGGGTCTGGGTCTGGGTCTACTGATTTTAGACCCAGACCCGCTAACAAGCCTCTAGACCCAGACCCGACCCAGACCCATTGGGTCTAAAAAATTTGGACTCAGAAGGGTCTGTGGGTCTGGATCTGGGTCGGGTCCTGGATCCATTGCCATCCCTACTACCTGGTATGAGTTATCACTCCTTTAGTAGCTTGTTGCTCGTCAAGTGAAAGTATAGCATTTGAAGCCCCTCTGAATTTGAAAGCCCCTTTAGGATTACAAGGCTCCAATAAGAAAGAAAAGCATTGGATTTTGCTAAATTAAAATGAAACTCGAATATCATCAAAATCCTTCGGGAGTGGATGACACCACGGGCAATGCCAACACCGTAATTAACACCCTCATGAAAAATTGATAGAAGCTTCTCATTAGATTCGAGAGTTTCTCAATGGTGATGACATCAGCATCCTTGTCAATGATAGAGTGAATGATGTCGTTGAAGTTAGAGTAGAACATTTGGGTGTGGATCTGCAAAAGGAAGGCAATAGATGAGTATTCCATTATGACATATTTATCTTGACAGAGTAGCACATGTGGCGGAGGCTAGCTCATAGGATTGTTCTGCTTAAGATTTAGGTTTGTCTATTATTGCTGAGCTTTTATGCAGCAAGTGATCAATATGTTAATATGTATGTGTGGATCAGTATGAAGGTGTTGATCTTTTAGGACTATTAAGAAGCAAACACCTACTTCTTCTACATGTAGCTACTAGATTTATATTGAATCCATTGAACACATAAGCTACTAGCAACTTAGCATTCTTCTGAAATTCTTTCAGTTTCCTAAAAAATTATACTTGTGGAACTCTATGTCTTTGGAGTCTTATGCTTGTCCTTTACATGTGCACAAACCATATGCATTTTTTCAACGAATTCACACTTACTAGTACACCCTTACACTTAACAATGTGCCGGTACCACCCTTATGCTGAAAACTAAAAACAAGCGATCTGGGCTGAACTTGGCGCAGCAACTAAATGGAAAAGGGAGATGCACCAAACGAAAGAAAAAAGGAAAGTGCCAATATAAAGAGGCAAATTGTATGTTTACCAAATAACCTGGTGAGAATCTAAAGCTCGAAAAACCTTCAAAGTGTAAATAATAGCATCAAGAAATAAAAACCCCATAATTGATATCATCTACTACAACCAGCTCATGAAAAAGAAGGAATTTCCCAAGGTTTCACAATATAGGTGCTCCATGGAAATACTTGAAACCATTTGAAAAATAACACAACTATGCAATATAATCTGGGCTTAAAAGACATAATTAACAAATGAAAAGTATCTTTTTTTCACCTAAAAGTACCTATTTTTCAACTAAATGTATCCATTGTTTGAACTAAAGTCCCAAACACAATCATTAACAAACTCGCCCATGGTTAAGTACATATGAAGAATCAGTAACACTGCCAAGAAAACCTTACAATGAAGAGAAAAAAGAGAGTAATTGGACTAGGTGGTGGACTCTTTAATACGGTGGGATAAAAATGGTACATCCCATTTGAAAAACTCACACATGAAATTCATCGAGCAGCTAGAAGGCAATGACAATATTGTAAGGATTTAGAAATTGAATCAAAACCTAGAACAGACAAATTAACGCTGAGATTTCCTTAGGGTTAAATAGTCAACCTCTAAAATTCTAGCTAAAAATGTTATTAGCAAGACTCTAAGTGAATGAAACTTTCAATAAGAGATAGAAACTGGAATAATCAATTACTCATGAAATTCATAAGAAATTGAACAAAAGAGTTCAATGTACAAAAATTGAATGAAATTAAATACTAAAAATTATTCAAACACTCAAGCAGATGTAGAGAAAGGAATGAATAAAATACATAATTAAAAGATATAAGAACTTAGTGATATCCATAGCAATGGCGTAAACATATGCTAGGCGAGAGAGAAGAGGATGAGGAGAGGGAAGTTGAAATAACAGTGAGCAATTGAGCATAAGCAGAATTCGCATAAGCCTTTTAACGCAACCCTAATACAAAACTATTCCCATTATACAAATCTGGCCCATAAAACCGTGAGATAAAACACCAAAATACAACACAAAGGATTTTCACAAGCCTTTTAATGCAACCCTAATACAAATCTGTGTATTAGGATTTAATCAAAAATAAGAGCAAATTCATTAGTTTCAATGGAGGATTCCAAAAACAAAAACAAAAACAAAAACAAAAACAAAAAGGATAGAATAAGTGAGTTGCCTTCACACATAAGGCAACGGATAGTCTCCTTCTTACATAACAACAAAAAAGAAGGCATTGCAACAAGTTTGTTATCATCTACTTGGAGGTATGATTGGTTTAACTTCGATGTGGATTTGTATGGCATTTGGGAATTGTATAATCCTCACCAACATCAACGAGGTGGGTTCGAGTGTTACCGTTCCAAGCCTTCGTCGAACGACTGCATGCAGTATTTGGATTTTCTTGATGAGATTCTTACAAATATGAACAAGGTTCAGCATGATGATCAGTTAGCATTTCCAAAGCTTAAACTTGGCATTAAAGAAAAATGTGTATTCACCCCAAATATTTCCTCCCTTCTTACTAAACTCAAAGTTAAGGAGCTCTTTCTTTCTGTCTATCTTAATAAGAATAGCACAATTCCTGATGTTGAGTTATTGACATTTATGTTAACAACTGAATCATTAACAGAATTAGAACTGTGTAATTGTAGCCTACTACCTGCTATTTGGTGTACCTTTCCCACCCAATTAATCCTTTCATCCAACCTGCGATTGCGAAAACTCTCTCTTTGTCTAGTTCAAATCGATGAGTTTGTGATTGATAACTTCACTGCTACTTGTACTTCTATTGAGACTTTAAGCTTTGAGTCTTGCAATGGCCTCAAATATCTCAAACTTTTTGGTCTTTCAAAATTGAAACAACTCCATCTATCAAGCAATTATGATTTGGAAAGAGTTGAGATTGATAAAGTACCCAATTTTCACTCTTTGTATTATCAGCCTGGTTATACTAACCGCTCGCTTGCCTTGTCTACTATTGGCACCTCCGAAAACCAAACACTGAGTCACAAAGAACCCTGATGTAGATGTGTTACTCTTCAACTTTCCTACCTTAAGCAGTTAAAACTATTTTTTTGTGATCAAATGCTTGAGCAGAATGCTGCATTGTGGATGAGTTGTCTTGAATTTCTAAAGATTTTTAGCCATGAAGAGAAGCTACATTTACCTAGCCTTGCTTCATGTACAAGCTTAACACATTTACACTTGTCTTGTCGCAAAACAACTGACAATTGGTTGAATACAAATCTATCAAGACTTGTTAACCTTAAGGTGTTGGTTATAAATTTCTGTGGGGAATTGAGGCATGTTAGAATTATAATGAAACATCTCCAATCTTTGAGCATCATCGACTGCAGACAATTGAAAAGTTTGAAGATGGATTGTCCCAACCTATCAGCCTTTAAGTACCAAGCGTTTGAACATTATTACCCTCTTGTTAAAGGGTCGATAAGTGCATCTACTCTTGTTGAGATTATATGTCATTGGGACAGCAATCATAGAGAACAAGAGCTCCACCTCCTTGCATTCCTCGACAAGCTCGGAAATCAACAAGATTTGACCTTACGATACTTTGCATTTAAGGTACGCTATCTACTGTGTTGGTTCCTTATTGAGTTTGATAAGATTTTACTGAGTATTTCATTCATGGACGTATATACTGTAGGAAGTATGACTGGTAGATTATAAAACTTATCTGTGAAATTGCTGTGCCGTGATATGATCACTGCCCTAAAGTTGAAATTGCCCCGCTACGAACACACGGACTCGTGGCAAACAACCTCCAGGGTTAACACAACACTGGCTCGCCGGTGAAGTACAGAGAGACAGTTTGAGAACGCTCTTAATATTGCCCAGTGTTTGAGAGAGATTAACAGAGAGAAGTATGAGAGGATAATTTTCTGTGTGTTCAAAACTGTGCCAGGAAGGGGTATATATAGGGACAGAAGAAGGGAAAACTGACTCCTAAAACCGTGTTAAAAACGGTAATTAATGGGCAAAGGAAACTGCCCACTAACGGCTAGTGGAAGCAGTCAATAAGGAGTGGATTCAGGAATTGACTGATTCCATAACAGTCATATAAGGATGACAGATTTTTCCAGTAAAAATTTAGTTAAGTTAAGTTATTTCCCAAAGCCCAAAGCCCAAAGCCCAAGGCCCATGGCCCCCGGTCCGGGCGGGCGCGTGTGTGGACTAGCCCAATCAAGAGCCCAACCACAAAAGCCTACCAAGTCACCAACTCAATAGATACTAGGAACATAACTATTAATAAACTCACCACTCACCTCTTATTCTTCCTATATGGGATCCTCAACTCTTCATATTCTTTTGAAGCAACACAAGAGTTTTAGTATTACTCTTCTCACAAACTCCAACAATCCCCCACATGATTCAAAAGAAGAGACAGAAAGAAACGGGGCTGAAAAAGAAGATTTGGGCAATAGATACTCAGTTTTGTAAGCATCAATGTCTTAGAGACTTGAATTGATACCCAGTGCATACAAGTATGTCATATTGTCGTATTAGGTAGATTTCTCTTTGAACCTTCTACGGAGTTCATAATCAATACTTGCGCACTAAACCTTTTTCAAAATAAGAAACGTTCTCGCGATATATATATAAGTGCCCCACAATACCTGGATTTTCATGAATGCTCTAGAGATCCTAAGCCTTAGGGATCTCATAGGGGATTGGGCGTAACCCCCACATTCACATAGGTAAGTTCATCAAGTTTGTACTGTTTCAAACCACCTTCTCAAGGCTATGAACTTATTAAGAGTATTTTACTCATCCTTACACATTTTACAGTAAAAAACAAATACTACATCACTTTTATTAATATAGAAATGGTAGTAGTATCTACTACTTGAGTTCTTTTATGACTTAGTTTGACCCTTGAACTTAGAAACTTTCTAAGAAGGGTATCCATCATAATTCACTCCACAATAGGCTTTAAACCCATTCCTTGTGCCGACTCTAGCACCATTTTTCTACAAAGGCCTTTGGTGAGAGGATCTGCAATATTCCTCTCTGACTTTACAAACTTGAGTGAAATTACATTATTTCTAATTAGATTTCTAACTATAGCATGCCTCAAGCGAATATGCCTCCTCTTTCCATTATAGGCTTGATTATTCGCGACCCCAATTGCAGCTTGTGAGTCACACCGCATTGAAACTGATGGAGCTGGCTTCCCCCACAATGGAATATCAGCTAGCAAACTCCTTAACCATTCAGCTTCCTGTCCTGCCAATTCTAAAGCAATAAATTCAGATTCCATAGTAGATTTGGCAATACAAGTTTGCTTTGATGATTTCCATGATATAGCTCCACCAGCAAGAGTAAAAACAAAGCCACTAGTAGATTGAATCTCATCATTACCAGACATCCAATTAGCATCACAATATCCTTCTAGAACACAAGGTGTTCTTTGATAATGCAAACCCCAATTGATAGTGCCTTTTAAATACTTCAACAATCTAATCAAAGCACCCCAATGCTCCTGATTAGGATTGTGAGTATACCTACTCAATCTACTAACAGCATAAGCTATATCCGGTCTAGTATAGTTCATCAAGAACATTACACTACCAATAAATTTAGCATATTGTTCTTGTGATATACTATCTCCTTTATTCTTTTTCAAATGAATACTAGAATCATATGGAGTTTTCATAGGAACACAATCATATTGATCAAACTTCTTTAAAATTTTCTCAATATAATGAGATTGATTTAAAGATATGCCATATGACGTTCTAGTAATCTTTATCCCAAGAATAACATCAGCCTCTCCTAAATCCTTCATTTCAAAACACGAATTTAGGAAACTTTTAGTTGCATTCACTATGTCTATATTGGTCCCAAAAATCAACATATCATCCACATATAGACATATGAAAACACAACCAATACCATCTGTTTTGGAATAAACACAAGCATCAGAATCATTTACTAAAAAACCATTTGAAGTAATAGTTTGATGAAATTTATCATACCATTGTTTTGGTGCTTGTTTTAAACCATACAAAAATCTAATGAGCTTGCATACCTTGTCCTCTTGACCAAGAACAACACATCCTTCAGGTTGCTTCATATAGATCTCTTCATTTAGCTCACCATTCAAAAAAGCAGTTTTCACATCCATTTGATACACAACAAGATCATGAATGGATGCAAGTGCAATTAATGCTCTAATAGTGGCTACCTTGGTCACTGGTGAATAAGTGTCAAAAAAGTCTAGACCTTTCTTTTGGTGATGTCCTCCAACTACAAGTCTAGCTTTATACTTGTCTAATGTCCCATCAGTGTAACACCCCGCCCAAACCGAACCCGTTTTGTATAAATAAAACTCGTTTGAGGGGAAATCAACGAGGGTTCGATTCGGATGGAGCATTACCGCCGCACTCAACTCCTTGGAATTAATTGCAAGGCTAAGTAATTAAAACCTATTTATTCCAAACTTAATTAATCCTTACAACCAAATTGAAATTGTTCGTTAAGTACTAAATACTACGAGTTTCAAGGTTCTAGCGGAAGCAAAATAAATATTAAACTAGGTGGATGACAATTTCTAGTTGATCTCTCATATTTCCCCTCGATCACCCACCTGCAAATGAACATTGAAAAAGACAAGAGAGACAAGCTCCCAAAAATCAGATAAACTGAGTAATTTCAACTCCATCCCGTAAAGTACTTAAGTTAAAATAATTGAAAATAATATATATGTCGAGTTGGAAAGCTTTGCACATAAACATATACAGTTAAAAGTCACATCAATATAATATTCCAATTCATTTACGAAAGGGAAGGAGAACGCTAGCAAGCCGGTGATACACCACGTAAATCCACTTGCTAATGTGAGCCGGTGATACACCACGTAAATCCACTCACATGTGGGCCGGTGATACACCACGTAAATCCACCCACAAAAGTAACATTGGCCATAAAACAGAGTCTCTAGTGTGCACACCCCTTCTAACTTGGAACACATCAAGATAGAAGGAAGACAAATAACAGAAAAAGCAGCATAGTAACTAGAAAACTTGTAGGTGGCCGCTGAACCTCCCATACAGGGCAACCTGTTCATCACTTCCTTTCGATATTCCACTTTAAGTGATTAATATATTTTTATTTCAAGTTATCACATAACACATATTCACATATACATTGTTCATTTAATCGAGAGTTAAATCCGTTACTCCAATTCCATAACTCATTTCATATATAGCTAAATCCGATAGCATATCCATATTCTCAACCATCACTTGGTTACATTAACTCATAACCATTTCCATATCACGATGTTAACTTCCATTTATGACTTCCATATTAATAATAACGATTACAATAACGACAATAATAACAATAGTAATAATAATTATAATACTAATAATAATAATAATAATAATAATAATAATAATAATAATAATAATAATAATAATAATAATAACAACATGATTTTTAATTACTACTTTAAATCCCGTCATAATAGTCATTGTCATAGTCCATAATCTAAATTTCATATTCACGGTTCATGATGAAGATCCATTCTTGTCATCCATTCCATTACTCAAAATTCATACTTAAATTAATAATCATAATCCATAACCAATCCATATTCAAAATCCACATATTAAGTTTATTATCACATTATCACATCATTAATTCACATAATCTCAAGGTTAAATCGTTTTATTTTACGGAAACTACTTGTGGATGAACATTGGTAATTACCTCTTGAAGCGTGTCCGAACCTCGTTAATCTTCTTCTACTAGATCGGAGTCTTAATCGCTCAATCCATAATATCGTCATAACTCCAAGAATGACATCATTGGCCCCTTTCGAATTCCCACATTCCATTTATCGCTCCATAACATCAATAAAATAATCGATTAGAATCCGCTCAACTAATCAAGATATATCCTCAACGACCCATTTTCGGAAATCTTTATTTAAAAACTCATTATTCTTAATACTCAATATATTTAAAATGTTATTTTCATAATTTAAAAACATTACTTTTAAACTTATTATAAATATAAAATGTCATTTCCATAAAATAGCTAAATAATCAACATTAATAAATAGTAAAAATGATTTTCTTAACTAAATTATAACTCTAAATGGGCTTTTAGATAAACATAGAATTGAAATAAGCAAATGGGTTTATACCTTTAGAGGTCAAAGGTTGACTTGGGGATTTCATTTAAAAATGGAAAACTGATTTTAAGAGAATCAGTTTCTTGCATTTTGTGACAAAGTAACGAAGGAGGAGGAGAGGATGAGGGTGGGGCTGCGTGGTCTCTTTCTGGTGGCCGGAGTTCTGCCGGCGAGAACGGAGGGTGGTCGGGTTCTGGTGGTGTTGCGGTGCTGCCGCTGGCGCCTGGTGGCAGCAGCGAATCAGGGGAAGGGGGGCAAAGGAGCAACGAAGGAGGCAGAGGAGGGGCTGTCGTGGTTGGGCGGTGCTGGGTGACGGGCAGACGACGGCGAGAAAGGTTGGTGGCGGTTCAGGCGTCGATAATGGTGGTGGGTCTGGTGGTTCAAGTGGTGGAGCTTTGGGTGGTGTTTTAATGGTAGTTTAAGCTTAGTTTTGTTTTAATGGTGGTTGATAAAATCAGAAATTAAAGAGAAGGAGGAAGGAGAGGTGAAGCAAACCTTGAGTGATGTTTGCTTGATTATTTGAGTGGGTTGAGTTGGGTATTTATAGAGGGGAAAAATCTGATTTGGGTTTGAATGGTCAAGCACCATTGATGAGGGAGAGGTATGGAGGTTGAAGAGAGGTTGCTTGTTTGACTTAAATGTGTAAGTGAATCAGATTTTTGAGTGAAAAATCTGATTTCTTGCAAGTGGGAAAAATCTGATTTTGCAAGTGGATATGGGTTTGCTTGAGGTTTTGGAGAAACCATTAGTGGTTGTTAGGTGAAGGAGGAAGGTGATGATGAGGGTGATAAGATCTTTGAGTTGGGTGATAAGTAATAAGTGATAAGTAGTAATCAAGCTTTTAAAAAGTTGTACATCAAATTAGCTAAGTACATAAGATGTACATAAAATAACATTAAATTTCAAAATGTTTCTTTAAAATAATCTCAACATGAAATAATAACATTAATAATAGAAATAATATTATATCATTAAAATAATAAATGTTTTTCAAATAATTTAAAATAAATCGAAATAAATCAAAGAAAATTCAATATTAAAATAGAATAATATATTAATTTATCAAAATTCTGGGTATTACAATCAGGCTTGCACTTCTTAGTAAAAATCCACTTACTACTCAAAGCCTTACAACCCCTAGGAAGGTCAGTCAAAATCCATGTGTTGTTACTCATAATAGACTCTATTTCACTGTTAATAGCCTCCATCCAAAAACTAGAGTCAACAGATCTCATGGCCTCCCCAAAAGTTCTAGGGTTCTCTTCCAATATAAAAGCACTTACTCTTTGCTCATCTAGAAATCCTTTTTCAGCTAGGAAAGAAGTAATGAAGTCAGGTCCATAACTAGTCTCAGTTCTAGTTCTTTTACTCCTTCTAGGTTCTAAAGTCTCACTAGATGATGCAATGTTATGATGCAAAGTAGAAGAAGATGCAACAGGCAAGCATGTTTGTACACTAACTTTCATAGGAAAAATATGCTCAAAGAATTCTACATCCCTTGACTCTCTAATAGGACCAAAGCCAGAAGCATCCTTAAGAATAAGTCTATATGCAGCACTGTTAGAAGCATACCCAATAAAGATTCCATCAATAGTCTTAGGTCCAATCTTACTCCTTTGAAAGTCAGGAAGTCCTAATTTTCCCAAGCACCCCCACACTTTAAGGTAACCCAAATTAGGTTTAAAACCTTTCCACAATTCATAGGGAGTCTTATCTAACTTCTTATGGGGAACTCGGTTAAGCACATAGCAAGCAGAAAGAATTGCCTCCCCCCACATGTTAGTAGGCATCCCTGAACTTATAAGCATAGCATTCATCATATCCTTAAGAGTCCTGTTTTTTCGCTCAGCTATTCCATTTTGTTCAGGTGTATAGGGAGCTGTAACCTCATGTATAATTCCATTAGATTCACAAAATTTCTTAAGTGGAAGTCCATCATATTCTCCACCCCTATCTGATCTCACTCTCTTTATCTTAAGGTCTAACTGGTTTTCTACTTCGGCTTTATAAATAAGAAATTTCTCTTCAGCCTCATCTTTCGTACTTAACAAGTAGACCTTAGTATAACGTGAGAAGTCATCAACAAAAGTAATATAATATCTCTTCCCTCCCCTACTCATAGAGTTCTTAAAGTCACCTAAGTCACTATGGACTAGTTCTAATAGGGTCGAGGAACGAGAAACACTCTTGTTGAATGCTTTCTTAGGGTGTTTGGCCTCTACACATACTTCACATTTGTCAAAAGAGGTATTGCTAAAGTCAGAAATAAGACTAAGTCGTTTTAGCCTTTTAATGGATGCAACATTCACATGACCTAGTCTAGAATGCCATAAAGAAACAGACTCAGCAATATAAACGGAAGCAGTAGAAATTTTATTATCAGAAATTACATCCAAAACAAAGAGTCCAGCATTACAAAATCCTTTACCCACAAAATCACCATTTCTGGTTAATACAAGTCTGTCAGATTCAAAAGTTAATTTAATTCCAGCCTTGTTTAAAAGTGCACCAGATATGAGGTTTCTGCGGATATCAGGAACATGCAAGACATTTTGCAAAGCAATGGTTTTTCCAGAGGTTAACTTTAGAAAAACCTTTCCTTTGCCTAACACACTCACAATGGTTGAGTTGCCCATGAAGACACATTCTCCTTCTGAAACTTTATCATAAGTCTGGAACATTTCCTTGCTTGAGCAGATGTGGCGGGTAGCTCCAGTGTCCACGACCCATTCAGAAATGTTGCTAATCAGGTTCACCTCGGACACCACAGCAGCAATAATGTCATCTTCAGCAAGGTTGACTTGTGCTTCGTTGTCTTTTGGTTTGGTGACAGCAGCATTTGAAGAAGCCTGTTTGTTTCTACAATCCCTAGCAGCATGTCCAAATTTACCACAAACATAGCAGTTACCCTGAAATTGCTTCTTACCCTTAAACCCATTACCATTCTGCCTAGTTCCGTGAACATGGTTCTGACTTTTACCCTTTTTCCCTTTTCCAGAATTTTTAGACTCAATAAGGTTGGCTAAAGTGGAAGAATGGTCAGTCTTTCCTTTAGTCTGAATTCGGTTTTGTTCCTCAACCTTAATGTGGGAAACTAATTCCTGAAGGGTGAAGTCTTTTTGCTTATGTTTCATAGAGTGAACATAGGTCTCCCAAGAGGGTGGCAGTTTCTCTAAAAGGCAATTAGCTTGAAATAAATCAGGAATAACCATACTTTCAGCAGCAAGTTCAGCACACAAATGTTCATAGTCATGGACTTGGTCTAAAACAGGTTTGTCATCAGTCATAGTAAATTTTAACCAACGACTACAGGCATATTTCTTAGTCCCAAAATCATCTAGTCCATACTTAACCTTAAGTGCATCCCAAATATCCTTTGCCTTTTTCGACTTACTATAAATCATATATAAAGGAGCAGTCATATAATGCAATAACATCCCCCTACATGTTTTATTATCTTTCTCAAAATCCCTAACTGCGTCAACAGGAGCAGCATCAATAGTTAAGCAGTAATCTACCCCAATTTGGCCTAAAAAGAATTCCATTTTATCAGACCACATAATATAATTTTTTCCATCCAAAGGGTCTAATTTCGACATATCAGGAACAAAGGGGTTGACAGAATTAAGAGGAACAGCAACAGGAATACCAGCCATAATAACAGTATAAAAAACGGAAAAAATTTCAACTTTAGATTGTAGGAAGTATGACTGGTAGATTATAAAACTTATCTGTGAAATTGTTGTGCCGTGATATGATCACTGCCCTAAAGTTGAAATTGCCCCGCTACGAACACACGGACTCGTGGCAAACAACCTCCAGGGTTAACACAACACTGGCTCGCCGGTGAAGTACAGAGAGACAGTTTGAGAACGCTCTTAATATTGCCCAGTGTTTGAGAGAGATTAACAGAGAGAAGTATGAGAGGATAATTTTCTGTGTGTTCAAAACTGTGCCAGGAAGGGGGTATATATAGGGACAGAAGAAGGGAAAACTGACTCCTAAAACCGTGTTAAAAACGGTAATTAATGGGCAAAGGAAACTGCCCACTAACGGCTAGTGGAAGCAGTCAATAAGGAGTGGATTCAGGAATTGACTGATTCCATAACAGTCATATAAGGATGAAAGATTTTTCCAGTAAAAATTTAGTTAAGTTAAGTTATTTCCCAAAGCCCAAAGCCCGGTCCGGGCGGGCGGCGGCGCGCGTGAGTGGACTAGCCCAATCAAGAGCCCAACCACAAAAGCCTACCAAGTCACCAACTCAATAGATACTAGGAACATAACTATTAATAAACTCACCACTCACCTCTTATTCTTCCTATATGGGATCCCCAACTCTTCATATTCTTTTGAAGCAACTCAAGAGTTTTAGTATTACTCTTCTCACAAACTCCAACATATACTTAGCTAATGTTGCTTCCTTATGTTTTTCATTTTGATTCAAATAAAGGATGTAATGATATGGAAGGAAATGGTAGAAAGCAGCAATGTTCTTCCACTACATCATGTCCATCGTTTGAAACTAATAATTGGGGAGATGGACTTACAGTCAATGCCACATCTTGGAGTATTTATGGAACCATTACTTTTGCTATTCCCTCGTTTAGAATCTCTAATCTTACAGGTAATTTACTTCATAATTGATCATTTTATGCTTTCTTTTAAGTTTTAACTAGGAAAAGGAAGAAGAAAATGAGATTATAAAAAGTATCATATACACAGGGTGTGTCATTCATATTCATAACCATGGTATATACATACCCAAGACCGTTTTTTCTTTGTTTGGGCCTCATCGATCAAATGAGCAAATAATGGGTCTATTAATAATTGCCATTTGTGAGTTATGTTAAACTAGAATTTGGGCCTGTATCTGATTGCCCGAATTTATAATTGTAAAGTTCGTTGGTTAAGAAAAAGAAAACTATGAAAGAAGCGATTTATCTTACGTCCTTATGTTAGGCTTTATTCTTTTTAACTTATTTAAGTACTCTAGTGCTTATTTCATAAATGGTCAGATCAGATTAGAAAAGACCTTAGTAGAACTTAAGATACGTTCTCTTTGACTTATTAGCATGTTTCTAAACTTATCTTCTCTGAATCAAGTTGTCTTCTTACTAAGTGGTAGTTCTAATGTTAAACCACACAATTAGTAGAGTATATTTATAGATCTTGCATCTTGTCAATTATATCAGTCATACAGATTTATCAAAGTCATCATTCGATTTATCTACGAGGAGTCAACAGAACTCAGCATGAAGAACTGTGGTTGCTATGCATCTCTTCCCATGAATTGTTGGAAGCATTCTTTGAAGAATTTTGTGATTGAAAAGAAATATGGATTTGACGATGATGATACCATGGAGAAGTTATTTAATAGTGTTATTAGAGGAGATAAATAAGTTCTTTTCTATATTCATTATCTACATAATTCAATCATATAAACCTTTTTAGATTGCGTTTCGAAACTTTCTTGGGGTTCGTAATGCCCTTCTTTGAATTTGGGAGTCATCAAGTATGTAAATTCATCTATTTTACATCCAAGGGTTACATCTTTTATTTAATTTCTTTTTTGCGAATGAGCCACAAGCACATTATGTTTTATATATGGGGAGGAAGATTTGAAGTTGTGACTTGTCATAACACAAGTGCTCTGTCTTGATTACTAGGTCAAGACTTCATTGATAGTTTGAACTCATGCTATTTAACTTTTTGAGAAAGGCAAATACATAGGCACGTGAAGTATAGTTTGTCATTTGATGAAGCAAGCTCATTGATACCTCAAATAAAGCTATAATGTGCTTGTAAAGTTGAAATGATAATATAAATGAAATATAGTTTGTCATATTTATGTACAAAAACCAATAGTTCTGTGAATATATTATTAAAATTTTCAACATTTTGATCTTATGTGAGCAATCCGGATATGAAGTAATCTTCGACCTTTTCTATAAAAATATCAAATAAAAAACACATGAATTAAAAGTTTCTTTGATTTTATTGTGGATTTTAAACTTCAATTTTGAATTTGGACTCCTCAAATAAATTACTGGCAAAAAATATGTCACGTCTTTTAAGGGGAAAATTTTCATTGACAAAAAAGGATAATTCATCATGTTGGAAAAAAACACATAATTGTGTCCTCAAATTTTGCTCTATGGCACCTCAATTATTAGAATTGGAACTTCCAAGGAATTGGTCTTACGCTTTGTTTGGATAACAAAGGAGGGAAAAGAAGAGGAGGGACATTGTGGGTTGTTCTTTGTTATACTTGAGTTATAAATTAGCTAAAATTGGCAAATTCTTGTGCAGGACGGAATTACCAAGGACATAATAGTTTCGTAGTAATTTACTACTATACTGGAGATTCTAGTTTCGTGGTGCCTTAATTCATTGTTGGACACTGGTCTTGGTCTTTACCTTCACGTTACAATTCCTCTTCCCCTTAAACTTTCCCCTTAAACTAGTTATAATATTAGGTCCTCAAATTGAACTAGAGGAATCTATGCTTGTTAAGTTGTTATCTTAGCTCAATTAAAATAATAATCCAGCTTCTACTACTTGCACATTTAACAATAATGATAATTTGTACCCGTAAATATCTAATAAACAATCAAACAAAACTACTTCCATACCAACTGGGAAAACGTCAACAAAACTGGCCTACATTGCTACAATCCACAATAATTAATTATGCATTTACATATTCAACATTCTTCTCCATCTGCAAGCTATTCAAGGTAATTTCCGTGTTCCTCCAGGGACAAAAGCTTACAAGAAAGGAGACAAGGAGATGGCTTGTCAGCACGAATGGATCATAAGGGTGCTATGGACATGTAATGTTCCTTTTGCGCCAACCAATCACCGGTAAAGGTCTCATGGATTGAATAGTTTTCTAAAAGGTCCATCTTTTCTGTCCTTTGCTGCTTCAGTTAGTGCGAGGAACCTCTTGAAACCCGTGGTTGCTGCTCCTCGGCCCAATGCAGCAGCTCTTGCAAGCACATCCTCTCGAGAAGCAACAATAGCTGATGAAGCAGGACTTGTTATAGCTATTGGTGGTGGTAGAACAGGGGCAACGGCTACAGCAGGAGCCATTGACGGATGCTTGATGCTTGAACCATGTTTGTTGAAGTCATCTAGTATGGTTTGCTGGTCTGCTTTTTTAAGACCCTGCATTTTAGAGTGTATTTTAACATAGATAACAATTCCAACTTTAAATAAAAATGCATACATTTTTAGAAGAAAACCTTATAATGAAGAGTCGAAATTTTATGTTGGAAGAGCAAACGAAAATAAGAAACTAAGCATACGAGCTACCAAGCTTTAAGCCACCTCCATCACGTGGGGACATCTACATCACATGAGTTGAGTGGGTAAAATTCTTTTTTCACGAAATAACAGTTTTATTTGTGGCCTGCCAAAATGGGTATACAGGTGGTTTAATTGTTGACTGTCCGAAAAGGAATACACGAATTCCTACAATTAGCCCGACACGTAATATGACAGTACGACACCCTTTCATCTTGAAAATATACTTCCTATGTCCACAAATGTGTGCAACACTTGCTTTTTCACAGTTTTTCATGCTTTCCATTAACCACTAACAATATCTTCAACTCTATTTTAGTAATAAAAAGTTGATACAACAACTAAGCTTTATTTCCAAAATGATTTGGATCGGCTAACATTGATATTTTAAAAATATACGTTGAAACATATCCAACAAGATCCTCGATGACAGTTTTCATGTAGTACATTAGTATAATATTCTGGGCAAATATTGCGAGGTTTGACACCAAAATGCAACTGTATTGCACTTTTAATTGTGAACGAAGGACGTAAAAACCATTCAATGACGAGGGTATCTTTCAGACCTTAATAGTCGTTTGGGTCCTTTGTCACCAACATTCACTTTTGGGGGTGCGTGTTGCACAATTCCCCGTCCACCTGTTCTTTTAATTTCCCCATAGTTTTTCTTTTTATAATTCCCATCTCCCTTATACTTCTTATCTGATGCAGGCAACTAAGTGAAAAAAAACGAGTAAATATGGGTAAGAGGGAAAAGGTTAAGGGATAATAAAGGTATATTATGAAAATATGGGAAAAGAACAAATGGGAAACTCTTGCGAACAAAGAACCCAAGGCACAAATAGTAAAAGGAAGGCTTTTCGAATACCCGTCCGGCAATTCTGCAGAAACGACCCACCAAACGTTATACCTGATAAGCTAGTTAACATCTATTTAGACAGATTTACCACCAGGCACTTACTCAATGTCTATTTAGGGAGGACACTCCCAACATACTAAACTTGGCAGCTGTTATTTGCTGTCATCACCTACACCTAGTAAATCAAGATGTGATATATGGTAGTACTAAGTGGCAGAGTTTCAGTTGTTCATGGGAGATGTTGAAAGATATAAAAGCAGAATCAATCAGAATATCTACAAGAAGTTGACATCAGAAGAAACCACAGCTAATTTATTTTGTATTTTGTGTCCTTTGTTTTCGCCATTGGACCAGTGCAGATGACAGCAAATAAGAGTGGACAGGAAAAAAGTATGCGAGTGAAGGTTGAATGGTAGGCCTCATCGCCCTCATGTCTTTAAAAGGAAAAGGTACCAATGAGTCAACTAAAAAATCCATCACAAAAGGAGAACCTGGACACCTGGTAAGCTGAGAAGGGTGGGTAAAAAGGAGCCAACGATAAAAAAATAAATTAAAAAACAAAGTATAACCTTGAGCTCCAGAATTCGTTGAAATTCTGATGTAGTTCCTTCAGGTAATAAAGCACGATAAGTATCTGCTACGGAATCTAAAGGAGACAATATGACCTGCCAAATAGAAGGACAATTAGCCATAACCAGTCCAAAATCATAATTCACCGCCTAAGATTAACTAACCTTCAGAAGGGCCTCAGCTTTGCTCATCTCACGGCTAACAAATTTGGAGTAGTTGGCAGCACCAGACGTCTAGGAACAGAATAAACATGGTACTAATTAGTAAAAAGTATCATGGAGTTGGACTTCAGATTAAAATTAGACACCAAAAACACATGCAAGTAATTTCTACATATTTCCACTTATGTTTGTCACAAGTGGCAATGATCTGAATAATAAAAATGAGCACACATACATTGGTTACCAGTTCAATTCGGCATACTTTACTATTATGTAGCTATAAACAAAACGATGGGAAAATAAAAATACTATCAAAATAAATAATAACAAGAAAATATGCCTTCACAGCCCCATAAAAAGCCACAAGCACTACAGAACACCAGGACCTTAACCTATCCACTTAAATTATATTCCATTACAGTATTAGTCTGCCGGTAAATGCAGTTTCATGGTAGCTTGTATTGGGGACTTACAATACCACTTCCAGCAGCCACCAAAAATATATATATGGTTACATGATAAATACTACTAGCGGAAAATCCAAAATGGGCAACTTGGTATCCAGACTCACAAGCAAAGCAGCTCAAGTGATCAGAAGGTGTTAAGATCGCGGAGAACAGGTAGTCGCGGAGAACAGGTGTAGTATGGACAATTCGATTGTTATAACTTACTTGTTTAGCAAGGGAAGGAACCTCCAAAAGAATTGTTTTCACAGCTTGAGTATCCAAGAGCATCTGGAATAGCACTAAAGCATGTGAGTCTTCTATATATGTATGATCTTTGTTAAGATTTATCTACTTTACACCATATAAAAAGACATATTTGGAAACAGGATAAACATATAAGCCACTTCAAGGCCATTGTATGATGCACATGTTCTTATAATCAGCATGAATAATTATGTGTGTTGCATGCAAAAGCAATACGAAGAAATTGGTTTTAGATTGCAAAAAATAGAGATGTGAGTAACAGCTCGAATATTTGCACCTGTATGAGTTATGACCGGCCTCTTCCTTGTTTGAGAGGTAAAACATATAGGAAGGCTATAAAACCATCCAATGCAGATATTTGATTCTTTTTATAACTAAAGTTAGTCGCGACTTCATCTCAGTATAACTTCACAAAGAAACAGAAGAAGTAAAATTGATACTCAATTAGGCCTAGTACCTGCTGAGCACCAGTTTCTGATATCTGCTTGCATTTGAAAATGTTATGATAGAAACGGGGACCAACTGAAGAAGCAAGCTGCAAAAAAATAAAGTAAGAACAGAGGTTCAGACTAACACGTCTCGCATTATGGTATTGGTATGCATAAAACACCAGCATTCTGGCAATAACTATCTATTACTGGGTGGCTGACTGGTTGACATAAAAACTCCAACCTTTACACTAAAGTGTTTGGTTTCCTGCAGTCAATCAAACAGTTTTTTCACACTTCCCCAGAAATGAACTTTTTTGAACTCGCAATGAAGTTTAACCACTCATGTCCAGCAAAACAACCAATAGGAGCTATTTTATGCAATAAAACAGCAAAATTGAAAACCGCATGGCCATCAAACAAAGATCAAAAGCAAAACTGCTATAAGCTGATGACACTACACATTGTAAATCAGGCATCAACAACGACAAAGGAAAAAGATCCTCACTTCATTGGTATAATGACATTGGTGCCCAAAAATAATGCATGAATATGCTCACTCAGTACCAAAATGAAAATATAGGGATCAAAAATAAGCAGAACATTTGTCCGTATTCGAATATTACCTTGTCCAAGAAAAACTGGAAGTAAATGGGGGACAAAAGGGTCCCAAGAATTGGAATGCTACTCTTAAGGATTGTATTTATTCCATTGACGTACCTGCATAAAAAGATAAAACATCAAATGTTGACCTAACAGCTACAAGCCAGTAACATTAGCTTAGATGTTGCAAAGAGCTAAAAATTACTCTGATTGGTCGCCGACGCTTTCAAGAGTCGCCCAGGGAACACGCGTCATTGCAGCCATTTCGGCATCAAATTTAGTTTCCAAACCTTGCACTAGCGTTATCAGTGATTTTGTAATTACAGCTGAATACTCATCCTGCGTGACTAAAGAAATTTAGAGACGCTCATGAAGAAAGGCTACAAGTACTAATCGATAGTATATAAAAATTACCTGCACTTCTAACATATCAACCCTATCTGCAAACACAGGTTCGATCGCCTTCGCTATATTTTCAGCCAATTCACCAGACTGTCAGCAGAAAAGAAACAGATTAAGCCATCATAGTACTAAATAACAAGAACCGACCTGATCATCATACTGAAAACTGAGAAATTCTAAGCCAATACTTCAATTTTTTGATGGCTGTATCTTGTATCTTGTATCTTGCATCTTGAAATTTCTAGGCCCTATTTGAAGTTGACAACTGCAGAATTTGCTAATATTTGAACATTTTACAAGGAAGGAGGGACATTCTTCTAGGACAGAGGGAGCAATTTTGTTTAAAAAAAATTACTCCCACAATTAACCAGACAGAATGCTGCGTAATAACAAAAGAGAGGGGGCTAAATAAAGTCAACAATTGATAATAACCAAAAAATCAACATTGTCAAGGTCTCTCTTCTTAAAGAAGTAGCCAAGGATTTATGCATAAAGTTAGAGCTCTAGGAAAGCAAAATGCATCATGTGTTTATGGTGTTCAAACAAGGTGTCACGGCCCGAGTGTTTGACCTCGGATCGTGCGGCACGCCCTTGCCTTCTGTGGGCAAGCGCTCTAGCCTTACGCAGAATAGGGACTCTGGAGGCTCGTGAGTCGTGAGGCACGAGCACTCGGTATTTGAAAGGGCACTCTTGTCTATTGGCAACAAGAGCACGAGAAGAGGGTCGATCGGGACAATCGTGTGCACAAGGTGGGCACGAGCGGGGCCGACGACAAAATGTACCTGTTTTGAGTTTAGGTGGGTGATTTACAATAAGTGGCGGCACAAGCTCTAAGTTAGAAAACAACAACAACACAATATTATAAAGCAAACAACAACTAGCAGGAGGTCTCAAGTTTCATTCATTCAATCTTGCCCCCTAAAGAGGCTTAAATGTGAGCTAGTACACTTTTCCAATGAACATTGATTTTGCAGTAACTCTATAATGGAACTTTAAACCTATACAAGAGTACTAAAACATAAACTAACGCATTAGAAAGCATAAAATAAGGAAAATACAAGTAAAGGCAGGATGGATCCTAACACAAGGCCCTATCTTATCGTATCTACCGCGTTGCAAAATTTTCAAATCTACCAAATTAATAATACCTGCACCATAAAGGTGTAAAAAGAATCATGTTTTAAGCCGATTCAAGCAATATCTCATGGCCTGGGACGATCTATGGCGGTACGACAACCGCATCATCTCTGTTACCGCGACCCCGTGACCGTTACCACGATCGCGATCGCATCAAAACCGCATTTTCTAACCACGAGGCGAAAACCCTTACACCACAAACACATACAATTGCTCCCTTTTTTAAAGGTGTAGACAAGAGCTATACTTTCTTCACTATTTGGAACTTTACGGTATTACTTATTCAAGCATGTACCAACACCAGGACCAACAGAGTCCTTCCTTTCGTGTCTAGTTAAACTTACCAGATCTTACAGATACATAAGTTTGGGAAAGAATGTACACTAATTGGGAGCTTTAAGACGAAGGCCAAAGCCTAGATCAAGCAAAAGAAGAAGAGTCCAAGACGTTGCGCATGGCTTTTATCAGATTCGGACTAACCAATGTCTCACAGTAAAAAAAGGAAGTTAAGCAATGTTATTTATAATAATTCTCATGTCAGGCATCAAAATTCAAGATACAAATTCATGCATAATAAAAGGTTATCTGACGGAAACTCACCGTTTTATGACAGTACTCAGCTGTGTTCACAATATAGCAAATCATCCTTTCATCTTTTTCAGATGTCTGACAAATTAAGGAAAACAAACAAAAGCCCGATCAGACATATCAAGTGCAGTCTGATGCATGGTAAAAAGAAGGGAGAAATGAGAGCTAGTCAAAGCAAAGCATGTGTGACCTTAATCTGTCCATCCGTTCCAGTGGCCGCAGCCACAATTCCTGTTCCGCCCTTAGGCAGTCTGGCAAACAGCTTTGTTGCATATGCTTTAAGAATTTTTTGAAACACCTAGTAACAGAAACCAGAAAAACAGTACCCAAAAATAGTCATCAACATTTAAAATATTAGTCTTTAATAGCCAATAGCCCCAGGCCATGGACAAGAGAATCATAGTGAAATACCATAATATAGATAAACCACAAGCTACAACTCAAACACACTTCAGTGGCTAAAGCTCTCGGTTTATTTAACTAATGGATTTGAGTCTTGAAAACAAAAATATTTTTTTCAAATAAAAAGAAATTAATACAGAGTTCTTCATATTTAAGTCTCCTCCCAAAACTCCTGCAATCTACCAGTAATCCAGTGAAATTCAAATATAACAGAAGATAGACAACATCCTTTTTCGTCCCATAGTAGAGGATAAAAATCCCTGAGCTAGCTCAAGAAGAACTCAAGCTTGACTGGATCAAAACTTGACTTTAGAGAGCTCAACTTGAGATTAAACGTGGTTGGAGGCCGAGCTAAGCAAAGTGACTTGAAAAGCTCTTTAAAAGCTCTACCTACCATCCCACTTGGACATTAATGTTTAGCCTCTATACTTAAAAATATTTGGAAAGATACATGTGTCTATACACACACAAAAAAAAGACCAAAAAAATGATTTACGAGTTATGAATCATGAGAAATAATTTCAAGGTCACAAAAATGCTTCATGAGGATCTCAAAGTTTACATTTTAAAATGTTGTAGCCTAAAAGAACTTTCTTTCGCTAAGCTTCGTGAATTAGTCACAAACTTTCTAAAAGCTGACAATCAGCGTCCAAGCTTAACAAGATCGAGTTTGAGTCAGACCGAGACCCATTTCCAGCCAAGCTGAGTTAAATCCAATTTGAGCTTCAAAACTCGTTAAATCCCCTAGTCATAACTACTCCCATGATCCCAATATAATTAAAACAGTTTTGGGTCCTGTACGTTTCAAACTAAGTAATGCATTCCTTTCTTGGCAAATGGGTTCTTTCTATTCTTTCCAATCCCAAAAACAATGAATTCCTCCTTTTAATAACGATTCGAAAAAGGCAATGCTTCAATTTTATTGGGGGAGCCTATTCTACTAAAGGACACCATATAACTATAATACATATTTCTCTTTGGTAGATCGACGCCGACACTCTGAAAAAGGATATGAGTTAAAGCACATAAATATCCCTTCAATTATAGGTATCAAAAAGCACCTTAAATAGATTAAATAATGTCTGGTTCTTCGTCAAAGCACTGCATCGCTTCAGGCTTCTTCTGATGATCAAAAAGACCTAGTGACCACCATAAAGATCAGTTAGTTGGTTCAATCATAAAAACAAACAAACAAAAACTAAAATCATTAAATTGAAACCAAATAAAAATACTTCCTCAGTTTTTCTTCTATTGCATCCTTTAATGTCTTTCATGCTAGCAAATGCAAAAATTTGAGCATTTCTATCTCCTATATTACTTCAGTGAAAATTATAAAAAACTGATATTTTCAAAGTACATAATGAGACGAAGATAACAAGGCCTCACATGGATATATTTTTCTTTACGTTTAATTCACAAAAGATGGTTAAAAGAGGTGGGTAAATAGCGTAAAAGTTCAAATGATGCAATAGGGAAAAAATGGAGGAAGTATATGCAAAAGAAGCCTCTTTTCTTGGATGCCTCTAAAATAATGGAAGGCTACTGGAACAACTGGCCCTTGTATGCAAGTAGTCACAAAAGATCAAGTCCATAACAATATCTATGTTTCAATTCAGGAAGTGAATTGTTAAGAGAACATGGAAGTATTATAATTCAATAAGTTTTCCACGTTTTATCTTCTATTTTATTACAAATATTCAAATTTTGTAAACAGATAAAGAACAAGATTGACTTCAACCACAAATGATGACTATAAAAAGTAAGTGGAACAAAATATTAGGATATCAATCAACGGTCACCACTATCCATTATCTTTTCACATCTACTCCCTTCATCCTCAAATAAACTTCATGTTAGGCTTTGGAGTTTGGACATGCATTTGTTGTTGTTGGTGTTGTTATGCAAAATATTTCATGCTAAGAATTGAAATCCAATCAATATCCTCAATGACCAAGGTCATTATACAGACATGTGGAACATATAAACCTGCGAACATGGACTAAGATTGATATGAAAACAAACAAATAGCAAACCTAACAATGTTACAAGGATGGAAACAATATAACCCCACAGTGGCGGATTTACTATGTGAGAAGTAGGGTCACTTGACTCCACTTGATTTGGTAAAATTTGCCCTCAAAAAATCAATTCTATTGAAAATTATCTTACGAAAGTGAAAATTTGACCCTGATAAAATTTTACAATTACGTTTTGACCCCACTCAATAATTTCTGGATCCGCCACTGTACCCCCAATGGTTTCAAAAAAACTCCATTCCTAGACAAAGTGGGGATGAGCGTTATACCTGTGATAATAGCAAGGATATGTCATTTTGACCTTTAATCCATAATGCAACAATTATTTAGTACTTAGCAATAAACAAGAAGCACAGCAGTCTGGTGAGCCATTTGGATATATATATATATTGTAGTCCAAAAATCAAAAGATAATGACCTTTAATTCCGTTGGAAATCAGCAATGTGACAAGAATAGATAGGAAGACTAAAATGATATTTAACAAGAATATTTAGGAATAAAATAAAAGAATTCTACCTGCATGCTACTGGATAAGATATTAGTCTGACTTCCTTCTTCTGTATCCCAAGTTTCTTCCTATAGCGATAACAATAACATAACTATTGTTGCAACATATACAAGGGTATAGAAGGGAAATGCAAAGGCATCTGACAGACTACCTGAACAAGCTTCTCCATATGCTCCATCAGTGTTTTCTCTTCCAGTTCTACGTACACATTTAGATGAGGTTCAAAGCAAGATGAGATGATTCCACGAAAATTGAACTGCATATTCATTACTCCATAAGTTAGATTGTCCTTGCCACGACGACTCCGAGTAAGATAACCAAGTCAGTAACAAAGTTTCTAGCATGTAAAACATCAGGGTAGAAAGGCACATACACTAGATTAGCTAAGCTTAGATGGAGAATGATACTTTTGAGTATAAGATCTATAGTCTCTTTATTACCAAAATCACCCCGACCTATGTAACCTCCACTTGGCAAGTAGTATCGGACATGGGTATCAATCCGACTGTTTGTACTATGTACCCCTTCAAAAAAAAATTGGGACACGAGGACTCTGCCCGGGAGACGGTCACGGATACAGAGACACAGCAATCTTTCATATAATAACAAATGATAATTAAAGAAATAATTTCGCAAAACACCCAAGTATATTATCGAGTTCTAAAGCCAAAACACTAAAAAAACGCAAGCAGACTTGCAATAAAAGAGGCAGCAAAGAGGGGGGGAAAAGAGTGCGGTGACACATATATTGATACAAGCAAAAGGCTTGGACTTAATTAAATGTCTGTTGCTATTTAAAATTGAAACTTGCCATCTGTTAGAAAAAGGGGTTATCTTTTTAGCATCAAATTCCATGAGTTATGATATTATGACCTATCAAGAGCCCGTTCATAATTTACCTCTCTATATACTTCATCTGTTTTTTTTAAGTGCCCCACTTTCCTTTTAGGAAAGAGCACAATAAGTGCTACATTTCCTCATATGGAAAGTTTTTGAACATTAAGTTACTTCATTACTACTTTACTAGTCTAAGTTTCACTAATTACCTTTAATTAACCTAATCCACCCACCCCCTCTCTCTCTCCTCCTCCACATAAGACACCCCTCCTCTCTCTTCTCACCCACCAGTTCACCACTCAACCACCACCTTCCACACACTCAACCACCATAAGACACCCTTAGCCCTCAGAAAGGTACGACTAAAAGCCCAAACAATTAACATCTTCAGTTACTAAATTACATATTGTATTTACAGATCTATGGTTTGATATTTCATAAAGCTACGTAAGTTGCTATGATCTTTCTTTAAAGAAGATGGCGTTTAAGGGTTTGGAGTGAATTTGGTATCAATTAACAATTTTCATATATTAATTTTGCTTTTCTTTCTCTTTTCTGGGTTGCCATGTCCGAGTAAAAAGTGTCAAATCTGACAAGAATTTGTAATAGACTAGCCAAGGGGAAGGGGCACTTTTGGTAATGCATATTAGTTTGTTATGATTAGCTTGGGGAGGAAGGCAGCTAGCCAGTTAGAGGTGAGAGAGGGAAAGGAAGGGAATTATTGCTATAAAATGGACACTAGAGGGGAATAATCAGAAAATTGTTAAGTTAGTGCTTGCTTTAGTTGCTCAGTATAAGTAACGAGCCACTAAAAGGTCTGGGGTTGTAGACATTCGGTGATCAAATTGCATCAACATTATAGGTAACTATCATATTTCCTTCATTTATCTTCTTTATCAACATTATAATTCATACAATCACAAGAGATTTCCAGATAATCCATCTATTCCATTTACTGTTCTTAGTCTCAGCTGCCCAGATTTCAGTACATTACAGGATTTCAAACTCAAATCTGTGCCATGATGTGTTGATTAATATAGATATGGGTACGACAAGGAAATCGCCGAATCCGGGTAACAAAGCCCTTAACAACAATTATAATGCAACATCATGCCTAACAGCCTAAGCAGGCCCGTAGCTGGGGGTGTGCAAGAAGCTCCATTGCACAGGGCCCCGTTTTCTCAAGGGCCCCAAAATTAATTTGGTATTTTTTTATATTAAAATAACTCTAAATATTTGCAGTTCCCTGTATAACCACTTAGTTATTCACGCCAGTCACCATTCTCATCAATACTTTCTCAATTTCATCAACAAAGAAATTCAACCTTCAATATCCCAACTTTCTATCTTTTTCTCATCAATTTGTTTTCATATTTACCATAAATAAAATACCAATATAGCATTGATTCTCTCCTTTTCTTCATGGAAAATTGTATCTATTTCTCTCACTGGAAGCTTTTTCTACGGAAAAAAAGAACTATAATTTCCAAAATTGATATTGTTGTTCATGAGCAGTGGTGTGGAACAATGAAGTTCTGTTTTTCCCCATCTTCTTCTTACCAAATGATCAACTTTTTAACCCTCATTTAAAGGAATAATCTTCAAGTTTCTCCATTCATCTACTTCACAATTTTCAATTGATTTACAAAAATGTATTTTGAGGAATAAGGATTAGGAATGGAGTTATTGGAGTATACAAAACTCATTCCAATTGACGATTTGTCGAATTTGAATTCGGGTATGTCTACAATGTTTTCATCAATATGAAAATGGAGTTATTTTCAGTAATATGTCGTATGCAATGTATTTTTTTCACAAAATTCATGCTTAAGCTTACATCAATTTTTATTTGTATAGAAGGTTGTTGAAATTTTGTGTTGTATCGATTTGCTAGTAATAAAAATAAAAATCTTAAGTTTTGGTGACTTAAAAAAAAATTATGTGAAAATTGTGTCGTTAAAAAAACATATTAATGTGAAGATAAAACCATAAAGGACCTGATTTTCATTTTAGAACAGGGCCCCATATATGAACGAGACGGCCCTGAGCCTAAGTGATATTCTGTCCACTCAAAACGACCCCTTAACATTTCCATTAAGTTTCCCCTAACTATAACTTCAAAAAAACAATGTAGCCCCCTACCCCATTCCAAGCATCTTGCCCCCATATTCCCTCGACAAGCACAGCCCCTTTCCCAGCCCTTCCACCTGGCATGTTATGTTTTCAGAATATTGCAATCTGGAATGCCCATGGTAGTAGTATAATAAGTATCATTTCGTTAAAGATTGACTTCGGGTCGAAAACTAAGATCATATTTATTGAAAGACCGGTAAACATCATAACCTAATAACAGGGGTATACTATTCAAAAAAGGTGCATCTATCGATCCAAACAGTACCTCCTCCATAGTACGTATGTACGTCCTATGTTTTATAAATTGACGACCAAGTATTATCGCATCCAATTTAAGACGGAAGAAAAATAAAATCAACGGGGCATATGGCCCACTTAATTAAAAAACACAATGGTCATCATCCCACTTTCCAACCGTGCATAATTTAGTTGGGCCATATGCCCTATCTACTCACTCTTTCCTCCTCCTTAAGTAATGCGTTGTTGTACTTGGCTTCAAGTATTCAATATAGATAGAGAAAGAAAGAATACAAAAACAAATGATTGCCTAAGCCTTCTCGGATACGCGAACCCAAAAGGAGAGGCAAGCTTGGTTTCAACATTATAAGGAAAAGATAAAGAGTTACCCCAGCTCCAGGTACCGAAAAATCTTTTAGACTTTCGCTTTCCTGTCATTAAAAAAATAAAGAAACAAATAAATGAGAGGCATTAAAAGCAAATTAAAAAAGAGGCGTTAATTAAATCCAGATAGAATTCTTAGATAGCACAAGAATTTTAGATAGATACATCAGTTCCACTGCCTTGGTATGCAGCGAGCTTTTTTTCATATTTCTTTTTAATATCTGATACAGCCTGACTGATATTGTCCCCTTTATCTGTATCATCAGCATCATGCTTGATTTCTTTCGTTGGTGAGCTTCCACCAAACTTCTCTGCCAGTTCTTCTTCAAACTCCAGCGTACGCTGAAGCGCCTATCAATTTTATTTGAAAACCAGTTGAGTTGCAGAATAGATAACAGTGTGCATTCAAACATAAAAGCAATCAAGAAAATGTGGAAAATTGAGATCCTCAAGAGAATATAATCCAAAGATTGCAATTTGCAAGAAGACAGAACCTCAAGCAGTTAGCCATTCGGAATATCATCGAACTCGCTCTATATCCAAAAATCGGAAGGACGTAAAAGTACTAACATCCTATAGGCTTCTGTAGTTTTCAAGCACGATTCACAAAAATACAGAAATCGAATCTTTCATGCAGCAGGAGTTGAGCAGCAAAAATTGCCTAAAAGATATTTCAGTGACAAGGATCAGAAACATATACGGGAGGATGGAGTTCAGATTCTACCCTCCTTAATGTTATTAAAACCAGAAGGTACGATCCAGCTCAAGGTCTTCTAATGCATAGGCTTTTTACAAAGCTCAAGAGCTTCAAACCTGAAGTTCAATAACAGGATTCACCCTCAATCAAATTGTGTTCAATGCTCTTAATTTTCAAGATATCCTGAAGAGCTATGGTAGAAAAAAAATTCACCCTAGATGTCTTATGGAACGGAATTTGAGGAAAGCCTATGATTCCGTTCATTGGAGTAATGTTTATGAAATGTTGGCGTTGTTGAACTTTCCCCCCATTTTTATTGGTTAGGTTGTGGCAGTGGTTTCTTCTCCTCCCCATTCCGTTTGCCTTATTGGTCTCTTAAAGGTTACTTACCTTGAAAAAGGTATTACACAAGGAGCTATCTTTCCCCTTATAGTTTGTCCTTAAGCGGTTAAGCCTACGCATTTCTTTTACCACAGGAGTTATCTTTGAAGCCTAATGACCTAACTATTGTAGATGACATTCTTCTCTTTTCCAAAATCCAAGAGTGAAGTATCATTGGTTATTTTGATTTAAAAGCCTTGATGACTTTCTCTTGTTCTTCTGGATAGCACATTTACTCTTCTATATCTGCCTTGTAATCTTGTATCTGTCAAACATCCCTTCTACTCATTTAAACAAAATCATGCATTTGTCAAATTTCATCCTCAATAAAGCCTCTTTATATTATTTACGGGTCCCCCTGTCTTCTAAAAGCTGAAAGTTATGGGTTTAATGTACTATTTGATACAATGGATGCTAGGATCAAAGATTGGGATACCAGGAAACTCTCAAGCTAGACATGAGATCTATGTGTTGCTTAGTTTTTTAGGTGGTTACCCCTTCAATTACCATCCCAAGTTCATCTGCACTACCCACAAGCACCAGCGCAGCTAGATAGGAGTGCAGAATGCAGACGAATTTCCAAGGTCAGCCGAGTTGAACAAAATTGCCAGGTAAATATCAAAGAGTTGCAAATAGCATTTAGTACGTAGTAGTTAAAATAAGATTCAAGCCAAATAACCAATAGGATGAACGCTGCATGATAAAGGAAACTAAGATGTGTGAACAAAAATCAAGCATTTAACACTTACCAGCAGCAGTGTCCCCACATCTGGTTTTTCCTTCAGGTTACCAAGTATTTCCTCCAGTTGTGCCCTGTAACGGCAAAAGCAAAAACAATAATAGTATAAAATGTATCAGTATTAAAATACTAAAATGTATACGCATGCATAACAGTCCTTAAATTGTTTTCATAAAAAGACAGACAAGCAGGAAAGTTTACTGGGATAATAAAGAAAAAAGTAGAGGGTTTGGCACAAATTATCGCTTGAATAAATAGAAAATCAAAATTTATCTTCAATTCCCCCTCAACATCTAATTAAAGAAAAATGATATGTCCATACAGATACATAAAATGACTAGTTGTCAATAGCAATCGAAATTCTTTGCAAGAAGCAATCTAGCATGAAAAGCTAGTTAGGTAGTAGTATTAAGCCACTCTGTCCACCCATAAATTATGTGAATAGAGAGGCCTACAGATATTGGTTACAGATACTTTATCTAGTTCAAGGAACAGGCTAAAGAGAAGACGGATTATGAACCTTGTCAACTTGCAAAATTGGATGCATAGTAAATACGGGACATGCCACGAAGATGGGAAGATTTTCCATATCTCCTCGTTTGTTCTCAACCGACGCTTGATCCACGCATATCTCCTTTCTGTTTTATCCAACTTTGCGAGTTCTGGTTCACAAAAATGTGCAAATCATTTCAAAGATGCAAGCAGAATTACTAACTCCATATCACAATCCATGCAACATATTCCTTTTTGGGATGTACCATGGTACTCACAACATTTCTTTGGTGGCAAGTTTTCTTATTTCAGAAGACATTGGTGCCCTCACTTTCCCACTATCTACCCCAAGTGCACTACAGCAGTAGAGTATCAAATCAAAGAAAACACGGATTCATTCTTGATCACACGAGCAACGAAGACAATGGTAACATTCTCTCTCATCCTCTTTCATTCAAGTGCCACTTTCCTATGTTGCAAGTATTGCAGATCCGAGGTAGAGGTAGAATACTCTATAGGTCACGAGGACTCGATTACTAGAATGGGATATGAGCACAAGTCCAAATCTCGAATTGGTCCATATTAAGAGAATTTCCAATATCTTTTGGTCAAAATGAAGTGTCAAGCGTTCAAAAAAAACATGCTAGGTAAGGATTCGACATGGGTACTTAAGGTAAAATAAAGAGTCTCTTCGGAATAAAGAAAAGACAATAAAGGATTCGAACCAGCTCCTTCAAAAATTTGTCGATAGGAAGTGAGTTCCCTGTTGCAGAATATTTTGACCAGCTCTTCTCGCACAGACGGCTCCAATGCATCAACGACCAAACAAGCATCTGACAGCTGCTGCAGTAAGTTAGTTTCTTCTGTCTCTTTCCCTGTACCTAAGCTGAGGTTACATAAATTAAGCATCAGATTATGACTAACATTAATTAAAACCAAATTCAATCAAAGCTTCAAAACAAATGATATTATGCAAACTATCAATTGCCCCTCCTAAAGGTGTTCGTCAGTTAGCTCATCTTTCAGCCTACAATTATGTTTCAAGTTTAACGCATTCTCAAAATTCATAGCCATACGTTGTTCAAGGAAAAAACCTAGAATCTTTAGTCAAGCACAAGTATATTTTTTACCAAAACAATATATTCAGATCCAGATAAGGACTTATGTACATGATTAATGAGTGCAATAAACATAGTTTCTTTAAAACAAAACATAGGACCTGGCATTGGACAAAGGGGAGCATCAGTCTGATTCCCAAGCCACCTCCAAAATAATTTACATTCCAACTCCACCTATGAATAAAATGAGAATAGAACTAATGTATGTACCTTGAGAAGTCAGAAAATACATGAGACTTCATAATTTGTTTAATATTCTTGAACTTCTCTCGCAATTCAGTTATTTTTGGGACATCCCTATAGGCTTCAAAATGACTGCACAACTGATTTACAGCCTGAAACAAATCAATGGACAAGATCATCCACTTACAAACGGAAATATAGAAGAAAAAGAAACAGAAAACAGAAAACAGCAAACAGCAAACACAAAATTCCTTAATTCTCTAGAGTCCAGTTATTGCCATGCTATAATAAGTTATGACAAATATGGGGCCACTTGCTTCACATCAAAGAAAGGGAAATAAGGGGAAAGTGATCAAGAAAGGGAACTTTCAATGGGTTCCATTAAGAATGGAAACTAATTCTCTTTTAAGAAGTTTGGTTTCTCTATAAAAGGAATGTAAAGTGTTCCACAATTTTCTCTCTCCTTCATCTACAGCAAGCAACCTCCATTGTTTTTCACTTAGCAGATCACAACCCCTTTTAACTCCCACGTGAAAAATGTAGGTAACTCTGGCTCCTTCGAGGCTAAAGAAGGCTAGAAGTCAGCAGAAGATCCAAAACTTGGCTGCCAATTCCACCAACCCGGGTCAAATGTAAGTCATGGGTGCCGGACCACAATTACAAGGAAATATTTTCTCTCTCTATCTTCAATTTTGGATTTGAGTGATGGAGTAGGCAAGGGGAGATGATAGCAGCGGGTAGGTTTTGGATTTTGGATGGTTTGATGGTTGTATGGTGAGATTGGTGACGCAATGTGAGAGGGGGCAGCCGGTGGTGCGACTGCTAGTTGTCGATTGAATCCTTCAGATGTAATAAGGTCTTGTCTTTTTGGTGGTGGTTGTGGGCAGAGGAAAATGGCAATGATAGAGGTTGTGGCAGTAGATTCAGTGATTGTGACAACGGTGTTAGTGGTTGGTGATTGGTGGTTGGTTTCAAATTTGAGATCCTATAACCAATGGTGGTGTAATGTGGTAAGGGTAGGGATGGTTGTTGAAGATGTGGGTGAGCAATAAAGTAGAGGAAAACAGGGGAATTAATTTCCCAGGGGTGAAGTAGGGGAATCAAGATCGCGAAAGAATGGGGCAATCAAAAAGAAAAAGTGGAGAAAGGGTATTGGAAATAAGTTGAACCAAACAACTAGAAAGGAAATTGAGGTGAAAATTGCCTTTTCGTTTCTTGATTACTCTCAACCAAACAGTCCCTGAAATGTTGTGCCATTGGTTATAGGATCTCAAATTTGTGTCAACGGTTGCAGACCGATTAAATTTGTGTTATTTGAAGTAATTTATCATAATATAGGCAAGTACACTATTTTTTCTTCAGCTACATCATAGTCATCAAACAATAAGTACAATGCAAATGAAATGTCACACATGAACACCAGAGCACAAAGGAATAGAACTTATTCGCTGACAGATACATTCAAACAATGAGAAAAGGTAAAGGAATTATTATTCAGCTAATAACAAATGTAAAGCACCAATATTGTATATTGGTGAATGAGATTTTCCGGAGAGACAGAAGAAGCAACTTAAAAGCTTAAAAAAATTATTGACCTCCTAAATAGAAGAAAACGCTTGCCCACTGGCAGCTTGGTACCTCCAATTGAGCAGCTGCCTCCTTATATTGCCTCTTTGAAGCCATTACTTGAAGTTGTTCAACAGCAGATACTGCCAAAGCATTAAAAATTATGCTCAAGTGCATTATTCTCAATCCAGATTAGTGTTGTTAAGAAAATTTACCAAATGACAGAAACATTAAACAAATATAGGTCATATATGTGTAACCAAATATCTAAACATACACAAAGGACAAGGAAACCATGCCTCTTTTAGAACTACAAGAGAGCAACAGCGAATGAATTAGAACCCGTGAAATTCCAGAAAACAATGCATGCCAAGTAATGAGAACAATATAGAACAACCAAGTGTGTCATATCCGGGTAAATCCCCACACCAGATAGTCTGCATCATCCCTCCGACATTTTAGAGAAAGAAATACAGGTGTATCTGGGTCCAGTTTACAAGACTAGATTCAGTCTACGGATTTGATGTGCATTAACATCAAAATAAGATAATGCAACATACTTCTGAAAAAGAATTTAATGAAAACACTGATACAACAAAATACAAATAGATTCAACTGGATAAGAGATCAGTTCGAGTTCATGCACATCCTTTTTTTTCTTCATAAATTGACACAAGTCACACAACAACGAAAAAAACATATAAATGGGTGAAACACCATCCAGCATGTCTAAACCTATAACCTATACAACTAGTTCTTCATCTCAAACATTAACAAAAAAAGAGAAAAAGAAATCACTTATTCTTTTCTAGGCAACAACACCAGATGTCAGGTGGTCTCAAGAGTAAGGAGGAGAAAACCAACCTAGCATGGTAAGACGATGAAGGGCTGTAATAGTAGTTGTTATGTGCTTCTTTGCAAAATCCAACTTCTTAATGTCACGACAAATTTCCTGAACCATTGTCTCACTTTGCTCAGCCTTATTTTTTATTTCTCGTATCTTGTACATGAGTTCCTGATGAAAATTTATCAATCAATTAAAGGTGACTAATCTCAAAAGTTATTTTTATATAGAGAACCAGAAACTTTGATGCACTCAGATACCAACACAATTCCAGATATTCTTCCAGAACAAAAGATTGAGCCCTCAACTGTTATATTAAGAACAAAAGAAACGAGGTAAAGTGAATACATAAAATGGGAGTACTAACCTCCACAGCATGAGTGGCAGCAGCAAGATCTTGTTTGGCCTTGGTACCTGAATTACTCTAGATTACAGGAAGTTAGCAATCAAAGATCGAAGTAGAATAGCCAGCCACAAGAGCAATGTTAACCTGATAAGGATCCATTGATCCAGGGCATAAAGCTTTACCCTAGCCAATGGGATTTTAAAAGCTAGTAGAATTGTTCTCTCCTAGGCGACTAGACTCGCTAAGGAAGCATTTTCTGACACCAGAACATTAGAACATACTGTAACTAGTAGAGGGTCAATATTTAAGCGTTGCCGAAACCAATAGCCGAAGGAGGAGAGGGCTGCGGTGTATTGGAAATAAAACTTAAGCACTTCCGAAGATAATAGAACACCAAAACCCAGAGAATTAAGCACTATCCCTACTTGGCAAATGGCACATAAATCCTGGAGGGCTTAGCTTTCAAACAAGGGCCATATTCTCATGAGTTAGAAATGTGTTAAGTCTTTCCTACTCACTTTAACCCAATCCTTGTACTTAGGTACCTTTTCTGATGAAATCCCTATGAATTATCTTATCTCACCTTCCCACCAGTCACCACTACATAAAATGCCTTTACTTTACAAGCCTAACTGCCTAAACCATCTGATCTTGCACCCAACCTTTGATGAAATCAAGCTATCTTATCACCGATATGTGATGTTAACAATACTATTGATAATACACTTCCTCCATTTTCCATATATTACAACATCTATTGTTGGCACACATACGAATGAGGTCATATAAAGATGAAAGAGATAGACCATATAGGAGAGAGAGAATTTTTACCCAAATTTGGTGATGTTTAATATTTTTGAACTTCCATAGATAGGAAATGTTGCTATAGAAGGAAAAAAAAAAAGGAGAAAAAAGTAGAAATGATCCCATTGGAAGATAATCATGGGTGGGATGGAAAGTAATTGTTTACTTACAGCAAACCATTCAAATTCAATCAAAAACCAAAACATAGAGCAACAGGCTGATAGCAGATCCATTATTTTATTGGCTATGACAGTAAATCCATTGTATATTTCAAATAATGAAGACGTCGATGTAATTGGCATGAAGCTATGGTAAAACTCCTAATACAGTTTCCATCATCATAATCTTACAGAACGTCCCCCAAAAAAAATGATTCTATCAACCCATCTCCTAGACTCCTAGACACTATACGTTAACTTTTAAGAAAACAACAGTACAACACAGTAAAAATTGGTTTCAATAAGTAAAAATTCAGCAACAATCAATTTCAGTTAATAAAAGTCAGGAAATTGCATAAGCGAAAAACACTGAAAAACATTAGGTCAATCAGTAAACCAGTTTTACTCGGGCAAAAAATTATTTCAGTAATTAAGTTTACATCAGTAAAATTCAGTATAATAAAAATAATTCCTTTCAGAAAAAAACATGTTTCGATTTGATCCACCCTATTGTAATTGGCTGCAGAAACTAACTCATTTTCCGATCATCTTTCTTGTACTCAAACTCATTAACCAGTTTATTGTTTATTTGCATCATGATCAGGTGTTCATTTGTATCATTTCCATCATGCTCAGATGCGCATATGTTCATTTGTATCATACTCAGACTCTCTCTTTCACCTCCATACATGCAATTTCCAGTCCACTCATATAATCACTAAAATTCCAAAACCAAAATAAAAAATCATGTAGGGAGCAGCAAGAATTACCTGCTGTCGAACAGCCGCCAATATGGAAGCATCAACGCGACGAATCTCACCATGAATCTTTTGCATAAGAGGCTCCACACCAGATAATGATGCCTCTGATTTTACCGTCATCACAAAAAAGTCAGCATACACTCAAACAAAACATGCGAAATAGAAATTAATACTGTCTGAAAATGCAAGATTATAACAATTCCAGAACTAACAATGCAAAATTACCAGTAGGAAACATCTGGTTGATGTATTCAAGTGCACTGGACTTATCCATAGATCGAGGAAATGACATCTGTTAACAATTTCATCAATCAACATCAATGGCGTATCGGAACATCAAATTATTCGAATAAATTTCTGGATTCTAGCTGAAATTTGTGTGAAGTGAAAATGCTGAATCTCAAATAGATCAAGAATTGTAAACAAACCTTCGAACAATTGGAAGAGCCAAATTTGCAGTTTCGTCGGAAAAGATCCTTTGATCTTATTCTTCTTTTCCGCTCCGATCCTCAAATTGGCTGTAAATCTGGAACTGTGAATGATAATTCGTTAAATGTTAAATGGAAATCTGAAATACTTCCTCCGTTTTTTATTAGTTGTGACACTTTTAATTTTACAGACTCTTACACAATTTTTGGACAGGAAAGAGATAGAGAGAAAGAAGGGGACCCATGTGATATGAGAGATAGAGAGAAAGATTTGCCCAAAAAAGAAAGTGTCATAATTAATTCCAAACTTCCTTATATAGAAAGTGTCACATCTAATAAAAAACGGAGGAAGTAGATGAATCGAGGCTATCGAGCCATACAGGGTCATTTTTTTCTACACTGTGTTTTTATTTTTGGGATCTAAACTGCGAGCTGCTCAATGTTTAATTTTGCGGTGTCAAAGTTTGGTCGACCGGATTGGTGCACCGGACTAGACTTGTTCGGTTTGGACCGATTTTGTCGATTCGGTCTTCCGGTTCTGCACGTTTGGATTTCGGGTTTTAGATTATTACGGAAAATATTTGGGTAAATCACCGGGTAAATAATTGATTAGAAATACAATTTATAAGCTTGTTTATGTTTAATGGGATCAAGCTCACCAAAATCAATCATTTTTTAATCTCGTAGCTCTAATGGGTCATCTACCACGGACAGGGGAAAATCAAGGAAAAATGGGCCGAACTTTATTTTCATGCGCGTATGAAGAGAGAAGGTGGAAATTGCTCGATGTTGTTTGTCGCTAGCCAACCAAAGAAGCAACGAATTATGAATATGGGTGTGTGTAAGAGTTTCCTTTCTTGCCGGTGTAGTTTTAGTTGTCTGGGTTGTTGTAATAGAGAGTCATATAGTTTAGTATCTATTGGGCTCCTAATTTCTAACAAGGTGGCTAGAAAAAGGGCCTTTGTGTTATGTGTTTATTTGTCTATACTGCTGCCAAAAAAAACTTTGTCCAATAATCTACTCCTGGACGATTGCCCCGGATATAATATGGCTATATATTACCAAATTTTGTGGGTTTGTACACACTAAAAAACAACTATCATTTATTCCTCTTAGGACAGGGATAATAATGGGTCATAGATCATACCCAATTTTTAAGGGTATGGTTTGTCTTTTTGGACCCTTGGGTACGGATAGGGGTATGTCTATTAAAGTAGACGGGTAGGGTAAGGGTCAAATGTCTTCAACTCTTCATACCCAGACTTCACCCATGATCCTAATAACATGATAATAGACTTTCAAAAGTTTATAAATTCAAATCCTCTGCAATTCATGCAGTATGGTGGACGTTCCCAGTAATCGTCGAGATTATCTATATTCTCTTATTGTAGTCAAGTCTAACCTTCCTAATCTCGTCGATTATCGTGAATGTCCATCATATTATTCGACCAAAACCTTTATATTTTAGTGATACTCGTATCTTTTGGTGGCTAATAGTCTGTATTTGTATTGATACGTCAATGTTCACATATTATCTTTATTGCGTGCTACTGAATACAAGAAAAAAAGTAATTAAAATGGGAAAAACATAATTATTGGACTCTTTTCGGACCCTGATCCTACCCTACACCCACAAGACACTACGGGTATGGGTAAGGGTATAAAAATTTTAGACACTACGGGCATTTGTAGACTTGTAAAAAATAGGGTAACAAATAATAATAATTAATTATTTTATTAATAAGTAATAGTAATAACTAATTATATTAATAATTAATAATTATCAATATTAATGAATAATGTTAATGATATATTAGTTATTATTAATTTATACTTATAAATCAATTAATAATATTAATAATATAAAATTAAGTTATAAATTAAGTTATAAACAATGATAACGTTTAATAATTATTGATAATAATAAGGAAAGGTTGACAGGAGAAAATCCCACATTTGGTCAGTCTTCCACGACTGGTACCACCTTCAATTAATCCAGCAATAATTTCACCTTTTACCCCATCTGCTCATATTGGTCTGTCACATGTTGGTTACTTACAATCATGGATAAGCTTGCTAATTACATGATTAATAACTAATTAAGTATATTTTTAACTTAAATTTCTAATTAAAATTTTTAAATCAAATTTATTTAAAAAAAAAGGAAAACATCGGAATCCTCCACCATTGAGATTTCCTTCTCAAACGATTTGGTAGGAATCCACCATTGAAGGAAGTTAGAGAGAGAGAGAAAACACAACAATGTAGTCATTAGGGACTAACAATGGCGACGGAGGAGGCGGAACAAGAACTAAGTGAAAAATTCATCTTCTTCTTCTATGCTTCAAAATAACCGCTTTCCATAAAATTCCCACGTTGTTACAACTACACCACAGCTTCAAAAGCTATTGAACCCCTTAATTCAGCTTATTCTGGGTTTGGTACTGACCTTAACTCATCTTCTTCCCAAAAAAGAAAAGGGGTAGACATATAGAAAATACTCCCCTGATGGTGCTGGTAGTAACATTGCTTTAGGTTTAACTCCAACCCCTATGTCTTCTTCTATTATTGCTAGTGGAAGTCCTGGTGGTGGCGGAATCAAGCGGCATCGTGGGCGGCCCCCTGGTTCTAGCAAGAACCAATTGGGTGCATTAGGTGGGTTAGAGTTGATTCTTTGCTTTTTTAGTTGGGTGTTTATTGGTATAATGTAGTATTGTTTTTGGTCATAAATTGATTTTCTTCTGTTTTGATCTTCAGTTGATCAAGTTGACGGGGTGGGTTGGCAGCAGTGGGGAAGAGGAGGGGAGGGGAGGGGAGGGGAGGGGAGGGGGTGGGGGTGGGGGTGGGGGTGGGGGTGGGGGAGGGTTTCCTTTTTTAAAAAGTCAACGGTGATTTTGGTCGGTCAAACAGGTTGTCATTATCTCGTAGCAATGGGAGAATATGAGGGTCAAATGTCAGATTATAGCTGGATTAGTTAAAGGTGGGACCAGTGGTGAAAGACCGGCCAAAAAATGGGATTTTTCCTGTCAATTTTTCCTAATAATAATTGTAGCTAATAAGAAATAAATTTTATTAATAATAATATATTAATACTTGATGGTGATTATAATAATAAAAATATTATAATGAGAATTATAATAATAATAACAATGAGTAAAGATAAAATTATAATATTAATACCGAATTTCAAATGTATAGGTATCAAAGTGTTCATGTTTTGGTACTACATTCCAAATATATTGGTACCAAAGGGTTTATGCTTCTATTTTGTTATCCTATCACTTCACCACTGTATCCTTGAACTTCCATTTTAGTTTTTAAGTGCACAACCTTCCCGCAACAGGGAGATGATTCTTGATATTGGTGAAATTTGAGGTGACTGTACCGAAATCTGATTCCAACTTAGATAGGAAAAAGGCTAGAGGAAGATGACACGTAGCATCACCAGATCTTTTTTCGTAGTTACATGAGCGTTCTTGAATGGGGAGACGAAAATTGATTACAATGAAATTGCGGAGTATTCACTCTCCATTCTGTTTCCTCTTTTTACACACCAACTTTCGTAAGTATAACATACCATAAATAGAGCATTAAATCAACAAATAATAATAATAGTAAGAGTCATTATTAAAATAACTAAGATTAAGAATAACAATAATATTAATGAAAATGAATAAATAATGAATAAAGCTAAATTGAAATGAGCTGAACTAATTAGAGCTGAGTTGAACTGAACTAAAAATGAGTTGGGGAGAACATGCCCTATGTGAATTACACTGGGTTAAATCAATTAAAGGTTTCGTGTACCAATTCCTTTTTTTAAAGTAGTATCAAATCTTTCATTTAAGTAGTGACAATTCCCCCATTAAGGGTCTGTTCATTTCAGCTTAATTTCAGTTCATTTCAGTTCAGTTCAGTTCAGCTCTAATCAGTTCAGTTCAGTTCAGCTCCAATCAGTTCAGTTCAGTTCCGGTCGGCTCCATTCTTTTATAACCATTTTGTTAACTATTATTATGTTGGTCTAATTTATTTACTAATTATTATTATTATTGTTATATTATTTTTTTTATTATTATTTATTTATTTTTATATCATTATTATTAAGTATTATTATTATTATTTGTATATTATTTTGTTTATTATATCTTTATTCATTAATATTACTATTATCATTAAGGAGGAACATAGTTTAGGTTAAAAGCACAAATAATCCCGCGTTTTCAGCCCATAATCCAATTAAATCACGTCAAAACGGTTTATGATGTAATTTTGCACGGTCCGACCCAATAATTTATTAGTAAATATTAATATATAATTAAATATAATTATTAAAATAGTAATATTAATTTAATTCTTAGATATTATTTTTATTATATAATCATCATCAGGTATTAATATATTAATACAAAGACTATAAAATAATTGTTATTAATTATCATTATAATTATTAATTTATGATTATTAATATTATTTATTTATAATTATCATTTAAAAATATCCAAAATACAATTATTATTATTCATTAATAATTATTCATTATTATTACTTATCATTATAATTATTATTTAATATTCATATTATTATTGTTTAAATATTATTTATATATTTATTCAGTTCAGTTCAGTTCAGTTCAACACCAATCAGTTCAGTTCAGTTCAGTTCAGCTGTTTTCAGTAAATCTAAACAGGCCCTAAGTATTACCAAACTATTCATGCACTAGAACCACCGCGTTCATTCACTAATACCCTATTATTTATTTATCTCTATTATATAAATGAAGAGTAGGGGCACCAAAAATAGAAAAGGTAACAAATTAAAAATTCACTAATAACGGTTCAAAAGGGAAAAGTTAAAACCAAATTTTTTAAAAAGCACATATTTAACAATAACACCCAACAACTCCTATAATCAAGGTAATTGTTTATTAGTAACTGAATAAGACTCCGTTTGGTAGGGTGTAAAATGTTTTCAGATGAAAATGGATTTCCATGGAAACTTTTTACATTGGAAAATTCAATTTTATGAAGGTTTTCCATTGTTTGGTTGCATGTAAAATGATTTTCCATTTTAAGCATTTTTCATTGTTTCATTGAACTGAAAATCAATTACTTCAATTGTGAGGGAAAATATTTTCCTTTCCACTTGTGATGGAAAATGGTTTTCCATCCAAAATTTTGCATTTTAATGTTTAACTCCAAAGCACCCAATGTAAAATGGGAAAAAAAAGCTTTTCAAGGATAATGTTTTACACTCTACCAACCGGACCCTAAATTGAAAAGAAAGGGGGAATTTTTATAAAAAAATTCAAAAAAATTCAAATTGAAAAAAAAACACGTTGAAGGAAGTTAAAACCAAATTTAAAAAAAGCACATATCCAACAATAACGCCCAACAACTCCTATAATCAAAGTAAGTACTCCCTCCGTCCCATAATATAGTGCTTGTATTCCATTTTGGGTGTACCAAAATGTTGTTCTTGTTTCCATTTTTAAAATGTACTAAATTCCTAACATATCTTCATCAAGTACTTGAAAAATGGTCCCCCCAAAGTATTTTATTCTAAAATATCCATTTTCTATGTACTTGTCATTAGGAGTGAGCAGAAAAGTTGGGTATCCGGTTTCAGACCCAGAACCGGTTGGAACCGGTGGTTCCGGAACTGGAACTGGAACTGTCGGGACTGGGTCTTGGTATCAAATATTATGAACCGGTTGAAATTGGGTCCAATTCTGGGTAGTGAAATTATAGACCCGGTATCCACTGGGTACCCGGTTCAACTGTTTCCAAGACCTTTTTTTTGAGATGAATGCATATGTAATGTAAGCTTAAAAGTTGAAGGTTTTTAAAATTAACTTGTCAATGGAAGTATCAAATTATGTTATATATGATGCTTATATTTAGCTAAACAAGAAAAATATAGCTTTTGAATACAACTGGGTAGCGGGTACCTGGAATTGGAACCGGCCAAATAGACCAAATAACAATTACTTTTGCGGGACTGGGTACCCGGTCAAGGAACCGATCCCGATTGGTTCCGGTTCCAATTCCAAAAATTAAGGAACCGGTCCAACCGGTTCCAGGTTCTAGGTACTCGGTCCAACCGGTTCCGAGCAATATGACCGGGTACCCGGTTGTGCTCACCCCTACTTGTCATTATTATATTTGTCTTTTCTCCCTACTTTACCTCTTTAAATTTGTTGTTTTGTTGTCACAAGTACTTCAATCATTGGTATTTGTCTAACCTTAATTTTTGTGAAAAATGAGAAACAAGCACTATATTATGGGACGGAGGGAGTATTTATTAATAACTGACTAAATTGAAAAGGGAGGGGAAAATAAAAAGAAGTACCTCGAAAATCAAATTGTAGTCGTTCTCCCACTCCTTCTCCATGCACTTTCTCTATCACTAAAAATTCAGTGCCTCTCCTTCACTTATGACTCTATGAAGTTGTTTTTTAGTTTTTTCAAATCATAGTCTAATTATGATGAATAAGTGTGACAATTAGTTACTTCTAAAATTTCGATTTTTATTTTCTATAATTTAGTTGATGATAAACTCGATCTTTTTTTTTATATATAATGCAAAGTGCCTATCTTGGTTGGGAATTTGATTTTCCTATTTTACCAATTTAGAAAAATATTTTCTTTCTCTGAGGTGCTAATATGTTATGTTTTTCTGTGCAATTGGTGTATTGTATGTAGGCTCTTGAAATCTCTTATGGTGATTAATAATGGGCAGGGGTCGCAGGTCCGTAGGGGTAGAGGTTTTCATTACCGGGTACCCGGCTTTTCGGGTACCAGATAAAACGGGTACCCGATTTTGCGGCTAGTTGTTTAGGCGACCCGTGACCTGGCCCAACAAAATCGGGTACTCGTAATACGAGTACCTAATTTTCCTGCTCGGGTTGTCGGGTACCCGCTACCAAAAATACTAATGACTTGGAGAACATATAAATGAATGTCCATCAATTTTTTTCTTAAGCTTGCCTGCATATCTATATCTGGTACCATACTAATCGCTTAATTGGAGCATAATCATCAATGTCATGTTGCTTTTTACTCATAATTGAGAATACTTGTGCCTGAGTCTATCACCCACTTTAGGCAAAGTAAGTCAAGTTCTTAAAATTAAGCCACTGTCAATTTTACTTCAAGTTTTACGCTAAAGATATACAATATGAAATAATAATTTCCATGGTGCCAACAAAAATCTACCATCAACTACTGTATTTATGGGAGGCTTGGCTGCATGTGTTGAGTGGGAGACTGGGAGATACTTGTCCTAGTAATGGAGTGTAGGAATATAGACCTAATTACTCACAATTGACAAGTAATGAGTGATAGGTAAGCACTAACCAGTAACTTTAATACTCAACCATGCAGAAATTCCAAGTCCAACAGATAGTAGTAGGGTAAATTATAAGGGGGAAAAAATAAAACGGGTCAACGGGTACCCGTTAGCTTTAACATACCGGCCCATGACCCGGCCCATTTAACATCATCTTTCTCGGATCGGGTACCCGGCCCATTAAAAACTAAAATTTTCTCCAATTACCCTGTTTTTTCTACCCGGGTTAGCGGGTCGCCGGATCGGGTATTACGGGTCAGAATGAGATAATGTATTTAATCTCCACACTTCTCTTTCTTCTTTTCCTTATGTCATGCGTTATCTTCTAAATAGTTCAAAGTTAACTTTATTTATCATTTGTAGATTTTGTGTTCGTTTGTCATCTAAATTAGATTGTTGATTGAGATTATTTTGTTTAGGTAGTTCTTATTTTTTATTTACCGTTTTGATTTCATTTGATAGTTTATTTTTGGGGCGAAATAAAATAAATGTGCGGTGAATGTGGAAGACAACAAACACCTCCACTTCATCTAAATTCAATATTGACAGGAAATATCTAATGACAACTTCCGAATCTTTTTTCAGGTACATTACCAAGACAGTTAATAATTGTCTGAATCTTACTTATACATTTCTTTATCTTTCGGGGAATTTTTTATTTTCTTACTCTCTTACGTGCACAAGAATTTCAGTTTTGTACTTATTCTATTGTATCATATGATTTTTCACGCTTACTAATGCACTATTTTAAGTATTAACTATCATAAGTATTTATTAAGGCCAGTGTCTAGTGTAGACTCCAAAGAGAAAAGTTTTGCAAGGGAGCGTGAGTGAATGAGGACTGAGGAGGGAGAGTGAGGGAAGTATTTGATGTACATGTGACATGTCCTTTTTTCTTTTATTTTTTCGATTGTACTTTAAAATGTTGTGAGATGAAGTACATTTTTGGTTTCTCAAACAAAACCCTAGTTCATTGTCTCCCTCGTTAGTCATTATCTCTCTTAGAGGTTAGAACCAGTTTCTATTTTATTTTAATTTCGAGTTTATTTTAATTTTCTGGTTTATTTACTTATTTTTATTTAAGGCTTGATTTGAGCTGAACGATAGATTAGCTATCAAACATTCAAATACATCAAAAGATAGAAGCTTAAAATCACTGTCTTTCTTAACCGACATTAGATTAATAAAAACTCCATTGAATCCAATTCACTTCACCAAATCCAGTTCTTGTCAAAGGTATGTAATTTCTCTCTATATATTTTTGATTCTATCTATCATTATTACTATTTCATAATCATAATTGTTCAATTTTGATCTGAATTAGTTCCTAAAAATTCCATCTTTTTCCTAAGTTTTGACTTTTGGCTCTTATCGATTTGTGGTGACTGTTTTGTGCTCCTTAAAGCTCCCAACTTGCTCCTAAAAATCCAATTTTCTATTAAAGTTTCCAACTTCTACTACTTCCTCTGAATTGGGTTAATTGTTTGGTTTACTATTATTGCTTTTATGTAATTTGCTCCTAAAAATTCCTTCTTTTTTGTTGGTTGTATGGCTGAATTGAATTCCTCCTATCTTTCTTTTTTTGCTCCTAAATTTCCTAACTTTACTACGTCCTCTGAATTATTTCAGGCATCTTGATCATTTTTTTCATAATCATATTGTTCAGTTTGGACTTTGATTACTTGTTTGGTTCAGTTAGGACTTTGATTACTTGTTTGGTTCAGTTAATCTTTTCTGTAACTGAATTTTAAGTACTGTAGGCAGTAGCATTTATTTGATAATAAATTGGTGTTGTTGAACGTTGCAGAATGAAGAGTTGAGTTGAGCTGAGCTAATTAAGGATAGGTTAAATCTCGCATTTATCAGGTGCGCAATTATTTGTTTACTTCTTATAAAATTTGGGACATACAAAATGTGTCATGCTGATTTGTGTTTTATGTCATGAATATTGTTATTAACTCAGAAGGTTTCTGAAGCAAAAGGCAGTTATAATGATATATTGAGTCAGTTGCCGCATGATATTTTGATGTCCATCATGTCCCTCCTCACCACCAAGGAAGCTGCAAAAACTAGTGTTCTTTCGCGCTGATGGAATCACTTTTGGCGATGTTTTCCCATCTTGATCTTTGAAGATGATTACCCAACATTGCATTAGGTTGTTGCACGAAATCATCTGTTACTTTCCCAAGGAAGATTGGATTTTTTACGACGATGGTGAACAATGTTTTGGAGTCTCATCTTGGTCTGGCTATAGACGAGCTAAGAGTGGTTTTTGACCTAGATGTAAGTTATGAGTCCGATGTTGATAAATGGTTGGCCTCTACTTTCGCAAAACATGTCAAAAGGCTTGAATTGGACTTCGACCTCAATCTGGCCGAAGCTATATGTTGAATGATTGCTACACTTGGCCCCTTGAACGTCGTTTGATGTCTCTTGATTTGCGTTGTAATTTGGCTTCCCTAACATCTTTGTGTCCCGAATATGTCAATGTAACCGACAAAGACATAGAGTGCGTTCTGCTTTCTTGCCATGCCCTAGAGAAATTGTGTATTGTTAATGGGTCAATCGGTCTCAAGAATATAAACATGCTGCAAACATCCCTACAACTCAAACATCTGGAGTTATCATGTTGTTATTATTTTTCATGCATTGACATTAAGGCCCCAAAACTTGTGTCATTCACTTTTCATGGCGGCCTACAACACTCAATATTAGAGATTCATCGCTTTCCAAGGTAGCCTACGGAAATGGAGATTATAGTGGAGAGGTTATGGCTTATGCTTATAGATCTCTTACGCAATACTTGACCAAGTTGGAGTACTTGAGTTGGCACTTGCTCTTGACTGCTGCCAAGAGTGCAACCCTTTCCAGGTATACCATGATATTAATGCCTTTGTGAATAATGTTGTTACCATTACAAATAAATGTTCCAACCAGCTTGCTTTTTCTTTTGTATATTCGTAATTGGCTATCACTGTCTTATGCAGTGGAATAGGGGGATATCTAAACCACCTATCATGTCAAACCTTAAGCATTTAGAATTTCATGTTCAAGCAAGTGGTGATGAAAGGCACCCACTTGATCGAGGAATCTCCGCTTCTGCAGAAGCTCACTTTGACGGTAGATCACTAGATCCCTCTACACAAACTTTATATATTCTGGATTAATTTATACATATATCTACTTTTTAATTGCCTAGATACTAGTCTCATTTCATTACAAATCGTTTCCTATCAAAAACTATCATTTCTCGTCTACCTTCATTTTTATCCACCTTTAATCAACCAAACCCACTATCCTCTTCTTTATTCACCTTTTGTGTGTGTGTATGTGCGCGTGTGCGCTTCTGCCCGCTAGGCATTAGCCTAGATTAAGTACCATGAATGGCTTAAGTAGGAAGAATAAGATAGTTCTATTACGAGGACGCAACTAACAGTTTATGTGAATGATGATTCTTCTTGTGATTGGTAGAAACTCTACCAATATAAGGTTTCAAGAGGCTCACACCCTTCCAAGTACATAAGTACGTAAGGTGAATTCTCAACTTTATCATTCTCTTTATAATTTCCTCTTATTTATAGAAACTATCCTTAAGTAATTTGCTTTTTCCTCCAAGCAAGCTCTACTAACTTCTACTTTCTTTTAAAAGTTTCCATTAACAAACTAATAATTCATTCCCTTAAGTGCCCATCCCGCTCTAATATTAATTCCTTGCAGTGTATTCAGAGGAATGCCTAATCAATATCGGATATATGCATATATCCATCGGCTCACTTTTTTGGCAGTACATTCCATGAAAATGGCTGTACATTCCATGAAAATGGCAGTACATTTATTGAGAAACGTAGTATATAAAAATCGATATTTTCACAGCTAGATAATTATATAGTTTGTATTTGGCATATAATCTTTCATTAAAAAATATACTACCATATATATTAGAATATACTACCATACATATGAAATGTACTGCCATTTTCATGGAATGTACTGCCAAAAAAGTGAGGCGATTGATATATGCATATATCCGATATTGATTAGGCAACCCTCGTGTATTCACCTTTAATCAACCAAACCTTACCTTATTTCAATTATCTCTTAATACACGTTCGTTGATCTAATGCATTCTATTTTCTTAATCCTCTTTATTTGTATCTAAATCCTTTTTCTTCTTCAATATTTTAAACTACAATGCTACAACCTGCTATGTGTTGTCCTCTAATCTCTATCATGCAAGGGCAACTCCAATGATCTCTTTAAGTAGAAAATTTGTACCAAAACTTGTTTTACTGAATATTCCATATCTTTTTCATACCATTTTAGTGTTTACCTTTTCTTCATAACCTTTAGTTTTGTATCTAAAAGGCTAGAGAGATTTATTATTTTAGAAAACCAAATAAAATTGAAGAATGAGTATTTACTAATACATAGGCACTATTAGTTTTTTTCTTTGTAATTTTATAATCTTGTTCTTCGTCAAACCATTATAGTTGTTTTTTTAGAATTTATATATTTAACCAACAACAATAGCAGAGCCTTATTCCCAAATTATTTTGTGTCGGCTAACATGAATTGTCATCTCAAACCTGATTGGGGTTGGTTAACATGAATCATCACCTGAAATCATTCTAAACAGAGATGACATCGATAAGTCTACCTAGTTAAAAATTTGGATCTTATATTCAAATGTTGTTTTTGTTTTGTTTTTGCACGTTTGCCTATGCACTTCTTTAACCCTTAATATCTTTAATTGCACATTAATAAAAATTATAATAATAGAATATTAATAAACTAATCATTAAGACGAGTCACACAAGACTACTGATGATTGTTTAATCTTATACATCGTGAAGAATTTAGAAGATTTTCTTTGATTGTGAATGGCGTCAAAATTTGAAATAGGAAAAACAAATGCGAACAGAGGGAGTATGTGATAATGTCCGAGCTGAAAACTACTACCTCCATTTCTTTTTGCTTTTTACAGTTTCCGTATAAGTTTGTTCTTTTCCTTTCATTAGCAAGTGATTTTTAAATTTCTACCCCCTTACCCCCACCAAAGCCCCCTAGTACCTTACAAATTAGACAGGAAAACTTAATAAATGACTTGTATATGCAGTTTGTCATTGACTTGTTGTTTCTCTATATTTTCATTAATCATATCATGGGTCTGCTCTTATAGACTTATTTATTCAGTTTTCAATCATGTTAACTTTGATCTAGTGTAGTATTTAGCCAAATTCATTCTAAAAGCGCGCAAGGTCATGCTGATTCTCTCCCCCGCCGTTCATGTTTTCTAATTTAGAACTATGTTTGTTACTTCGTGGACAAAAGAGATCGTTCTTTCACATATGTATCCTCTAAACACATTTGGATTTATTATCTTCACTTTATATGCTTTTAAATTCAAAATCAAAATTTTGGATTACATTTTTTCTTAATAAATTAGAATTATATAATAGCCTTTAATATATAACTTATACATACTCTCCCATAGTCCGTACCCACATATTTGATCCATTTGAATTTTCAAGGTCATCTCGAAAGATGTCTATAATGAATATGTTTATGTATTAGGAAAATAGTTTATACGATAATGAAGCTGACACGATCTCACGTGATATTTTATTTCCTTGTATGCTAATGGGAGTTTGCGGGCATAAATGAAATTTTTTGACGGTAAAGATTAAAATAAAACAAATATTTAGGAATTAAAAAGGCATGTGTTATATACTAATCCTATTGTTATCAATTATTTTTATATTTAATACTCTCTTCATTCCCATTTGATGTTCCCATTTTTCTTTCAGCTTGTATAGCAAATGATCGCCTAATTATAATGTTAAAATTAGGCAGGCCCAAGCCCAATAAAATTGGGCAGGTCCAACAGCCCACACCACTCTTCCTTCTCAGACTGACGCTTCCATTATTGCTGCGCCAGTTTACTTTCTTTTTACTCTCTTTTGGCACCCAGTTTACTCTTTCTGTTATATACTAATCCAATTAATGTTGAAACTAGGCGGCCTTTTTGAATAATTTGTGTTTTTCTTTTTGAATGTTTCTAAAAGTTCTTTTCACTTTGAATTTTTTCCATTTTCAGAATATCTATCATCTCATCTTACCTTTCAATAAGCAAATATTTACTGCACTTTTTACTTTTTGTCTAACAAATGACCCACTTCATAATCATGTATTTCCTAATCACTCATTTTTCTTTCTCTCTTACTTTTTCAAAAGCAAAAATGTACCAAAGTAATTTTATACAATATAAAGCAAAAGGATTCTCATATACCTTAATTTGCATCGGTTTTTCCCCATATTCCAAATGGGAACATTAAAATGGGAACGGAAGCAGTAGAATTTATATGGTTAACTAGGTAAATCATTTAATTAAAACTTAAAATTGGTTACTTTTCTTTTTTTTGCAAGAATCACCCATTTCAAAGATTTAAAGTATGATAAAAAATCTGTATGAAACTAATTTATTTTTTCCTTTATTTTTTTTAATGATGAGAGTGAGACATTTGTTCTATTTTATTTAGCTACTATTTAATATAATAAATCCATTATATTTCTTTTAGTATTAACAAAAAAAATAAATTCTCTTGTGCTTTTTAACCATTTCTCTAAATTGTATATTTATATTATGATCATATATTCAATTTTTGTGGCATTCAATTAGAAAAATTTAAGATTTTCAATTACTCTTGGTTATTCCTTTGTTCAATTCCACTTAATGCTATTGATTTGTTTTTCTTTCAATTTTAAAACTAAGCCACAAGATGCCTACCATATAATAATTGTAATCTAGCTAAATTTTTGAAAACACAAATGTATCACAATTAAATACTAATTTAAGTATTTCAATCACATATTCTGAAATATTTGGCCCCAAAACAAAAACTTTTAAGATCCGCCATTGTGCACGTGCTTACTAGCCGTCACAATCTGTTCTCTATTCTTTTCCTCTTTAGTTTTTGCTCAAATCGTTACCAAATTGTCAACATTTATGAACAAAGGTTGTAGTTTATTACAATCTGTTTGCTATTCTTTTCCTCTTTAGTTTTTGCGCAAATCGTTACCAAATTGTCAACATTTATGAACAAAGGTTGTAGTTTATTACAATCTGTTCGCTATTCTTTTCCTCTTTAGTTTTTGCGCAAATCGTTACCAAATTGTCAACATTTATGAACAAAGGTTGTAGTTTATTACAATCTGTTCGCTATTCTTTTCCTCTTTAGTTTTTGCGCAAATCGTTACCAAATTGTCAACATTTATGAACAAAGGTTGTAGTTTATTGACAAATCGTGTTCTGCGTAGGTGTATAGGTTATAATAAACATCATAAACTTGGGGAATAAGATGGAAAACTAACCATACCACTGAAAATCACCACCAGTGAAAGAGTAAATATAGAAGGCAAGGATGGAGATCACGGGAATATTAACAACGACAACAAGGGAGTTATAGTAAGTGGTAGGGTGTAATTACAAAAACATGAAGAGCATAACATTCAAGTTTCATTCCATTGAAGATTCAAAAACACGCGGCCAGGCCAGAATTTGAATTTCACCTTCCGTGTTACTTACAAAAAGGTATTGCTATATCTTTAGGGGAAATTCCCAATGGTAGGTCCTTAGTTTTGGATTTTGTCAATGGTAGGTCTTAGTTTTTTTTAATCCCATTGGTAGGGCTGAGTTTTATTTTATTTCTTAATTATAGGTAAATCAATTTAATTTAAATATTAAAATTAAAATTAAACCTAAATTAATAAATTAAAATTTGTTTTAAAAAGGAAATTTTTTTTAAAAAAAGAAAAAACATGAACAAAAAAAAACCAACCACCCTCCCCCCAGCCACCCCTCCCTCTCCCCCACCAGCTCAGCCGCCCGACCCACCTCCCCAGCCACCCCAGCCCGCCCAGCCACCCCCTCCCCTCCCCCACCAGCCCAGCCGCCCCACCCAGCTCCCCAGCCGCCCCACCCAGCTCCCCAGCCACCCCCTCCCCTCCCCCACCAGCCCAGCCACCCCTCCCCTCCCCCACCAGCCCAGCCACCCCCAACTAGCCCCCCACCCCCATCTCCGACACCCACACACCCCCGAAACCCCCTCCCCGATCACCCACCACCCCATCCACCCTATCCCCGACCCTCCCCCACCACCGAAACCCCCTCCCTCGTAACTACCCTCACCCCCAAAACCCCCACCCCCGAAACCCTAACCACCAACACCCCCACCCTACCTCAGCCACAATCGAAACCCCCCACCTCCGACGACCATCTTCAGCCCATCCCCGCCCCATTCCGACCACCCCCACCCCATCACCGCCCTCCCAGACCGCACCCCCACCCTGTAACCACCCAGCCGCCACCCCCCCAATTACTGTTTTTCTTTTTTTCAATTTTTTGTTTTTTAATTTAAATTAGTTAATTAAGGTTTAATTTTAATTTTAATATTTAAATTAGGGTGATTAACCTATAATTAGGAAATAAATTAAAATTCAGCCCTACCATTGGGATTAAAAAAAACTAAGACCTACCATTGACAAAACTCAAAACTAGAGACCTACCGTTGGGAATTTCCCTATCTTTAGTCATGGAATTTGATTCAAACTATTTACAAAAAGGTATAACTATATCCCTCATGGAATTTGATTGAAACTAGAAATGACAGAGAGTAGCAGAGTGACTGAGTGAGTCTCCCTCCAACCTAACCTAACCTAACGAGCATTGAGTTTTGCAGCAGTGATATCACCCTCAGACGAATAGCCAAGAGAAGAGCCGGTTGAACCACCGTGAACGATAGAACTCGAATCAGAAGAATACTCAGGATTCATGGTATTGTAGAGCTCGTACCTATCGGCAGTAAGTTTTTCAACAGACAGCTCGGATTCAAACAGAATTCTTCTATGGCATCCTACTTCGGCACGCCTGGCCTTAATGCATGCAACCGACAACGGTGAAGTGGCCTGATGGACCCACACCTTCGTGTCGTCGGGAATGTCGGCTTGAAGTAACACGGTATACTCGGAATAGTTGGTGACAGTGACGGTAGAGTACGAAATGATTTGTTTCCCTGATGCTTCACGCTCATCGTACACGACATCTAGCTGAAAGGTTAATCGCACGTTGCTCCGGTCTCCAGCAATGGCATTTTCGAGTTCTACATCTCTAATGAGGCAATTGATATATTTACGTAGAATTTCAGTGGTGGGATCAGGGGCAGGGAAGGGGTTCAAGGTGAGACGTGGATAAACTTGTTGAGAAGGAGGAGCGATGGGTGGTAGTGGTGGTGGTGCCAAAGCGATGGGGTCTTCAAGGGGGGGGTACTTCTTCCGGTTCAGCCATGGGCGGAAACTCAAAGGAATTAAGAGGGAATAAAGGGATTCAATTTATGAGTTAATGAAGGCTATTTATAGAGTACTGTATTGGGACTTGGGAGGGAAGTTTGTTAGGAAGAATCTAGATATTTATATTAATCCACTACTAATACATAGTATTAAACATTAAGTGGAATTTAACTCTACAAAAAAATCAAATTTTTTAATCAACACTATTAATTCATATCACCTCGTTTCCGATTATAACTATTTTTCATAAATAAAAAACAAACTAATTTCGATTCTCAGTAGAAAAAAGTATATATTTTGTCTATTACAGATTGGTATTCTACTCTGTAGATCAATTAAGTTTCCCTCAATTGTGGCGCTCTTTCAACAAGAAGTATATAGTTACAGTATTGCATATTGCTTTTTATCGATCCACGTCAATTTGTACATGATTTTTTGAGGAGCACTTTTAATTTGTATTCTAAAAGTATACACTGCTACTCATAGACCTGTCAAACAGACCGAGTCAGATTATGCTGAATAAACACCATTTTCGGATTGTTCAGGAAAGATCGTCGCTGGGTTTGAGTCTTTCAGTCTCGTTCATGATCCAAATCCTTCGGGTTCACCCAACGGGAAGATAGATTTGTAGTCGCTCCTATTTTTTCTGTTTTAAAAGCAATATATATAGCCGTTGTTGTAAGAGAATGTTTAAATTTATATCCCGAATAACAAGTCTTTAAACTAAATAGCTCTTTAGAACCAAATTCAACAACCAAACGGACAAACGATTGTATTGATGGAATAAACAAATCATCAACCAATTAACAATGAATTCAGTATTAAAGAATTGATTAAGGAATAAAGAATGAAATAAACAATAAAAAACAACAAAAAATTACCTTCTCCCCCCCCCATTTTCTTGCTTGATTTTCCACACACGTTTAGCTTTCTCATCCATACCTCCAATGTCTGCCTTCATCGTTTCTCCTTTGACGAAAAACCCTAATGTCACTAAGCTCAGCAAGAGAATCTATGTTGAATTTCGGTTTTTTACTGTGAGAACTAACATAGAGTAGAAGAGAGAGGTAGAGAGGTTTTGGGAAGATGATGAATTTGTTTGATCAAAAGTAAAGATAGTTATCGAGGGGCATTTTAGACAATAATTGCGTCGGAAAATTGGGGTGCCCCCACCCCCCCTCCCACAAACGACATTTTTAAAATAAGCGTTAATAGTGGTGCTTAACAAAATTTAGGAAAGTTGTAGTGGTTACATTCAAAAAAAAATTGGTGGTTTTTTACAAAAAAAGGGTAAAGTTTGTAATGGTTTTTCACAAATTTTCCTATTTACTTTTACTAAATATAGAAAAATACTTCCTCCATTTCCAGTGGAGGAGCTAGAATTTTAATTTGAGGGGGCCGAAAATAAATAAGCTAATTTTTATGTTTCGTAAGAAATAAAGTGGAGAGTTAAAAATAGAGGAGGAAAAATGTTTGCCGTGGGGATTGAACCTTAGTATAGGGTTATCACTTCTTATTGATTTCCCAAAAAACCAACCAAGTTATAAATTATTAAGTATATTTAGTGCAAAAATAATTTTTAACTTGGACCAAGGGGAAGGCCATGGCCCCCTCCAGCCCCCCTTGTCTCCGCCCCTGTCCGTTTCGCAATACTCGCAATGTTTCTTGTTTGCACATTATCCAATGCAATACTTTGTAACTTAATATCTCTAATAATTGACAAGAAAAAATTATAAGAAATTAATATCGTAATAAGAAATTAATATCGTAATAAGTATGCATTAAGACGAATCAAATAAGACTCCACTTAACTATATATTTTCTTATACACTCATGAAATAAATATAACATAAAATTAATAGATAAATAGTAATTACTGTGCTAATATTACGAGTATTGCGAAACAGAGAAAGTATATCTTTTTAGTTTCTCTTAATTCATTTTCCAACCAAATCCCCCTGCCAAACACAAAACCCCGTCCACCTTCTCCTTCAAAGCCTCTGTGTTTTTTAAACGAAGGTCGAAGAAAATCTCCATTTGCAAACCAAGCTTCTTCAGCTTCATTTTTTGGTGTTCTTCTAACTGTATATAGATGTCGAAAATTTCATAGCAAAAAACTGGAATTGAGATAATATTTTTAAAAGGTAATCAAGTTGTAGAGCGTTTCCGAGACCCTAAATTTCGTTGATTTTCTTTTCTTTTTGTTGCATTTTAAAGAAATTTGTATACTTTCATTTGCTGCTTTGTAGTTTTTGTTTGGAATTTCGCAATTGCTTTGTATTAGATTAGTCAATTTATGAACATTAAAGGTCGAAACATATTTGAGCCATTATAGCCTGACGAGATTGGTTGTTGTAATACACTAGCAAGCTGAATTGTGCATCCAGATGAATTAAGCTGAACTTTCTCAGAGGAATCGATCTGGTTGTATCATCTCATCGACTGAGAGATGATGACACCTTTGATTCTTAGAGCAACTATATGAAGATCTTAACATTAGGAGGGAAATTAGTAGCAAAAATTGGACAGAAAACACTAAACTATGGTTGTTAACCTAGTTACGAGTTATAAACTTATAACCCTCCTAAACACCATTTAACGTTAATTAAACGGTTTTCTCCTTACTAATATCACGTTTGGGACATAAGCAAATAGGAGGGATTATTTTTGTGATTTTGCAAGGTACTGCCATACTACCGGGAAACTAAAAAAGTATAGACATACCGCTAGGAATTTTCCATTCTTTCATTACTTAGACATAGAGAAAATTGTAATCACATGAAATCTTGTGTATTTTTACTTATGGATAATTAGTTGAAGATTATTTATACTCAAAAGTTTGCATTTTGCATTGCAAAGCTGTCGAGTCCTTTGCAATTCGGTACTACTAGGAAGTATATGAAGAGATTTTTTCTTGTGCAAAATCAAGATTAAGTGATCGATAACTGATGTTGAGAAGTAGGATTTGTAAATTGTAGTTAGAGATCTTAGATTTCTTATGGGTTTTCAGTAATATGGTTTCTTGATGATTAGTATGCTATTTGAAGTATATTTGATTCAGGGTAGTTTTTATATGATTCCTTCTCTCTTGTTTTAAATGTGTAAACTGCATATTTAGTTCAGCATTTCATATTGATATATGGAATTGTGGAAATATATTGTCTTTCTTATATGTAGATGTTTTATGTTGACATTTCAATTACCTTTTGTAGGGAATTTTTTTTGCATAGAGTGGCATCAAAGATGACTTCTCCTATCTCTTCAATGGGTGATTTTTGTAAGAAGTGTAAGAAAAGAGGCAAAAGAAACTCAGACAATAGAGTGAAAAGGATACTTGATGGTAAACTGACTATATTCCGGATATGCCAGAGCTTGTGCTTCATGAAATCCTCAATCATCTCCATGCCAAGGACGCTACTCGCACTTGCATCCTCTCTCAGAAATGGAGGCAAGTGTGGAACTCATATCAAGTTTTCGATATTGACCTATGTCGCTTTCAAAAGATGAAAGATGCTTCAAAAGAAATTTATGAGAATCTATCTGATTGATGGGTTGCTTAACAGCCGTGAAGAGCAATTGCATAATATCTACAAGGTCAGGTTATGCGTAGCTATTGATTCGGGGTTTACAGCAACTAAGATAAATGATTGTATTGATGCTGCTCTAAAGAGGAAGGTTAGAGAACTTGAAATCCAAGTGAAAGGTTTTGACTACATTTTGCCTTCGCGTGTCATGTGTGGAAGTTCGATCACTGCATTGAGCTTGTATGGTTGTAGTCTACTTGGCGATCCTGTAAATCTTCCATGACTGAAGAAGCTATCTCTAAAGAATATGAATACCACCCTAGAGATATTCCAAAATTTTATTTCTGGTTGCCCGCTCATTGAGGACTTAAGGTTAATACAATGCTCTGGACTAAGAACCTTGAGTGTCGGCAACCTTGACAAATTGAGGAGAGTCAATCTGCACAAGTGTGACATGCTTGACGACATTGTTGTTGAAGCACAGTGGCTCGAAACTTTCTCGTATTACAGTGATAAGAAAAGGCTTTGTAACCTCAACTTATCAGCATGTAGGGTACTCAAAGAACTGATACTGAATATCCCAGGATGACAGATAAGATGTTTTATGATCAAATGATGGAGTGTTCGAAGCTTGAGAAGTTGGTAATCAGCAGATGCAACGGGTTAAAGAGAATCCGCCTTACTGGAGGCAAGCTCAGAAAGCTAGTAATCAGAAGATGTCGGAATTGGAAAAGGCTTTCATTGATGCGCCAAATTAATCTTCAATTGAGTATCGTGGTCAAAGGATGCTGTTCTTGTTCCTTACTCGTCGAAGTGTAAAGGAGGCACGGCTTTCCTTTGAACCATCACAAAAAACCACAACTACTTGAGTTCTTTTATGACTTAGTTTGACCCTTGAACTTAGAAAATTTCTAAGAAGGGTATCCATCGTAATTCACTCCATAATAAGCTTTAAACCCATTCCTTGTGCTAACTCTAGCACCATTTTTCTACAAAAGCCTTTCGTGAGAGGATCTACAATATCCCTCTCAGATTTTACATACTCATGTGATATCACAATGTATAAAAACAATGTATCTATGATTTCTCATAGGACTATCCCATCTCAATGGAGTATAGACAGATTAAGGACACTCATTGCCCAATCTCATATACAAGTGATGAATCCATCAAGTCCAATTAAAGAACCACCACATAGGCTATAGATCCATCATGGACAAAAAACTCAACCTCTTAATGCATGGTGAGTGCTACACAAAACATACTTGCAAAGAGACATGAAACCTGACAAACACAATATAGACTGTTAAGAAGTGGCTAATGCCATCAAATTACCCCCACAATGGGTAAAAATCTTTCAAAAGCTAGTTTTTGACTTGACTGATTCAACTATTTGAATCCTAATTCATAGTTGACTTTGCAATCCCCTCTTGCATTGCAATTGAAACCAACGCACCATACTCATAGAAAGTACGTTGACTAAAACTGCTTTGTATCAAAAACTTTCTTACTGCAAGACAACATCAAGTCAGGAACATATTACTAGCATATTAGACTTGTAACTCAGTTACATCGTCATTTAGAAAAACGCTTTCTAAAACAAATCCACAACCTTGTGCTTTATATATGGTAAGCTGACAAACTAAGTGCATAAGCAATACATGTTAAGAACAACACAAAACCATCAAGTTTAGAAAACATACTTAGGAAAACACTTATATCCTCTAAAATCAAACCAATGGGTTTCTCAAACTTAGCTCTTAATCCATGCTCTACAAATCCATTGCTCCATAGGCTGAGGAGGATGGAAATCAACTCAAGACACTTTGCATAATAGAGTACTACAAATCCTAATCAATCAAGAGATTTAGCAATGGACCCCACACAACACACTTAGCAGAATAAAAATCATACTTTGTATAGGCAATTAAAGTCCACACAGAAAACAAAGTAAACACATGGAAGTTTCGTTCTCCAACACTCTCAAAAGAGAGCCCAAACAACATTCCTATTTGTTTCAAACACTAACTTACCCCCACATTGCAATATAATACAATTATAAATATGTAAATGAAAACAAGCATTGAGCATTCAATAAACATATTATGCAAGTTTAGAGTTTAATAGCATATAGGATGATCAGGAAACTTCCCTAAGCACATTGAAGTCTCGATAGCATTCCATATGCGTTTGACCGCTCTCTTTTCAACCTTTGCCCTTTGAGTCATTTCATCGAACACTTGGTGTGCAATCAAGAAAATTATTCCCACACATTATACCAATGATAATCTTAAAATAATAGTCTTGAAAAAGGTTTTTCGAATCAACTCCAAATTAAATTATGACTTGGAAAACTAAAACTGCTCGAAAAACACCTTTCCCAATCTAATTTGGACTCGACAGGGAAGTGCTCACTACTATGTAGTGAGTCTTTCTCAAAACGCTATTTCCACCCAAAAAACACTACTTAAAAACGCAAATCGGAGACATTTAAGTTTCCGTAGATTTTCGCAGATTTCGTCAAAACCTTTCGCATAAATAAATATGTCATTAAACCTACGAAAATCATACCATCCAACCAGCCTATTCAAATTAGGGTTTACAAGACCCTAGCATATTGAAATCAAAGCACTTAGAAAATCAAATCATAGAAGATAAGATAGTTTTCACCCAAAACATAGGTTTAGCAGATGATTTTTAACAACACAACAGATCCAAAACATCCCAATAAATCATAACAAGATTTATTCAAAGGAAATATCAACCAACCCATGGAAAAATCTTACGGCCATTAAAATAAAATTATAAATAAATCACCTTTTAGACCATTACCAGCCATATTGAAACGATAAACAGAGAATCAATTTCAACTTTAGATTGTAGGAATTATGACTGGTAAAATAATAAACTTATCTGAGAATTGTCGTGGCGTGATATGATCACTGCCCTAAAGTTGAAATTGCCTTGCTACGAACACACGGACTCGTGGCAAACCAACCTCCAGGGTTAACACGACACTGACTCGCCGGTGAAGTACAGAGAGACAGTTTGAGAACGCTCTTAATATTGCCCACTAATAGAGATTGTAAAAGAGAGTATGATGAATTTTTCTGTGTCCCAAAATGGTACCAGAACCCATCTGTATATAGGGACTGGGAAGAAGAAGTGTAAACAAATCATGACTATTTTTAGGGAAGTGGAACGACAGTAGTGGGAAGGTGGAAGTAGCCCACTAACAGGAAGTGGAAACAAAAAACTTCTCAAGTAACCAACTCAATAGGTAATAGGAAGAATAATATTAATAAATGCATTACTTACCTTTCACTCTTCTTATGTAGAACTACTAACCTTTCACATTCTTTTGAAGCAATTAAGAGTTTTTCTCACAACACTTATGAACAAACTCCAACAGATTATACATGTAGGCTATAAAGCTTCCTTGAGATTATCAATCATTATAAAGGGCTGAAATTGATGAGTTTGAACAAATTGCTAAAATTTCTTTTTAGTAGGCCTTCTTTATGATGGATATTTGGAAAACTAAAGAGCATAGACACTAGTTTGACCATTATTTTTCAATCTGTTTAATTTTGTACTGGTGTGGTAACTTGAAGCTTTCAAACTGATTTTGCTTCTGTATCAAGTAGCACGACTGCACGAGAACCCCCAAGGGTCACTTTAAGCCTTATAGTTGCTCTTTCTTTCTTTTCTGCTTCCTTTCTTCTTTTTTTTTTTTTTGGTGAAACGGCATGACATTGCTTAGAAGTTCGACCCATAAAGTTTGTTACAATCCATAATATAATTGTTCCAAATATAACTAGGGGGTTGGGGATAATGTCTAGTTACATTCATGGACGAGCCTTGGCTCCTACAACAATTTGCAATGGCATCCGCAATCTTGTTCATCTCTCTTGGATGGTGCTTCATGGTGACTTCATTGATCCTGGAAACTAACTCCCTGCACACATAAATCATGTTGTTGTAAAAGGAAGGGAAATTCTCATTCTCTTGAATCATGTCTATGGCGTTTTTGCAATCTGAAATGATGATGATACTTTGTCTATTGAACTGGCTAGCCTGTTTTAGACCTTGTAAGATTGCCATAATCTCTGCCTGCAATGAGTTAGTAGCATAACATTGCAAATCAAAATTCGTAATCCAGTTTCCTTTAAAGTCGCGCACTACTCCCGCCAAACCTGCAGGGGACCAAATGTTGACAAATGACGCGTCAACGTGGATGGTAACCTTATGGGTTGGTAGAGTGCCAAAAGTTGGAGAAATTATGTTCCTGGTAATAGATTGGAGATTAACCTTCTGTGCAGCGTTAACAAAGGACCAAGAGAGAGCTTTTGCTTGGGTGATTACAGTGGCAGCATTGGGGCCTGGCAACAAAGGGTCAAAAACTTTTGTATTCCTAACTTTCCATAGCGAAAAACAGCCATAAGCAAACAGAGTTTCCCAAGGAAGGCCGTGAATGTGTTTGGGATTAGTAAGGTTCGTTTTGAGCCACATTTTGAAATCTGTGTTTTGTGAGTTTGGGACGAGTCCAAGGCTGCTCCACACATCAGTGGGAAGGGTGCAGGATCTAAGGACGTGTTCCGAGTTTTCAATGGTAGAGGTGCAGCAGGGGCAGTCGGCATTTTGTGTGATATTTCTGGAGAGGAGGAGCTTCTTGTGTGGTAGTCTGTCAAGCCACGCAAGCCAAAAGAAAAATTGAAGTTTTGGTTCACATTTTGTTTTCCAAATCCACTCCGTGCAGTCTATACTCGGATTCAAAGGGAGTTGTGCTTGGTATGCAAGGGAGAGTGAGAAACCTTTATGATTAATAAACGGTGGGAAAGTGAGGTCTTCATACTCATTGTTAGAAGGTATAAGAGAGCCTATAATTCTATCAAAAATGTGTGTGGGGAGTAAGGTGCCTAAGTTGTCGATGGCCCAATTTCCATTGTCAATATAATCACTCACACACCGCCTACTCTCCTCTTCTCTAAGTGGTCCAATTACATGGTTTCTTAGGGGGCCAATGCGTAGCCAATTGTCAAACCAAAAACTAGCCCTTTTCCCATTACCCAAAGCCCATAGGTTTTCCTTTTGTAGTAGGTCCCAACATTTACCAACACTTTTCCAAATGGTCGAGCCATTTTGGAAGGGGGTGATTGAGCCATTCCTTACGTACTTAGACCTAATACAATCTTGGGCTAAACTACTAGGTCCTTGAGAGATTTTCCACCCTAGCTTTGCCATGAAAGCCTTGTTCATGAGAATTTGACTACGTATTCCAAGACCCTCTTCACTTTTTGGTCTAAAAGTCATTTCTTTGGAGACAAGGTGAAGTTTATTAACCCCTTTCTCCTTCCCCCAAAGGAAATCATTAGCCACTTTGTCTAACTCATGGAGGGTCTTGGAAGGTAGCATGGTTGTTTGCATATAATAGGCCGGAATGGAGGTTAAAGAGGCGCGGATGAGGCACAATTTTCCGGCTTTAGAAAGGTATTTAGTTTTCCAATTGGCCATTTTCTTTCTCAATTTATCCACAATGAATTGGACTTTGGATTTCGAAGGTCTTTTGTGGGATAAGGGCAAGCCAAGGTAGGTACCTAGGTCCTTGGACTCGCTAATGTTGATGGTTTGTTCAAAGAGTGTTTTATGTTCCGCACAAGTGTTCTTAGAAAAGATGAGCTTGCTTTTATCCTCATTGATTTTTTGACCCGACTCTTTGCAAAAGGTTCTTAGTGTTTCTCGCAAACTAAAGGTGGTATTCTCATCGACTCTCCCAAAGAGAAGAACATCATCGGCAAACATTAGATGAGACACGGGAACTTTTCCTTTGCCAACATAGAAGGGGGACCAATTTTTGCTACTACACTCCGAGTGGATGGCTCTAGAGAGGCTCTCAAGACATAGATTGAAGATATAAGGGGACAAAGGATCTCCTTGTCATAGGCCCCTAGAGTGATGAAAGGGGTCCGTGGTTCTACCATTCACTAGGACGGAGGAAGAGGCTTGAGTTACGCAATTCATGATGAAATTGATGGAGTGGGAATCTAAATTGAGTTTGGCAAGGGTATTTCTAATAAAACTCCATTCCATCCTATCATAGGCCTTTTCTAGGTCTAGTTTAAGTACGAACCATCCCACCTTTCCTTTGGCTTTGTTCATTGAGTGTAGGATTTCGGTGGCTACAACAAGGTTAGTTTCGGTTCCTCTTCCCTTAATAAAGCTGTTTTGGTTGGGTGAAATCCATTCGGACATGAAGGGTTTGAGTCTTTCCACAATGATTTTTGTGGTGAGCTTAAAAAGAGTGTTGGAGAGACTAATGGGTCTGAGATGTTTCACCGTTTCCGGGTGATTTTGCTTTGGGATGAGACAAATGAGAGCATGACAAAGGGAGTTAGGGACACACCCCCTGTTAAACCACATCTTAAGGTCCCTACATACGTCCTCCCCCACTGTACCCCAATTATGTTGGAAAAAAATTGCATGGAAACCGTCCGGGCCTGGGGTTTTCTTAGGGTTCATTCTACCTAGCAACTCTCTGATCTCTTCATTTGTAGGTTCCTGTGCAATGGAAATTGGTTACCAGGGGTCCAAGGAAAGGAATGGCTGGACACATGTTCTGTGGAGTAGAGTTTTAAGAACGCCCCCCTAATATGGTCCCTAACAGCATGAGGTTGATCAATGGTCTCACCTACTTCATTTTTTAGAGAATGGATCCTGCCAGTGGTGCGTCTAAGTACTACGCTCTTATGGAAGAAATTTGTATTTCTTTCACCTAAGCTAAGATTTTCATTTTTACACTTGGTCCACCACAAGATCTCCTCTTGGTGTAGGATTTGTAAAAGTTCCTGTTGGATTTCAAGTTCGAGATTATGGAGAAAAGGCGAGTTGGGTTTTTGGTTTCGAGCTTTTTGAGTCCCCTCTAGTCTTCTTAGGGCTCGAAATTTCTTTTCATGAACATTACCGAACTGCTCTACATTCCAGATTTTTAGGTCATTTTGAAGATTTGCTAGGGCTGTCATTGCTTCCTTTCTTCTTCATGTGCAAGTATTATGGTTCAGTATCTTTGGTTATTACTAGCGTGCTTCATCTGATATCTAGCATGTAGTTATTTTCGAAGACATCAGGTCCGTGCTTCGTTCTTTGCGCTACATATCCAAGCCGCATGTTGTTCAAATATCTACCCGCTTTCAGGATTTGCTTGACGCTTTGCTTGGAGCTGCATTGAAGGCATGGCCTTTGCCACCCACTTATTCTGTAATCTTCCATAAAAGCAGTGAGTTTCCGGAGGTAATTACTCTTTGGTAACCTCCCTAATTTCCACTCCATCTTATGTCACAAACCCACATTTGGACTACAGAAATTAGTGCATAGCGAAACTAATAAAATAGATATAAAAAAAAACTGAGATGGCAGCTCCTTATCCTGGTGTGACACTTCTCTCGACTTGATGCCATCACAAGAATGAGGCAATTGTGATTAAATTCTACTCTTATGGAAGCTTTCAAGCTGATCGAATTTGCCAGACTCACTGAATGTTAATTAATGAAGTTTTTAAAAACTGAAATAGTGTAGAACTATCGTATTTTGGCTATGTGAGAGTATTACTTAGGTAATTCAAACAAATGTGGTAACTTGAGTCAGTTTCTTTTCCATTAATATGGCTGTTCAAATTAGATAAATTCTTAGTTGTGTTTGGAAAATCAGCAAGTTAGTCAAATTAGACTTGCAGAGTTTTTTTTGGATCAATCTTCTGTTATATTTTATGAAAAGTTACATCGAGTAGAGCTAAATAAACCCCGTAAACTACTGACTATGAATTCATGCTGAAGCATCAGTGCAAAATGAGGTTTTTTCTGTATTTGTGAAATCTAACACCTTACAGTTTGGAATAGAGGAGCATGAGTACATTATAATTATGATGTTTTCAAATTGCTGGCAGGTTGTTTACAAAGAGCTGATCAAAGAAAAGGCAGAACCAGGTTGTTGCGGACGCTTCAAGAACAAATGTTGGTGCCATTACTTGAAGAATGTCTTTGTTGAGAACTGGATTTTTGAGTGAAGTGAGTGGTCCAAAGATTCCACATCTCTTCAATGGCAGAAAACAACCTTTACATTGGATTGGAACACTGACAGAAAAAGTCGAAAAACACAAAAAACCGGATAGAGTTGAATCGTTGATGAAGCAAGTTCACTAAATTATTGAGAAACTTATAGTTATTAATCATCTACTGGGGATTAACATAACTGATTAATGTAGTATAGTTTAACTACTTGGAAAATTTTGTCAACTTTTGTGCCTAATTTATCATGATACTCGAATTATATATAACAAGGTTTCTTTCTTTCAAGATCTGTTGTCACTTCTATTACTCCCTCCTCACTAAACTGGCTGGGATTAGATGTTCTCAACTCTTAAGTAAGACCTATATTTTAACACATTCAAAATGGAACTCAATCAAGACATGTAACTTTTTATTGTTTTGATTTGTAAAAGCAAATGGCAAAGGCACGATAGGCAGAAGACAACACCAAATTATTAGGCACATCTTAGAGTGTATGGTGTTACGTATTCCCAATACTCATTATTATTTTATTCATTTATATTAGGGGTGAGCACAACCGGGTACTCGGTCATATTGCTCGGAACCGGTACCGAAATCGGTTGGACCGGGTACCCAGAACTTGGAACCGGAACCGAAACCGGTTGGACCGGTTCCTTAATTTTGGAATTGGAACCGGAACCAACTGGGACCGGTTCCTTGACCGGGTACCCAGTCTCACAAAAGTGATTGTTATTTGGTCAATTTGGCCGGTTCCAATACCAGGTACCCGCTACCCAATTGCATTCAAAAGCTATATTTTTCTTGTTTAGCTAAATATAAGCATCATACATAACATAATTTGATACTTTCATTGACAAGTTAATCTTAAAAACCTTCAAGTCTTAAGCATACGTTGCTCTTAGAAATGGTTGAACCGGGTACCCAGTGGGTACCGGGTATATAATTTCACTACCCAGAATTGGACCCACTTCCAACCGGTTCCTAATATTGGATACCCAGACCCAGTTCCGGAACCGCCGGTTCCAACCGGTTCTGGGTCTGGAACCGGGTACCCAACTTTTCTGCTCACCCCTAATTTATACTCTTTCTCTGTTTCTTTCTAAGTGACATAGTTTAATATTGGCACTATTTAAAAACTCTATTTTGACTATCTTTTGTGATTTATACTTAACAACATATAGTAATGTAAGATCTCGTTAGAATCCTCTCATTATATATTTTGAAGAAATTAATTTTTATACTTCCTCCGTTTCTTTTTATTGACTACATTATCGATTCTAGTAATTTTTAAATTAGTGACTACACTTCTCATTTATTCCCTTTTTAGTAACCTTTCTCTCTATCTCTCTCTTACCATATTTTCTTACACACTTTTACTCATACACCAAAGTTTTGCCTATGAGTCCGTGTTTAGAGAAATGTAATCAATAAAAAGAAACGGAGGAAGTATTTTTTTAAATAATTCAAGATATAAACAATTAGCAAGCGTGAAAGTCAAAATTGTGTTGCTTAAAAAGAAACGGAGGAAACATTTAATGGGTCCCCGCAAAAGGAAAAAGAACAAAAAAATAATGAGATGATGTATTTTTTTTAAAAAATATAATTCCATTAGCAAGTATTATATTATATTAGATAAGAAGAAATCCTTGCACAAGTGGGGGGGAAAATAGGATCCAACCTTTGCAAGGGCGAGAATTATTCCCCTGTCACATGAAGAAGATGAAGGGTTTCAAACCATTAGGTCAACTCATGATCCTCATGAAATGGTGCTTTGAGAATGCATTATAATCCTTTTAGCATAACTGTAAGGTGGTGAGCTACTGCTAGACCTGGTGATCATTGGTAGGTCAATTGGTTACCTTGTTGGTAGCCTAGAGCATATCATGCTAATTAACAAAGCCCTTGTCAAGCATTCACCATGTTGTTAAAAGGGGAGTAAGGGCATGTTCTCTTTTTATAACACCCCGAAATTTCACTAAAATTTCGCGTGTTAATCTAGTTAAATTATTTGTTAAAAATTAAAAATATACTTTCTTTTTTATAAATAAATTTATTCTTGAAAATCTAATTTCAATAGCTTAAGTATATTTCAAAAATATGAAAGTGTATAGTGTGGTATGTTAATGTAATCAATTTGGAAAATGTATATGTTTATAATGTTCGTATTTTTTTTATAACATATGGTTAGTAATTTTATATAAATTTAAGTAGCGCATGCTTTTATTTTATTTTGTAGCGTTAAGTTTATTTTGGACCGACAATGTAACAAATCTTAAGTCCGCCACTTTGTCATACGGGGACGAACTTATTTTATTTTATGAGCTTCTAGGAGCTTCTAGTGTTTCCTATGACTTTGTAACGTTAAAAGACTAAGGGCAAACCCTTCATTCTCCCCCATCAATACAATATTAAGTCACCTTAAACTCTTCATTAAACCTCCTTATTGTTCTAGTAAAATAAACCAGAAATTCTACTCTTTCTTTCCCCTTCTCTTCTTCCACGCCATTTTCGGCCATTTCAGCACACCTATTTTGTTTGCTTCATATCTCCTTCGTTTCTTATCGGATTTGGACGTGTGAGTAATGAAAATTCATCTACTCGGAAGGATCTTGCTCGTGGTATAATGTTTTTTTGAAGAAAGTGAAAGACGCATCTGCAGTTTTCGTTTCAATCAGACGAGTCGTCCGATTTTCTTGGAGTTGTCAGGAGAAATGTCATTCTCTTCTTTCTCCGCTGCTCTTGCTACACGATTTTCTTGCACTCCTCGAGATGATCAAGGTAACTAACGACCCGCTTAGCTTTATAGATAAAAATCGTAGTCTTAGTACCGTTAGTTTGAACATTATAGTGAGGTATCTAACTAGGTAGTTAAACAATTTGTGCTAGCATACTCACACAGGTTTATATTAGGGGACTGTTTTTAGTGTTCTTGATTTAATTTGATTACTATCTATGCCTAATTGTTAGGAAAAATTGTCAAGAACCACCTAATAAAGACACTTTTTTTGAGAAAATCACCTAATAAACATTTTATTATAAAAAACCACATAATAAAACACTTTTTCTTTCAAAACACCACCATTTAAGACCAAATAAGTAACTCATTTAACCTTGTAATCACTTCCCTCCATTTGCATTCAACCCCAAGTGACTCTTTTGGAGTTACTAATCTGTCGATAAGTGGTTATGGGGCTAACAAAGTTATTAATTTGGTCACAAGTGGTGGTGTTTTGAAAGAAAAAGTGTTTTATTAGGTGGTTTTTTATAATAAAACGTTTATTAGGTAGTTTTCTCAAAAAAGTGTCTATATTAGGTGGTTTCCGACAATTTTTCCTAATTGTTATGTTGAAGTAGGCGTGTAAGTGTGCAGTTTCATTGAGTTTTTGAGCTTGAAATGATGAACATGGCTGCTGAAAAACAGCCCCAATGTTGTGAGAATTAGGACTATTTGATGCCTTGTTTTGATTGATTCTCATGCTTAAAATGGATTAGTATCATGTTGAGTTATTCCATAAATTAAAGCACCATGTTTTTAAACAAGTTTGATATGATATTTTTTGGCTAAAAAGTGAGCAGGGTGCTGCTGCCCAGAAATCAATTTAGGCATGTGATTAGAGTGAATTTTAGGTGATGTTTTGCTTTATTTTTATGTCTAAACTTGTGCCCAGTATGTCCTAATATGTTTTAGGAGTTGGCATGTTAATGGGCTAATTAAGAAGAATTATGTGTATTGGGTGGATGTTTAAGGGCATGCTGCTGGTGAAGGTCACCTAGCGTTGACGAGGTGTTGCTTATGCACTGTAAATGTATGTGTGGGTTGATTCATGAGTGATATGTAAGTATATGTTGGGTTGCATGATTTTCATTGATTTCTTTCATTTAGTTGTTAATTAGGTGTTTTATGCTCTGTCATTCAAGTTCATGTTTCGTGTTTTGGCTTAGTTGACTTGTTTGCTATGCTTTAGATTATATGATTTGTTATAATTACTTTTGTTATCTTTTGATGGACTAATTTGTTATATCTTATCCTTGTTGTATATTATTATTTTGAAAATCAACTATTTTCATATTGAGTTGAAACATTAATTTATTTATTTAGTTTGTTGTTAGTCTATTTGGTGAAATTGTTTTTGTAATGGTGGCGATATGGATGTAAGGCCTTTAACGGCATTCCTGGAACTGTAAGGCCTTTAATGACCTTTCTTATATTTTTTTATTTGTAAGTCCATAAATGGCAATTTAATTATTTAATATTGATTTGATTGTGGATTTTTTGTGGATTGCCTATTCCTAAAGACGTGATGTTGAATTATATATATGAGTTATCGACGTTGTAATGCTCGGGGGAGGATAACACTGTCCCTAGCATTACTTCGCCAAGAGTTATGTACGTAGGGTATTGTGACTTGTCATAATTAACTCCGTACCCAAACTCAGATAACGCCTTTGATGATTTTGATGTTTGTTGACAAATTTGACGAATTTGATGATTTGAAGAATGTTGTACTGTTTTAGTACTTTTGATGTTTGGTTTTAATTGAGTTGAGTAGCCTAAGGGACGGTGTCCCAAAGGTAACAAACACACACTCCGAGAGGTAGGGGACATCACGTTGGGTGTTACCCTGCATTGGAGATACCTAGGACTTGTTGTCGTCCGAGAGGTCGGGAAGTACTATGTGTATTTTCCCGCATCGGGAGTTTGACCATTCATAGACACAGACGGTAGGGAACGTAACCCACAGGCCATTCTGGAGATTTGATCTGACTTTTCCTTAGGAAGTGGGTTGCGGGTCACTATTGTTCGCTCTCTCGATATTTGTTTATTGTTTTAACCACTCGAAGTTTTATTATTCTGTTATCTGGATTATCTCTGTTTTCTTGAGTTGTTATGCCATTATTTAAATTATTAATTTTCAAGCATGTTGCCAGTATGTTATTTTCCTTACTGTTATTTGAATTTTATGTAGTTGTATGTGTAACGTTTATTCTAACCTTGCTTAAGAATACTTTTTGAATCCTATATTGGGCTGGGAGAGCTGTTAGTTACTCCCCACTGATTGTGGATATCTGTTGAATATTTTGCAGATGCTGAATTTAGGATTGTCCTGTTTGGACCGGGGTTGTGAGATTCGTTCATGTGAGCTGCAACGTAGTGCTTGTCATAGTAGACGAGCATTATGACATAGGCATTAGATTCTCCCACTTTATAGTTCTTAAACAGTAGTTGTGTCTTTTAGATGTTACTTTTACAATTATTTCGGATAGTGGTTATTCATTTTAGATATTGTGTTTTGGAGTTACGATTCGTTTTGAGTTTATAGAGATGAGGGTATGGGACCTCATCCATTGTTACTTTTCGGAGTTTTTATCTATAGTATGAATTTGACATTATTATAATAGTTGTTTTACCCTTAGAGTAGCATTTCCGTCTCGGTGGTAGTTCCGCTACCTCTGTTTTGTCCCTCCTTAAATGACAGCAAGTTGTTTATGCCCTTAGTTTACAACATGTAAAAAATACGTTTGCCCTTAATTTAAGCCCTTAATTCATATAGTATGTGCATTATTGTTACAGCATGTCCATAGGTTAGATAGCAGCATGAGTTAATAGGGAATGTGAAGTTTTATTTCATTTTATTTTTGTACAGCATGTGTTGGTTTTGTTTAAGTTTTGTGATATACTTCATTTCTTATGCTACAACATGTGTATGGCTTCTTTATTATTTATGCACTTGTGAAGAATTCCTTCTCTATTTACCACCTATTAATGTGAGTTAAAGATTATTTATATTTTAGTTTATGCCACTAATTAGAAACACATGAATTTGACTTTGCGAGTACGTAAATATTTTGATTAGCTTGCCGTCGGGTTATTTGTTTATTTTCTTTTTATGATTTTGTGTCATTTGAACCATGTTGTTAATTTAATTATTTGAGTTATCGACGTCTTAATGCTCGGGGAGGATAACACTGTCCTTAGCATTACTTCGCCAAGAGATATGTACGGAGGGTATTGTGACTGATCATAATTAACTTTGTACCCAAACTCAGATAACGCCTTTGTTGATTTGAAGAAAAATGTACAGTTTTAGTACTTTTGATGTTTGGTTTTAATTGAGTTGAGTAGCCTAAGGGACGGTTTCCAAAAGGTAACGAACATGCACTCCAAGAGGTTACGGGACATCACGTTGGGTGTTACCCTACATTGGAGATACCTAGGACTTGTTGTCGTCTGAGAGGTCAGGAAGTACTACGTGTATTGTCCCGCATCGGGAGTTTTGCCATTCTTAGACACAGACGGTAGGGAACGTAACCCATAGGCCGTTCTGGAGATTTGATCTGACTTTTCCTGAGGAAGTGGGCTGCGGGTCACTAGCGTTCGCTCTCTTGATATTAAATTGATGTTGTAACTACTCGAAGTTTTATTATTCTGTTAATTTGATATTACTTCTGTTAGTTTTATTAATATTAGTTTTATTATTCTGTTTTCTGGTTTATGTCTGTTTTCTTGAGTTACTATGCCGTTACTTGAATTATTTAATTTTGAAGCATGTTGCCAGTAGTGTTTTGCTCTGTTATTGTCGTTACTGTTATTTGGTTTTTATGTAATTATTAGCGTACTGTTTATTGTAACTGTACTTAAGATTACTTTTTGAATCCTATATTGTGCTGAGAGAGCTGTTAGTTACTCCCCACTGATTGTGGATATTTGTTGAATATTTTGCAGATGCTGAAGTTTAGAGTTGTTACCGTTTAGATCGGGGTTTTGAGATCCGGCCTTGTGAGCTTCAGTGTACTGCTTGTCATAGTGGACGAGCATTATGAATTAGATACTAGGACCTCTGGTCTTATGGTTCTTAAGCAGTAGTTGGGTTGTCTTGTGATGTTTAATAAGGTTATTTGGGATAATGAATATTTATTGTAGGTATTGTGTTTTGGAGTTACGAGTAATTTTGAGATAGTAGAGATGAGGGTATGGGACCTCATCCCTTATTACTTTTCGGAGTTCATATCTACATTATGATTTTGACTTATTTATAATAGTTGTTTTATCCTTAGAGTAACATTTCCGTCCTGGTGGTATTTCCGCTACCACTGACTTGCTCTTTTATGTATTTATTTATTTATTAATTTAAGTCAACTTTTGACGGGATGTTACAGTTGGTATCAGAGCCAAACGTTCCGAAAACTCTCATTGAGTTTCTACATATTCCACGGGAAACGTGTAGTCTTGTAAATAGGATTACTTGTGTCTTAGGCTTCAAGTAAATTACCTAGTGAGAGTTACTTGGGTAGGAAGAAAGCCATGAGAATCATTTTTGGTTATCTTATTTGATGCTTAATGTTTATTTATGTGTATTCTAGGTATCTAATCTATGTTCTCTTTTATAGAATGCCTCCACATCAGCAAGTGGCCGCTCGAAAAGAAGTTGCTTCGTCGCCGCCAAAATCTTGAGAACGCTTTTATTTCTCTAGCTAACAGAGAAACTGCTCCCTCTGCTGGACAGTCTGTGTTTGACCAGTTCGATCGTCATAGGCCACCGACTTATGATGGCTCTGCTGATCTTGTAGCTTTGGAGGAATGGTTGAGGGAAATGGAAAAACTTTTTGCGGCAACTAACTGCCCTGCTGCGAAAATGGTACCCATCGGGACTTATTACCTAAAGAAGGAAGCTGACAACTGGTGGAGTACTGTTCGAACTACTAGCATTGCTATTCCTTGTTTTGGGTGGACTCAGTTTTCCTCTAGTCTGAAGGAAAGGTTTTACCCAGATGAGCTCCGTTGGCAGAAACAAGAGGAGTTCCTATCATTGACTCAGGGTACTTTGAGCATCCAACAGTACACGGATCGCTTCACTGAGCTGTCCAAGTTCGCCGCCACTATCATACCTACTGAGACCGAGAGGGTAAAAAGGTACATTAAGAAGATGGATCCTAGAGTAAGGACCCATGTGCTGAGTTCCAGAGCTACTACATTCCAGGGGGCGTATGAGATAGCCCTTAGCATTCATGCCTCGATCAAAGAGGAAGAGGGCTCTAAAGCTGCATCTGCTAGGAAACCTGTCCCTTCATTTACCCCGAGTCCGGCAAAGAAGCCGAGGTACGAACCAAGTGTTCGTGGTGGGTTCCAGAGTTCTGGTACTAGGCAGAGTTTTGATCCGTTTAAGTGTCGGAGGTGTGAAAAGCCTAGTCATCCGGGGAAGAATTATGACGGTTCTACTGTTGTTTGCTTTTATTGTAGGGAGTTGGGTCACAAGACTTTTGAGTGTCCCAAGAACCCGAGGGCTAATCCTTCTGCTCCTTCTGGTTCCTCTGCTCCGCCGAAGAACCGTGTTTACTACATGACCCAGTCCGACTCAGACGTCCATCCCGACGTCATTACTGGTACCTTTCTTGTTAACTCTGTTCCTGCTTATGTGTTGTTTGATTCTGGTGCTACAGTTTCATTTGTTTCAAGCTCGTTTATCAAAAAGGCTAACCTCTCATCGAGTTCACCTCTGCGAACTCTTATTTCTCTTCCTTCTGGTGAGAATTATCCGTGTCATGCTGAGTATCTTGGCGTACCCGTCTCTATGTTGGGTTTTGACCTTTCTGCTGACCTAAAGGAATTCTCTATGTCCGAGTTCGACGTGATTCTGGGTATGGATTGGTTGTCGAAGTACCATGCTTATATCCATTGTCGTGATCAAAAGGTGACCCTTCGTAGCCCCTGTGGCAAGCGTATCTCCTATAGTGGAGTGGATTTGAAGAAAGGGGTAAAAGTTATCACTGCTCTCAAAATGCAAAAGCTTCGTCAGAAAGGGGAGCAAGTGTTCCTTTGCATGGTTAAAGACTTGTCTCAAGAAGTGAAGCTAGAAGATATCCCCGTGGTTCGTGAGTATTCGGATGTCTTTCCTGATGAGCTGCCGGGTATTCCCCCTGAAAGAGATGTTGAGTTTAGCATCGATCTCACTCTTGGTACTGCTCCTTTATCTAAGGCTCCGTATAGAATGGCGCCTGCTGAGCTGCAAGAGTTGAAAACGCAGTTGCAAGAGCTGATTGATAAGGGCTTTATAAGGCCGAGTGTGTCACCTTGGGGTGCTCCCGTTCTGTTTGTCAGGAAGAAAGATGGGAGTATGCGCCTTTGCTTCGATTACCGTGAGCTTAACAAGGTAACGATCAAGAATAAGTATCCTTTGCCCCGCATTGAGGACCTGTTTGATCAATTAAAGGGTGCAGGAGTTTTCTCTAAGATCGATTTGAGGTCGGGTTATCATCAGATTCCAGTGAAGAAGGAAGATATCCCTAATAAGACTGCTCTCCATACAAGGTATGGGCATTACGAGTTCATTGTTATGCCTTTTGGTCTTACAAATGCACCTGTCGTGTTCATGGATCAGATGAACCTTTCTTTCCACAAGTACTTGGTTACATGTGTAGTTGTCTTCATCGTTGACATTCTAGTGTACTCTAAGAATGAGGAAGAACATGAGAAATATCTGAGGTAGATTCTTAACATTCTGAGGAGACAAAAGTGGTTCGCAAAGTTCTCGAAGTGCGAGTTCTGGCTGAAAGAAGTGTCGTTCCTTGGCCATGTTATCAACAAGGACGGTGTCATGGTAGATCCTTCCAAGATTAAGGCTGTTGTGGAATGGGAAAGTCTTAAGAGTGTAACGGAAGTCCGGAGTTTTCTAGGTCTTGCTGGTTACTATCGGAGATTTGTTAAAGATTTCTCCAAAATAGCTCAGCCGTTGACCAAACTGATGAGGAAGGAAAGCAAGTTTCTGTGGTCTGTTGATTGTGAAGAGGCTTTCCAAGAGTTGAAGATGCGCCTCACTACTGCTCCAGTACTGACTTTGCCTACTGAAGAGGTTGAGTTCGAGGTGTATAGTGATGCATCGAAGCATGGTTTGGGTTGTTTCCTTATGCAACAACGGAAAGTTGTGGCTTATGCTTCTAGGCAACTAAAAGTGCACGAGAGGAATTACCCTACTCACGATCTTGAGTTAGCAGCTGTGGTGTTTTCCCTTAAAATTTGGCGACACTATTTGTATGGGGTTCCCTTTAAGGTGTTTACTAACCATAGAAGCCTAAAATACATCTTCACTCAGCGAGATTTGAATCTGAGGCAGAGAAGGTGGTTGGAATTAATCAAGGATTACGATTTGAAGCTCGATTACGACGAGGGTAAAGCTAATGTGGTTGCTGATGCTCTTAGTCGCAAGACTAAACACTCTCTTAGTGCTGTTAGAGTTTTACCTAAGGATTTGTGCGACGAGTTCCATAAGCTCGAGAATGAGGTTGTACCTCAGGGTTCTGTTGCTACCCTCTGTGCCATGAGTGTTGAACCTGACTTATTTCAGGAATTGAGAAGTAAGCAAAGAGAAGATCTGAAGTTAGAGATGATCCGTGAAGCTAAGGCTCAAGGTCGAGCTGAGAACTTTGAGATCGATTCGGACGGGAGTCTGAAGTTTATGGGCCAGTGGTGTGTACCTAGTGACTCGGTTCTTAAGAAGAAGATTCTCGAGGAAGCTCATTGTACTCCTTATTCTGTTCACCCCGGGGGTGATAAGCTTTACAAGAATCTCAAGGTTAACTTCTGGTGGCCATGTATGAAAAGGGATGTAGCCGAATTCGTGGCTAGATGTTTGGTGTGTCAGAAAGTTAAGATTGAACATCAAAGGCCTGGTGGTTTGTTGCAACCGTTGTCTATTCACGCATGGAAGTTTGATTCTATCTCGATGGACTTTGTCATGGGTCTTTCGAGAGCTACAGGTGGTAAGAATGATGTATGAGTGATCGTGGACCGTCTAACCAAGGTAGCTCGTTTTATACCGATGAAGAATACTTGGTCTATGGAAGAATTGGCCGAAGCGTATGCTAATGAAATCATCCGCCTTCATGGTATTCCGAAGGATATCGTCTCTGACCGTGACCCGAGATTTTTGTCTCATTTCTGGGTTGCTTTGCAAGAGGCATTTGGTACAAAGTTGAAGTTGAGTACCGCTTTTCATGCCGCTATAGATGGGCAAACAGAGAGAACTATTTCAGACATTGGAGGATATACTACGCGCATGTGCATGGAGTTTCAACAATCTTGGTTAAATTCGTAGTCCTACTTGTTGGAGCGACATCAGTGATTCTTTGGTTTTGGGGCCGGAGTTGATTCAGGAGACAGTCGAGCAGGTGAAGGTAATCCAGGCTAAGATGAAAGCTGCTCAGGATAGGCAAAAGTCGTATGCCGACCTTCATCGAAAGCCAATTTCTTATGTCGTTGGGGATAAGGTTTTATTGAAAGTCTCCCCCGATGAAGGGTGTGATGAGGTTTGGGCAGAAAGGCAAGTAAAGCCCGAAGTATGTGGGTCCCTATGAAATCCTCGAGAGAATTGGGGAAGTTGCCTATAGGTTGGCTGTGCCGCCAGACTTGTCAAAGGTGCATGATGTGTTCCACGTATCGTAGTTGCGGAGGTATCACGGTGATCCTTCTCATGTCATTCCTATTGAATCGGTGTCTCTTGAACCGAATTTGACTTTCGAAGAGCAACCCGTTCGAATTCTGGACCGTCAAAACCGTGCCTTGAGAAGGAAGGTGATTCCATTGGTTAAAGTACTTTGGAGAAGCCACAGGTACGAGGAAGCCACTTGGGAGACGTAAGAGTCCATGAGGCTAAAATATCCCGAGTTATTTGTCTCAGGTATTATCCTTTGTTACTTCAAGTTTCGAGGACGAAACTTTTCTTAAGGAGGGGAGATTGTAACACCCCAAATTTTACTAAAAATTCGCGCGTTAAATTATATTGGTTTATGTTGATATTTATGGTTATATATATGTATATAATTTCTTAAATAATAATTATACTTGTTGAATTAATAAATTAGATTTATACGGAAAGGTGTTGGTTGTATGGTGTAATATGTATACGTGTTTAAAATTTTCAAAGTGTGTATGGTTATGATATGTTACGTTATGATTAGTAATTTCTATTTATAAAAAAAATAGTATATATATATATATGTTTCGAAAATGCGAAAGTGTATAGTGTGGTGTGTTGTTGTGGTCGGAATGAAAAATGTGTATAGTCTCTGCGTAAGTGATTATTTTACTATATTCATAGTATTTTTATTTTTTATAATTTTGTGTAGCTTATGATTTTTACTTTAAGTAATATGCTATTTTACGGATCGTTTAGTGTGCTAACGTTACTTAAACCTTACCGAGTTACAGACCGAAACTTGTATGCTGTTTTTAAGTATTGGAAGAGTCAAAAATCAGCTTGCTAAGTTGAGTTAACGTTACAAAGTTGTGTTTTGGAAAGTCATTCACTCACCCTTCAATACCACTAATTACCCCCCTTAATTCACTCCCATTACTTCCTCTTTTAAACCTCCCTTCCTACTGCCAATTTATACCAAGATTCATGATTTACATTCCCTATCATACTCACGCTCAACCTCACCAAAATTCAGAGGAAAAGCTGCTCCTCTTCTTGCTTTGTTTCACCCGTTTACACTTTCTAAAAACTCAGAAAATTGGTTCTTGTGTGTTCTCACGTTTTAGATCAGTTTTGGGTGTTAAACCAAGCCTTTCCTTCAAGTTTTGGGTGTTGATTCCAAGCGTATGTTACTCGTGGTTGTAGACGGCGACGAGGGCGAAACTCCACGACATTCTTAGTTCCTACTACACGGTTTTCTTGCACTCCCCGAGACGATCAAGGTAACTAACGACTCCTTAGCTTAATAGGATTAAAACCGTAGTCTTAGTACCGTTAGTTTAGATATTACTATGTAGAATCATGTTTAGGATCTTTAGTGTATTCTAACGCACATATATGTGATGATTATGCCAAAATTTGTGTGTTTACGATGCCGTATTTTGACGTGGGAAAGTCGGATTATGGTTTATGTTTGAGTAAATGAGAAGCATGTAAGTTCTTACTTGAATTTTGATTTATTAGAATGAAATGGAGTAAGTATGAGGTGTTGTTTGTTGTTGTTAACATTGCACAATAGTTTCAGCTTTGTTATCTCTTCATCACGCATGGTTTCGAGTTGCATATGACAGTTTCCGTTGTGTTGGGTTGAACTTGATTTTTGGTTGATTGATATGATACTTGGGCTTGAGTATTAGCGTGAAATGGGGTTGTATGTTGCTGTTTTGGACCTTCGAAAAGGCGTTGTGGGCTGTACGTTGCTGCTGTGCACTGAGCGTGCTGTGCGCTATGCGTGTTGTGCGCTGTGCGTGCTGTGCGTGGCTGTTGTGCGATGTGCACAGCTGCTGCGTGTGGAGGCTGCTATCTAATGCTGCGTTGCTGCCTCTGTTTTGTCCCTCCTTAAATGACAGCAAGTTGTTTATGCCCTTAGTTTACAGCATGTCAAAATTACGTTTGCCCTTAATTTATGCCCTTAATTCATATAGTATGTGCATTATTGTTACAGCATATCCATAGGTTAAATAGCAGCATGCGTTAATAGGGAATGTGAAGTTTTATTTCATTTTATTTTTGTACAGCATGTGTTGGTTTTGTTTAAGTTTTGTGATATACTTCATTTCTTATGACATGTGTATGGCTTCTTTATTATTTATGCACTTGTGAAGAATTCCTTCTCTATTTACCACCTATTAATGTGAGTTAAAGATTATTTATATTTTAGTTTATGCCACTTATTAGAAACGCATGAAAATCACTTTGCGAGTACGTAAATATTTTGATTAGCTTGCCGTCGGGTTATTTGTTTAATTTTTTTATGATTTTGTGTCATTTGAACCATGTTGTTAATTTAATTATTTGAGTTATCGACGTCGTAATGCTCGGGGGAGGATAACACTGTCCTTAGCATTAATTCGCCAAGAGTTATGTACGGAGGGTATTGTGACTGATCATAATTAACTTTGTACCCAAACTCAGATAACGCCTTTGTTGATTTGAAGAACAATGTACAGTTTTAGTACTTTGTTGGTTTTAATTGAGTTGAGTAGCCTAAGGGACGGTGTCCCAAAGGTAACGAACATGCACTCCGAGAGGTTAGGGGACATCACGTTGGGTGTTACCCTACATTGGAGATACCTAGGACTTGTTGTCTTCCGAGAGGTCGGGAAGTACTACGTGTATTGTCCCGCATCGGGAGTTTGGCCATTCTTAGACACAGACGGTAGGGAATGTAACCCATAGGCCGTTCTGGAGATTCGATTTGATTTTTCCTGAGCAAGTGGGCTGCGTGTCACTAGCGTTCGCTCTCTTGATATTAAATTGATGTTGTAACTACTCGAAGTTTTATTATTCTGTTAATTTGATATTAATTCTGTTAGTTTTATTAATCGGAAAAATTGCCTAGAATAATGCAACCTTTTGGCGATTCGCAAATAATAATGCAACCTTTTGATTATTCTGGAATAATGCAACCTTTATACCCCATTTATTTTAAACAGGATGAAACCGGTTATGACTTGAAGAATAAGTCAAATGGACAGTTGTCGCACAGTAATTGGCTCTCATAAATAAATTCAAAAAGTAAAAGAAAAACAAAATAACAAAAAAAAAATCAAACCCACCCCCCCCCCAACCCACTCTCCTCCCCACCCATCCCACCACTTTATTTTCCCAGCCACAAAGCACCAGCCGCCGCCAACCTCACCCACCCCATTTTCGCCGGCGAGGCTGCTTTGAGCACCACGGAGGAGAGATGACAGCTTTCGTGGTGGTTTCGAAGGCGGGGGGAGGGGATTCGTCTGGGGAAGCGAAGGCGGGGGGAGGGGGGATTCGTCCGGGGAAGCGAAGGCGGGGGGAGGGGGATTCGTCGGGGGAAGTGGCGTTTCAGTGGGGGGGTTCGTCCGGTGTGGGGAGGTGGGGGAGTTGGGGCTGGTGGGAGAGGTGGGGATGGGGTAGGGGTGTGGTGGGGGAGTTTCGTGGGTGGGGTTGGGGCTGGGGTGGGGGAATTTCATGGGGGAGGTTGGGGCTGGGGTTGGGGCTGGGGTGAGGGTGGGAGGTTCGGGCTGGGGGTTGGTTGGTGGGGGTTTATTTTTTTTTTTTTTTTATATATTAATATTTTAATTAAAATTTAAAGTTTTAAATAAAAAATTACCAATGCTCCAGGTTGCCGGTCATTTGTCCTGTTTAAAATAAATGGGGTATAAAGGTTGCATTATTCCAGAATAATCAAAAGGTTGCATTATTATTTGCGAATCACCAAAAGGTTGCATTATTCTAGACAATTTTTCCTTATTAATATTAGTTTTATTATTCTGTTTTCTGGTTTATGTCTGTTTTCTTGAGTTACTATGCCGTTACTTGAATATTTAATTTTGAAGCATGTTTCCAGTAGTGTTTTGCTCTGTTATTGTCGTTACTATTATTTGGTTTTTATGTAGTTATTAGCGTAATGTTTATTGTAACTGTACTTAAGATTACTTTTTGAATCCTATATTGTGCTGGGAGAGCTATTAGTTACTCCCCACCGATTGTGGATATTTGTTGAATATTTTACAAATGCCGAAGTTTAGAGTTATCACCATTTGGATCGGGGTTGTGAGATCCAGCCTTGTGAGCTCCAGTGTAGTGCTTGTCATAGTGGACGAGCATTATGAATTAGATACTAGGACCTCTGGTCTTATGGGTCTTAAGCAGTAGTTGGGTTGTCTTGTGGTGTTTAATAAGGTTATTTGGGATAATGGATATTTATTGTAGGTATTGTGTTTTGGAGTTACGAGTAATTTTGAGATATTAGAGATGAGGGTATGGGACCTCATCCCTTATTACTTTTCGGAGTTTATATCTACATTATGATTTTGACATATTTATAATAGTTGTTTTATCCTTAGAGTAACATTTCCGTCCCGGTGGTATTTCCGCTACCACTGACTTGCTCTTTTATGTATTTATTTATTTATTAATTTATTGACGGGATGTTACAGTTGGTATCAGAGCCAAACGTTCCGAAAACTCTCATTGAGTTGCTACATATTCCACGGGAAACGTGTAGTCTTATAAATAGGATTATCTATTTATCTACATTTCATTATGATTTTGAGAGCACACCATAAAAGAGAAAACGGGATCTAAATCACCTCGCTTTGCGCACTTTGATAACTTCAGGTACGAAACCCTGCAAATAAGATTAACAAACTTGGTAGACTAGCTTCCACCAATAATACACGTAACTACACATGTAATATGTTTCATAAACATGAGAGCACACCATAAAACAATTCCCATGGCTTTATTCCTACCCAAGTAACTCTCACTAAGCAATTTACTTGAAGCCTAAGACATTAGTAATCCTAGTTACAAGACTACACATTCCTCGGGAAATATGTAGCAACTCAATGAGAGTTTTTGGAACGTTTGGCTCTGATACCAACTGTAACATCCCGTCTTTTACCAACTATACTTTAACTTAAATAAATGAGCTAAAAGATAAAATCAGTGGTAGCAGAAATACCACCGAGACGGAAATGTCACTCCAGGGTAAAATTAAACTATATTAATAAACAACAATTTCATAAGGTAATCAAAACCTAGAAATGTACAGTAGGATGAGGTCTCATACCCTCATCTTCATCGTCTCAAGAATTAACGAGTTCCAAACTCAAAATCCATAATAAAACCAATATCCAAAATTACCTTATTAAACATAGAAAGACAACTGTTTAAGACCCATAAGACCAGAGGTCCTAATATCTAACTCATAATGCTCGTCCACTATGACAAGCACTACACTGAAGCTCACAAGGCCGTATCGCACAACCCCAGTCCAAACGGTAAGTACTCTAAACTCCAACATTTGCAAAATGTTCAACAAATATCAACAATCAGTGGGGAGTAACTAACAGCTCTCCCAGCCCAATATAGGATTAAAAAATTGTAATCTTAAGTACAGTTAGAATAAACAATACGAACACAACAACATAAAGTCCAAATAACAATAAGGAATCAACGGAGCAAAACACTACTAGCAACATGCTTGATAATAAATAATTCAAGTATAATAACTCAAGAAAACAGGCACAGTCCAGTTCACAAAATAATAAAAACTCCACAGTGGTTAAAACATCAAATTAATATCAAGAGTGCGAACGCTAGTGACCCACAGCCCACTTCCTCGGGAAAAGTCAGATCGAATCTCCAGAACGGCCTATGGGTTACGTTCCCTACCGTCTGTGTCTAAGAATGGCCAAACTCCCGATGCGGGACAATACTTGCAGTACCTCCCGACCTCTCGGACAACAACAAGTCCTAGGTATCTCCAATGTAGGGTAACACCCAACGTGATGTCCCCTAATCTCTCGGAGTGCATGTTCGTTACCTTCGGGACACAGTCCCTTAGGCCACTCAACTCAATTAAAACAATAGCATCACATGTATAATAACAACACAATATTCTTCAAATCCTCAAACCTCGAATCATCCACACTAACACGTCCTCAAAACGAATATAGCATAATCATACAAGTACTTTAAAACACATCGAATATCATGGTATTCAACAAAGGCGTTATCTGAGTTTGGGTTATGACAAAGTCACAATACCCCACATACATAACTCTTGGCGAAGTAATGTTAGGGATAGTTTTATCCTCCCCCGATCATTACGACGTCGATAACTCATATATAATTCAACAACTCTTCACAAAATTCACAAACAATTAAACATAAATAACTAAATTGTCATTTAAGGACTTACAAATAAAACGTAAGAAATGCTATTAAAGGTCTCACAAGTAAGATATCAACTATAATTATAACAAATTATATAATAAATAGTAAGCAAACAAATCATATCATATAAAAAGAAAAGAAAATCATATAGAAACAACATTTTGTAAATCAAGTCACCTAAAAAGAAAAGGAACAATAACAACACTAAGTAGCAATATAACTTAACAGTTCATATGAACTAAAAAAAGAATCATATAACAGTAGCATGCATGAGTTGTAAATCCTATTAAACAAGTCCACTAAGCCAAGCCCATTGTGAACATTTTTTTGTCCGTAAGCACACAACACCCAGTTAACAACAAAAATATTATACATAGCATATCACTCATGAGTCTCCCACGCACACAATTACAAGAAAAGTAACTCGAACACACTCTACTGCATATCACTCATAAGGCCCCCCACGCATACAATTAAACACTAGCAATACAGATTACATATAATAGCCCCTGAACAACAACAAAGTATCTCATTAGGTGACCTTCACCTGTAGCCCCACACACAAGCAAATTATGTATAGCGCCAACACATAAGCAGATTATGTATATCATCCAGACCAAGCATAATCAACGTCACCCTAGTACAAACAACAACTAAGGTATAATTCACATGCCTCAATTACCTAAACATCAAACATAATCCCGACATTCACCAGTTCATATACGGAATCGACTAACTCAAAATCTCAGCATAAACATAACAACAACGAGCATTAGAATACAGTTAAAATCCTAAACATGATACTACATTGTAACATCTAAACTAACGGTATTAAGGCTACGGTTTTTATCCTATTAAGCTAAGCGAGCCGTTAGTTACCTTGATCATCTCGAGGAGTGCAAGAAAATGTAGCAATAACAGCGGAGAAAGAAGAGAATGACATTTCTCCCAACAACTCCAAGAAAACCGGATGACTCGTCTGATTGAAACAAAAACTGCAGATGCTTCTTTCACTTTCTTCAAAAACAAATTATACCACGAGCTAGATCCTTCCGAGTAGATGAATTTTCACTACTCACACATCCAAATCCGATAAGAAAAGAAGGATATATGAAGCAAACAAAATAGGTGTGCTGGAATGGCCGAAAATGGCGTGGAAGAAGAGAAGGGGAAAGAACGAGCAGAATTTATGGCTTGTTTTACTAATACAATAAGGAGGTTAAATAGAGAGTTTAAGGTGACTTAATGTTGTATACTTGTATTGATGGGGGAGAATGAAGGGTTTGACCCTTAGTCTTTTAACGTTACAAAGTCATAGAAAACACTAGAAGCTCCTAGAAGTTCATAAAATAAAATAAATTCGTCCCCGTATGCCAAAGTGGCGGACTTTAGATTTGTTATGTTGCCGGTCCAAAATAAACTTAACGCTAAAAAAAATAAAAGCATACACTACTTATATATAAAATTACTAACCATATGTTATAAAAAAAATACGAACATTATAAACATATACATTTTCCAAATTGATCACATTAATATACCACAATCTACACTTTCATATTTTTGAAATATATACTTAATCTATTGAAATTAGATTTTCAAGTATAAATTTATTTATGAAAAAAAGTATATTATTAATTTTTAACAAATAATTTAACTAGATTAACACGCGAAATTTTAGTGAAATTTCGGGGTGTTACAATATGTAATACTCCCCATGATTGCTTTAAAGGATTTAATTATACTACCCATACCAACAAGGTGCATCTTCTTTTCAGGGAGCTCATATTGCTAAGATATTCTCAGTTAAGCGTGCTTGGCTGGGAGTAGTCTTGGGATGGGTGACCTCTTGGGAACTTTCTCAGGGTGCGCATGAGTGATGACAAAATGCGCTGAAAGGACTTGTGTTGGTTTGTGGGGCCATTTATTGGTCCGAGATGCTCATTTGGTGACTCCCATCGGCCCGTATGGGTTGGGGTGTTACAAATGGTATCAGAGCAACCCTGCGACCGTGTCTTGGGGCGACCCTAAGGCCGTCAGGCCGAATATTAGGAGTTCTCGAGCGCCTAGTGGGTGAGGATTCTGGGGCTGCATTGTCTTCAGGAGCGACCCAGAGGTTGTCAGGCCAAATATCTGGAGTCTCCAGACAATCAGTTTCCAGGCTGGGGCGACCTACGGGCTCCGGCCGAATATGTGGGGTTCCCAGGCGCAACGAGGGCGTTGCTGTTCTCAAGTGGGGGTGTGTAATACTCCCCATGATTGCTTTAAAGGATTTAATTGTACTACCTATACCAATAAGGTGCATCTTCTTTTCAGGGAGCTCATATTGCTAAGATATTCTCAGTTAAGCGTGCTTGGCTGGGAGTAGTCTTGGGATGGGTGACCTCCTGGGAACTTTCTCAGGGTGCGGATGAGTGAGGACAAAATGCGCTGAAAGGACTTGTGTTGGTTTGTGGGGCCAGTTATTCGTCCGAGATGCTCATTTGGTGACTCCCATCGGCCCATATGGGTTGGGGTGTTACATCTTTAGTTTATCTTCAGTTCATTTTAACTAAATTTCCACTCTTATATTTTGCAATCCAATTTATTTCAATTAAGTTATTTTCACTCTAGATCGATTCAATTATTATGAATAGAATGTGAAATAAGTTGAGTCCCCTAAAAGAAAAAGGGAAAATAGGCTGAAAAGGCATACTCTTATGTCGAATTTCTATAGACAACATTCAGCCCCCTTTCCCAGATTACCAAATTAGGGTTTATCCTATTTCAATCTTCAATTCAGTCCTTCTCTATAATCAAATTTCCACCTCTATATCTGTAATTGTATTGCCTTATCTTTGATACCTTCATCAGTGACGTTATTCATTCGATTATAAAGTATGATTAAGGCCATTGATGAGGGTATTCAAGATCCTTTTTCTGGCAATTTCTTCTTCCCTCTCTAATTCTTTTGCTTTCTCGAGGATTTTGATTTGTTTTCAGTACTTTAATCAATAGTCTTAATTATGCAATTAAGCTTTATGGTTAAGGTATTGAAGATAAGTCGCTGTATTTAATTGTGAAACAAGAGGAATTTATGATTTTATTCAATCCAATATATTCTCCCATCTATTGAATCTAAGTTTAATTCTAATTATTTGAATAAGATTTTTTTGGCTATTTTTTTATGTGTGGTTGCATTGTATTGTCAAGCAAAGCAAAATAAGGGGATGATGAAGCAAATGTTTGAGAGGGTTGATGAAGTTTAGATTTTAAATTCTAATAATTCATATGTAAATTTGAATTTGGAACTGCAGATTTTGGGAATTTGTAGTATAAATGTAATTTCAGTAACTTTATCCCACTTCGATTTAACGGATAATCTAAATGGACCACACAACTGGGGTCTAAAGGAAAAATAAGTTGAAAAAAGATAGCTTAAAAGTTTTGTAAGAGCTGAAACAAACTGAACTGAGAATTTTAAATTGAAACTAAGCTTGGAGAGAAGTAGAGAATTGATTATGATTTTGTATTTGTTCTTAAATCGGTGGAGTTATCATCCATGAGAGTATTTATCATACCCAAGACTTTTCAAGGCATTAGCAAAAGATTGCCTTGGAAAAATCTTTATTCATTTTTTTCTCATTGCTATGAAAAAGTAATTGAGTGTATAATAAAAGTTGTAATAATTCATATATCACATTAAACTGATAAAAGTATTAAAATGATCTAATTTTTGTCATTTCAGATTTTATTCTGAACCTATTTTGGAGTAATAGGTTAAAATATACTTCATCCCACAAAGTATTTTCCAATTTTCTATTTTTAATTGTCCTAATCACATTTTTCATTTTCTTTTTTGGATATGATCTATCTATTACTCCTTCTGTCCCAAAATATACGTCATGTTTTGTTGTGCACAGTCTTCAAGACACACTTTTGACCTTTTATATCTTTAGTTTCGTATTAGTAAAAAATTTTAAAAGTTGATATTATGAACGTATATATTTGAATCTAACAAGATCCCCGCATGGGTATATTTTCTTGTATATATTGAGAATAATATATGGTCAAAGATTTTAAAGTTTATAATATGGGACGGAGGGAGTACAATACTTCCAACGTTTCAAAATAAGTGCCCCACTTTCATTTTTAGGAATATTCAAAAATAATTCCTACATTACCATAAATGGAAACTTTTTTGCATTTTATTACAATTATGTCATTACTAATTATTTTCACTAATCTACTTAATTATCTAATCTACCCACCCCTCACCATCTCTCCCCTCACCCACCCAACCCAAAACCACCACCCCTTACCCCCTACCAACCCAAACCAGCCACCCCCACCTCCACCAAATCCTGCCGACAACCCCTCCTCACCCACCAGAACCTGCCGACAACCCCTCCCTACCCACCAGAACTCGCCGACAACACTTCCCCACCCATTAGAACTCGCCGACAACACTTTCCCACCCACTAGAACCCGACGAAAAGACCTCCTTACCGTCACATGCACCTCAAGAACGAAGAAGAAGAATTGGAATGAAGACGAACTGGAACAAAGAAGAAAAAGATATGAGAAGAAGATCGAAGAGAAACAAAGAAGACGGAAGAGAAACGAAGGAGATTGCAAAACCCTAATTTGTCGGTGGATTTTGGTGATTTCAGTGGGTTTTGTGGGTGGGGAGGTGGTGTTGGATGGTTCCGAAGGTTGGGGTGGTGGTTTCGGATGGTTCCGGTGGTTGGGGTGGTGGTTTTAGTGGATTCCGGTGGGTGGGGGTGGTGGATCTGGTGGGTTTGGGTGGTGGTTTTGGGTTGGGTTGGGAGGGTAGATTATTTGTTAATCAAAGTAATTAACTTAATTAGATTGGAATTTCCTATATTAAGTGTGGTCCCAACTTTCTCTCCCTAAACTACCTTAATTTGTCTGCCCTTTCTCTCTGTAGCACTTAAAAAACGAAGGTAGTATTATTTTCCTTGCAAAAAGCATTTGATCCCCCTCAAATAAGAAACAATTTTAAAAAATATCTATTAATACCTTACTTTTCAATTATAAATGAAAATGTAAGTTTACACCAACTTTTTTGTTTCTTTTTTATGTCCAAAAAAATGGAAAATCTTTTGAGGGATGGAGAGAGTACTATTTCTCCCAAATTATCACAAACTCAACTCGGTACTTCAAAGACAAGTTTTATACTTGTGTGAAGACAATCATTCTACTATGTAAAGTCATTAATGTGTTGCTAAGAAACAAGGGTTCAGAAATTGACAACCAAATACATGGAAATTTTATTTTTCCTAGGAAATAGACTCATGTGAACTTCTTTGGTTGATAATAATGTAGGAAATTTAAAAAATGGAGGTATTCACTTACATAGTCTCCCCTCCATAAGTGGAACTTCCCATGGGAAGTAGAAATTCCTACATCTAACCAGACAATTCTTGGCATTTCCTAGGAAATTAAATCTTATGGACATTGAAAATTCGTAAGAATTACAACTTCCCACATTCAACCAAACAAGTCCTGATTTAGGAAATGCCTACGGCATAGCAAATACTAACGAACGCCTTTGGGACCTTAGATAAGGTAACTAAAAGTAGAAATATTAAATTAACATAAATAATAATTGCATTTATCGATCCTTGATTTTGGTATATATTTGAAATTAATACCATTTTGAGAAATTTATTGAATTTTGATGATCGCCTTAGTGGCATTTGTTAGCAAGATCGTAAGGGATATATTTTTTGGGGGGGCAAAGTAGTAAATTTTCATTTAATAAGGATGGTGTCATATTGTCATGTCTTATACTCTTAGGATGCTTGCGAAGTTAGAGCTTCTCTTCCAATAAAAACAACTGAATTGACTTGAACTAAAACAAATAGTGAAACGTGAGTGTAAAAATATTGTGTAGTAGAATTGATATGAAAATAAGTTGGAGGGTTCGACACGAACAATGTGAACAGTTCGGGTTCGGCTCGGTTAAAGTTCGGTTCGAGCTTCGTTCGTTTATAAATGAACCAAGCTTGACCTCAAAACTAAAGCTCGAATATTAAACGAGCCAAACTCAAAGTCTATAGTGTTCGGCTCTAAAAGCTCATTAGCTCGTTAAGTGAAGATGAATAATGCCTATTTCATAATTTGTCTACAAATTCTTTATCTCCAAGGCACAAATTATCAATTGATTAAATATAAAAGATTTCTAATACAATTTTATGTAAATTGAATACTATAATAGTAGAAACTGGCAATAAAATTAATATGGCTTCCAATTAGTGCTAGAAATAGTCTATCAAGTTAAGCTCGACTTTGGCTCGAGCTTGGCTCGAACTCGGCATTTTCTTATCAAGCTAAGCTCGATAAGGAATTAAAGAGTTTGAAGCGAGTTCGGCTCGAGTTCGAACTCGGTAAAATTTAATCAACCAAGCTCAAGAATCTTAGAGTTCGCTTCGGCTAGCCTCGTGGCCACCCCTAGGTAGAACAACTCCTTAGTATATGCAGCAACTAAGTAGTGTAAATCTGAAGGAAAGTAGTATATGCAATAAAGTAGTATAAGAAACGAATAAAGTAATCTATAACCTTCTTTAGTAGCGTATGAGATTACCCTATAGATTGCATGTAAATTGACTTCATTGCAATTGCATCCCCCTTCCCTCTTATAACCTTTTCATTGAGTCATGCTTGCAAGGAGTTGAGGAAGGTGGGAAGAACAGGGCAGCGATTGCTCTAAATACAGAGGAGCGATCACTCCATATGCTGACTTTGGAGACATGAGGATCAAGGAAGTGGAGCGAGCACTCCGGGGCTGGAGCGATTGTTCCATTGTATTAAAGGAGCAGTAGCTCCACTGTAACTAAACACTTTCCTCTATTTTGCTTTTACGGTTTACCTCTATTATCTCAGGGGTATTTAAACCCGTATATGTACATAATGCTTACTTAATTTCTATTTTAAAAAACAATTTAGATTAAATTAGAGACCATCTTGAGTGGAAAATTGAAATTTTAGAGAGAGATATTATATCTAGGTTTGTTTGTCGATTATTTGAGCTAGCTTTAATGGAGATTTTGGCTTGATCATATTCTTCTTTAGAGTATTACTCCGTATTATTCATTTCCCTCTTGTTGGTTAATGATAAGTACTTTAGTGTGCTTAATTGTAAGTCATTATTAGTGTCCTTGGATGTAGTTTAGAGCATTTAAGCCTAACATTGCATGGTTTTTGTCACCTTTGAGTTATATTGTCGCTTCATTATCTTTTTATTTGTTTTTGGATGATTTTCAGGCTAACTAGCAGGTTTTTGAAATCATTTGATCATTGGAAACTAGTTGTGGACTTTTAAACTTCAAATGGACATAACTTTTGATTCATAAATCTAATGAAGGTAATTCCAATAAGAGGTGTTAGCTCGTTTCAATAGCTTTTCAATGACTGGTCATAAGCCCAATTCCGATAAAAGATGAGAGATATATGATCGTTTAAAGTTGAGTTGTCCGCTCACCAAAAGTCAACACGCCTGTGTTGGGATTTTTCCACGAAGACAGTCCTGTTCTGCTTGCCCACTGATTTGAGATAGTCAGGCTAACACGCCCGTGTCCATTTTGACAAGCCCGTGTTGGCTGAATTTCAGGGAAACAATAGCTGCTTTCTGAAGATGCTGATTTCAGAGAAGCAGGTCTACATGCCCGTGTCATTTTGGACACGCCCGTATAGACCTGTATTCGGGTTTTTTCCCAATTTTCCGTCTTCATTTATGGAACATTATAAATAGGTTTTTAGCGTTTTGCTTTGTATTAACTCGACTCTTAGACTCTAATTACTTAGTTTTTTTCTCTCTCTAAGCACTCTCAAACTCTTAGTTTTTCATATTGGCACTCTTATTCAAGATTCAATTACTCAATTAATCCAAATATATTTCTTTCTATCTCTTCTCTATTTTCATTGCTTTCTTAATCATATTTAATTTTATTAATCTCTTTTGTTTTGAATCCGTGATTAGTGAGTAGTTCATTATCTAGGGTTAGGGCAAAAGTATGAATTAAGCGCTTAATTATGATGTTCATGTAGTTGTATTTCCTATTGATTTTTATGTATTGATCTTTTGTGTTTTGACACCCTACGGTTGATCTTGATCACGTTTATACTAGGACTTTTAGATTTAATTCCTCTTAATTGAATATTGATTTCTTCGTCCTTCCCTTGAATCAACTTAATATCTAAACCAAGAGATTGGGTAGAAATTAAATGGATCCTTGTATCAGGGGTTTTCCATGCTTATTTAATCCATTAATCAATTGAGTAGAGACCATTCGAGAGAGGATCTAGTTGATTGATTAATTGATTACTCTTAAGGGCCATTCGAGAGAGCACTCGAGTAGTTTAGAGGAGAACTTAACTTTGCATGATTTTCGCCTGTGAACTTTAATTGCATTGGTAGTTGTTGCCTAGCCCGGATTCATACGAGTAGCCCGAACTCTAGTGTTTGCCCGATTTGGGTGCGAGTGTGAGTTTGATGCCTCTATCCATAGCTAAGAGCCTAGACTTCCCTCTTCCTCCTACGAGGAAGACTATTCAATTGGCGGATCGATTTTTGAGAGTGCCGCATGGTGAGTTGGAGGATGTTCCAATACAAATTGGGCATGTCTTGGTGCCGTGTGATTTTGTGGTGATGGATATGGAGGAAGATCTAGAGACTCCTCTCATTCTTGGAAGGGAAGCTCTTAACATTGTGTGCCGTAATAAATTGCAGACTTGATACAATCACGGTTGAGGTACCCAATGAGAAGGTTGTGTTTGAGTTCTCTAAAACATTAAAGAGACCCATGATAGAGAGAGTTTTTCTGGTTGTTCATGTGGAGAGTGAAATGAAAGGTTTTGAAAGAGAATTTAACACTAATGATGAGCCTTATACTTCTATCACTGAAGCACCGAGTTTGAACATTGATGAGGTGAAGAAAATCTCTATGCTTGTCGCTAAAACTATTGTCGAGAAGACACATGAGACGGAGTTGAAGGTCCTTGCCGCTTCCATTGATAAAGAGGAGAGTTCTAAACCTCCTCCTAAGGAAGAGTTAAAACCCTTCTCCCCCTCTTAAAGTTTGTTTTCCTTGATGATGCATGTACTTATCCTGCTATTGTCAGCTCGGCTCTTGATGACATCGCTATACCAAAATTGATTAAGATATTACAAAAATATATAGATATCATTGAGAACTCGATTGATGACCTTAAGGGGATAAGCCCGACTCATGTGGTTCCCGACCCCCTCCCGACCAGTGAGTCGAGATTTTTCCCTCCCTTGCTATTGTAAACATCAGACTTTTAACAGTGAGGACACCGTGTGGTTTAGCTTGGGGAAGGATGTACATATAGGTGGCAATCGGGTTGTTCAGGTTGGCTCAATTCGGGTCAATTCGGGTCGGGTCACTTTCGGGTCAGCTTGATTTCAGGTCGGGTCAATTTTTGGTCGGGTCTACTTCGGGTCTTCTATTTCGGGTCGGGTTGGGTTTCGAGTATGTCAGTTTCGGGTCGGGTCGGTTTTTGGGTATGTCGCTTTCAGTTTCGGGTTAGGTCAACTTTCGGGTCGTTGCCCAGGCCCCTAACAACAATACAAAGTTCTTGATCGTTGATCGAGGAATTGGACGTATTAGGCTTAAGGGGAGAATTGGTATCAGAGCACCACCTTTATATTGGCTTTACTGAAATTATGTCGAGGATTTACGTGAAATTTAAAAATTATGGATAGATATTATTCGGGTCAGTCTCTGGTCGGGTCAATTTTCGGGTCGGGTCAATCTCGGGTCAGCATATTTTGGGTCGGGTCATTTCGGGTCTCGGGTTGATTTCGGGTCATCGATTTCGGGTCAATTTCGGGTCTCGGGTCGGGTCGTTCGGGTCGGTTCAGCTTTGCCAGGTCTAGATGTACATATTAGTTGCATATAATTTGCATTAGTTGCATACTAGTGTCATGTTTAGATTGCATATTAGCATTTAATATCATGTTTAGGGTGCATGTAGAATCCTTTAGTCTTGCATGTGCATATAGATTGCATTTAGGATAGAACTCTGCCATTGGTACGCATGTGTTCTTCTTGATGACCTGAAAACTAAAAAAGAAAATGTTTTGATAGTCTCTAGTAGGCCAAGGAATCGATTGGTTGTGGTATGATTGGTCTCCCTCTTACGCGTCTCGACCGATGCTGGTAGCTATACCCTTTGTGAGAGCATGTTTTTATAGCCTTTATAGACTGACATCTTTTCAGTCTTATCTGCTTGTTGTGTGATGCTCTTCCTTGACGAATGTTCTCTAGAACTTGCATTGATTCTCCTTGAAATTGCATTGACTGGTTTGATTATTGAATATGATTGAGGCGTTCGATATCTATTTGAACTACATTGCCAAATGCCACCCACATTATCTTATCTCCTTTATCACCCTCGTGAGCCTGAGCCTATTTTCTTCTTTAACCACATATTTAGCCTCTTACCGATTTTCTAACGTAGGGGATTGTGAAGCTAGATTGGTGAGGGGTATGTCTTGTGATTCAATGCTCTGATAGTGATTTGAGTTGGTTGTATGATATGTGTTTTGGTTAGAACTTACGTTTTGTGTTGAGTTCACCTCATCCCCACTTCTTGTTGATCTCCTATCTTTCTTACTTGTTAGTTATAAAATAAAAGGAAAGAAAAAGAGAAAAAGAGAAAAAACATTAGAAAAGAGAAAAAATGGGAACATCAAACATCCCAACAAAAAAAATTGTGTTTTTGTTCTTAGTACTTAATAAAGAGAGAGTGGGAGATGCTTTTAGAGGAGGTAATATTGGGTAGTTGAGTCGTTATAACAAAGTTAGATGGTTTCGGGTTAGCGTTTGTTTAGATGTTGTTGAATTAGGAAGCTTCACTTTCCCCTATTTAGCACCAAATTCTTAAATGTCTCCACACCCTTACCTTTAGCCTTCATTACAACCTTGATAAAGTCCTCATGATTCTTGAAAAGAACTAATGTCTCACGCGATGGAGAGTGAGAAGATATGCAAGCTTATGGTAGGATTTAGTCAACGGAATTGAGCCTTGTAACCATATAAACACAAGAGAGACTTTGAGCACGAGCAGAGTGAGAGCTACCATCCATATGACTGAGCCAAGCTTATGGGAGAACTTGTGGTAAGATAGGTTGCTTTTCCTTGTGCTAGAAACTTTGAAACTTAATAGTGTTTTATATTATTGATGAAAATATTTGAAAGGTCTTTATCTCTATCTTGGCATGCGTATTATTGTGAGAGTCATTAAACTCTTGCCCTTGTATTTGATTTGCATTGCTTGAGGACAAGCAATTGGACTAGCTTTGGGGAGTTTGATAAGCACTTTATTGTGCTTAATTGTAGGTCATTTTTAATTTCCTTGCATGTAGTTTAGAGAATTTAAGCCTAGCATTGTATTGTTTTTGTCACCTTTGAGTTATATTGTCGCTTCATTATCTGTTTAGTTGTTTTTGGATGATTTTTAGGCTAACTAGCAGGTTTTTGAAGTCATTTGATCATTGGAAGACTAGTTGTAGACTTTTAAACTTCAAATGGACATAACTTTTGATCTATAAATCGAATTAAGGTAATTCTAGTGGGAGGCGTTAGCTCGTTTCAATAGCTTTCCAATAACTGGTCATAAGCACAATTCCGATAAAAGACAAGAGATATATGATCGTTTGAAGTTGAGCTGTTCGCTCAGCAAAAGTCAACACACCCGTGTTGGGCTTTTTCCACGAAGACAATCCTGTTCTGCTTGCCCACTGATTTGAGATAGTCAGACTTACACGCCCGTGGCCATTTTGATACGCTCGTGTTGGCTGAAGTTCATGGAAACAATAGCTGCTTTCTGAAAACGCTGATTTCAGAGAACCAGGTCTATACGCCGATGTCGTTTTGGACATGCCCGTGTAGACCTGTTTTGGGTTTTTTTCCCGATTTTCCATCTTCTTTTATGGAACATTATAAATAGGTTTTTAGCGTTCTGCTTTATATGAACTCGACTCTTAGACTCTATTTACTTAGTTTTTCTCTCTAAACACTCTCAAACTCTTAGTTTTTCATATTGGCATACTTATTCAAGATTCAATTGCTCAATTAATCTAAGTATATTTCTTTCTATCTCTTCTCTCTCTTTTCATTGCTTTGTTAATCATGTTTAATTCTATTAATCTCTTTTGCTTTGAATCCATGATTAGTGAGTTGTTCATTATCTAGGGTTAGGGCGAAAATATGAATTAAGGGCTTAATTATGATGTTCATGTAGTTGTATTTCCTATTGATTTTTATGTTTTGATCTTGGAGCTTTGACACCCTAGGGTGGATCTTGATCACGTTTATGGTAGGACTTTTAGATTTCAATTCCTCTTACTTGAATATTGATTTCTTCGTCATTTCCTTGAATCAACTTAATATCTAGACCAAGAGATTGAGTAGAAAGTAAGAGGATCATTGTATTAGGGGTTTCCTTGCTTATTGAATCCATTAATCAATTGACTAGAGACCATTCGAGAGAGGATCTAGTTAATTGATTAATTGATTACTCTTAAGGGTCATTCGAGAGAGGACTTAAGTATTTTAGAGGAGAATTTAACTTTGCATGATTTTCGCCTGTGAACTTTAATTGCATTGGTAGTTGTTGCCTAGCCCGGATTCATACGAGTAGCCCGAACTATAGTGTTTGCCTTGTTATATTTACTTCTCATACTTGATTGTTAGTTGTTATCCCTTAGCTAGTTTTTAGTTTCTAGTTTAATCAATCCTGCAAACCCCCAAAATACCCTTCACTTAGGTGGTTTTAGACTAAATAGACCTTAGTCAATCCCTTTTTCCTTGTAGTTTGACCCTTGACTTGCCATTACTACGTTCACAGTAGTTGCTCGTTAGAATTATAGATATTGTTCGGAAAGCGGTTCTTAGTTCCTTAACGAGACACTAAAAACCTCTCAGCAGTTAACTTTTTCTTCAGTTTCATTTGATTATTGGTTGATTAGTTAATGTTTAGCAGTTAGCATGATTAGTTTGGTTTTCATCATTGTTGATGTTCTTATGTTGATTTAAACCTCTCTCTTATCAATACCATGTCTAATGAGTAGTTTACTATTTCGGGGAAGGGGTGAATTCTTTGATCATGTGTTGACCTTAAAGTTAAGCTTGGGGGTATAATTTAGGTGAAATTAAGTTGGCTTGCTTGATTTAATTGCATGTTTAATTGATTGATCATCGTATGTGCATGATTTGGGAACTCAAGGTGACGCTTGAGGCATGAAGTCTTGAGGTGGCCCTAGTTTAGTCAATAGGTTGACTTCGCCATGAGAATATGTCTTTGACTTCCTAGGACTCTCTTTGATTTATTATGAGTTGTGAAAATGCTTGATTGATTGATTTTACCATGAGAATAGGTAAAATTGATTAACTAGGTCCTCTTAATTAGCTTGAGAAAGTAATTAGGAAGTATTTGAGTGATTGCCCCTTAATTGACCCTATTGACTCCCCTATGCTTGACGATTGGTTGACACGTGATTGAATTGTGAATCCCCTATCTCTAGTGTTTCTTTTATAGACTTTAAAATCGATTATTCAGTTCATTAGTTTGGTAATTTAGTTCATACAATCTTAGAAAATACTAAAAACACAGACGTAGCTCGCCTTAATCGAGGCTCAATTGATGATTAACCTAGCTTCCTCATGGATACGACTTACCCTATTCTTGGTTGAGTTTTGGTTATCAATTTGACGCGTACAACGAGCATGTCACTATATCAAGTGAAAAAACATAATTTCTTCTAAGATCGTATTAGATACGCTTCATATAATAATGTTATTAACCTACTACGAACGATGAGTATCACGATAAATCTTATGAGATACGAAGAAGAACAATAGTATAGGCTGTCAACAAGAAACTATCCACAATGTTTGTATATGAATTGTTTTGATTTTGTTTCAGAAAGTTTTGATGAATCTAGTTTTTCTATCTATGAGAGTCATCCTCTAATGAGAAGGATCTTAAAATGAGAAGGGCGAGAAGGATCGCACATATTTTGATCTGGATGTGGATATTTATTTTTCCTCACCTTCTCCTCTTACGCTCTAACATAAGCACCACACTAATCTTTGCTAGCAAACTTAATCGATTAATCTTTTGTTGGCAAACCAGACAATGGTCCCACAGTCTCAACTCTCAAGCAACCAAAACCCCGTTCTTTCTAACCTCCACAGGTATTGCAATCCCTCAATTGCATCTAGGTGTTTCCAACCCCCGCTAGGCTTTTAACGGTTGGAATAATGGCGAGTTTGCCCTTCATGCCATTTCTGAAATCGCAATACTGTTCTTTCAAAATTTGAAAGCGTTCTTGTTACCGCAGAGTTGTTTCGTTTTTTTGCTCCGCTTTTTTCCATGTTCGAACAAAAGCTTTCGCATTGCACAACATGTAACTTTTGTTGCCTTGAGATTTATGACCCCACCATTGCTGCTAATCCGAGGAAGTATAATCAAACACTATAAGCTTTGCATTCTCCGAAGATAAGACTTTAGATTATTATAGTATTTTAAATCTCATCCAAGATGACCATAAGTGTTTGTATTCAATTTGTACTATTTTTCTGAAAATATCTTAACAACTAAAAAAAATCATAAAAAGCACGTGATGAAAATGCCACAATAAAAGATTACACAGATTCTCCCAATAAATCAATCAAACAACAAACCAATCATGACCCACTTCAACAAATTTATTACTAACTACTTGATAGAGTCACTCATTCTACCCTTCAAAGAACCGTCATCAAACTTTCAACTAAAATTTTATTTAAGTCTGAAGAATTTGCTCTTTGTTACTGTTCAAAGTGCGCCAACCCAAAGCATCTGGTCCTCAATTCCACCCACAAAGAAAAACTCTCTTCTATTTCTAAGTTTATACTATATATAAAGTATATGATCAAGCATTAGAACACTGAATATCTGCAAATTCAAATTATGGGTATTTTTTGGTTGATTAATGCTTTGTTTATCCTTCAATGTTTTCTTGTAAAACCCTTACTTTCTGATTCAAATGAGCTTAAAGAGATCCCAAAATACTTCCTTAATCAAACCCAAAAAGCTGATGTCTTTGAATGGATGGTGAATATTAGAAGGAAATTGCATGAAAACCCAGAACTTGGATTTGAGGAATTTGAGACTAGTAGGGTTATTAGAGAGGAATTAGATAAATTGGGGATTTTTTACAAGTACCCACTTGCTGTTACTGGAGTTCTTGGTTTTATTGGAACTGGGAATCCTCCTTTTGTGGGTTTGAGGGCTGATATGGATGCTCTTCCTATTGAGGTACTGTTGGATTGTTGTTAAAATTTGTAATCTTGTTAATTTCTTTAATGTGATGTTTGACATTGATGAACATTATATGTGAATAATGTGATCCCTTCATTGGCTTCATATACTAGTAATGGGAAATGCAATGTTAATGGTTTGTGATTTGAAGGGTGCTTACATTTTATCTTGATCTCCAAGTACTTGGCCTATGGCAAGTTCTAAGTTGTCTGTTTGGTTGAACTTAGGAAGAAAGATCTCCCAAGAAGTTGCTTTTCCTGGGGTAATCTCATTTCTTAGGAATTGCAAAATGTTTGGATGATCATGGGAAGCAAAATCTTGCAATATAAAGTTTCACTTAACAAAGAGACCTTGTTGAGGAATTTCCCTCCAACTTCCAATAATTGTTTCTACAAAACAACTTTGTATTCTTCCACTTCGCGCCTGTGCTTTTGCACTGAATTATTGGAGGTGAAGTGAAGTTTAGTTTAGTTCAGTTAGGTTCACTTCAGTTAAGGCAAATTGAATTCAGTTCAATTGTGTTAGTTTCCATTCACAGTTTTCTCCTGAATAATTTCCCAAATTCAATTTAGTTGATTGTAGTCCTATTATTTTTACCTCCTGTGTTTCTCTATATGTCAATCAAACAAACACTTAATAATCAAACGGTTGGGTTATACTTTTGGATATGTGGTTTGCATTGATGTGAGTAATCGTTATTTAGTTTCATTTTGTCTTGATCGGGAAAACTCCTTTTCACGTTTTAATGTGGGAGAGATATGTGTTTGGAGAAGAGGAGCTTGCAGGCTGTCATCTATATACTAAATAATGGCTTTTGCAGGAACTCGTGGAGTGAGAACACAAGAGTAAAGTACCTGGAAAAATGCATGCTTGTGGGCATGATGCTCATGTTTGCCATCTGCTAGGTGCAGCAAGGATCCTCCAAGAGAACCAGCACAAGTTACAGTTCGTTTCTTTTGAGTTCGCTTTCGTGAGTTGAGGCTTCTTAGAGGAGTTGTAAATTTTATTCCTAGATGCTGAAACTGTTTGTTGACATCGGTGTACCCAGTAGTGCCTACACGTAACTAGAAATAAGTGGTAATGGTTATCTTGAGAATATATGGATTTGCAAAAAGCGGTCCAGTTGTTTACAGGGCACTGCAGTGGACATTGCAGCAGCTCCTAAACTGAAGCTAAGCTTTTACAATATAATCTTTCAGCTTCCTCTGCGAGTGAAGAGTTGCTTAAAGCACTTCTTAGAACGTAGCATTGCACATTTGTGAATAGATAGCTGTTCTTTCCGTAAATTATGCATCATTCGAATGGCTGACTAGTTTCAGGCATGTTGTACAAGCTGGAAAATGTTCCCTGAGTTTCACTATGAACTGTTATCAGCATCCGTCGTTGACAATGTGTTTGGAATTAACTTTGGATGTGTGAACAAATAATACTTGTGAGAAGAGGCTTTTGCTATCTTTTCATCCGAGATTAGCTCTACAATTTGTTCCTTTTTTTTCTTTCTTTTCTTGCTAGATAAAAGTTAAGGCAGAAATCGACAGACATCTTTTGACAAGTGCAATGAATTGACAACTTACTGAAAATGATTGACATTTTTTCTTATTTATTGGCCCTCAGTTGCCAATTTTCAATGATGAAAATATAACCTTAGGAATTAGAGTACTTTAGTGGGGAATATGTTAGTTCCCTTTCTGGTGTAAAGTCTTATACTTTGTTTCCTGTCAAAAAATCCATAGGGAAAGTTGTTCTTGTTTTCCAACCAGGGGAGGAAGGCTATGGAGGCGCCAAGAAAATGATTGAGGCCAGGGCACTGGAGAATATTGAAGCCATATTTGCTTTCATGTTAATTCTGGCTTACCTGTGGGTCAAGTCCTCCAGGCCTGGCCCACTCTTGCTGGTAGTGGATTCTTTCAGGCTGTAATCAATGGAAAAGGTGGTCATGCTGCTATTCCTCATCACTCGGTGGACCCCATATTGGCAACTTCAAATGTGATTGTTAGCTTACAGCATATTGTTTCTCGTGAAGCTGATCCCCTTGATTCA